>OX246744.1:11300037-11320623 GCA_945910005.1 Isoperla grammatica
TATATTTATTAAGGAACTGTAAAACCTTTACAGAATGACAATCAATGATTGTGTAAACATATTGAAAATTAAAAGTTTTAAATGTAAATTTTTGGCAGTGACAATAGTTCAATAAATAATTTAATTAAATACAATATAAATTAAATACGACTAGTCTAATATATTTATTTAAGAACTGTAACATCTTTACAGAATGACAATGATCGTGTAAACATATTGAAAATTAAAAGTTTTAAACGTACATTTTTGGGTAGTGACAAACAACCTGTTACTATTAAACGACTTCAGTAATGTGATACTACGCGATTTAATCTTATGTTCCCCCCTCTCTCCCCCCCCCCCCCCCTCCCCACTAAGTATACGCTACTGACTACATTGGCAATAAGTATTGTATGTATTGCATCCATTCATTGCATTTATTTATAAACATTTCAGGAAAAAATAATATGTTAATATATCTCAAAAAAAAAAAAATGTATTCGTGTTCAAAAACACATTTCAAAGATAGTTTCTTTTACTTTCGACGGTGACAACATCTTACTTCGTTCATACTCTAACTCTCAATGGTCTCTCTCTCTCTCTCTTTCTCTCTTTCTCTCTTTCTACAACGTAATGTAATTATACTTACGCTCTCATTACGCGTAATTGTAACCACCATGTTAATTGCACACGATGCACTTGTACGCGATGAGGGAAGACGTTTTCTCCCCCCCCCCCCCCCCCCCCCCCACCGCTAATGTTCACAGGTCAGTTCTTGTAGACGTTGTTTTATTGTAGCCAATTTCACGGTCGAAATACGATCTGGACTGTGTTTGATTACATAAGTGATGTGATGGAGGCAGAGAAACATAATCTTATCTACACTCGGCGATCTTACGTGTTTACTCTGTTGTTTTTAATTTAAAAGGTCCACAGTTTGCATTAGAGTGGTGGTTTCTAATATTGGAAATAAGGCGTTTATCCACGAAAAGTTCACTGAAATTGGTTTTAAAAACGTTTATTTTGCGCGCTGGTCAAGTGAAAATATACAGACAGAGATGAGAAAATAATGGAAGTATTGTTTAGCTGTTGTTTTCGTTGGTTGTTCGTGATTGATTGATTGATTGATTGATTATTATTATTATTATTATTATTATTTATTTCCAACTGTGGGAAGCTGGGAGGATGATAGAAGAAGGCATTATGTCCCATACACATAATGTCGATCTGTCATCCTAACAAAATAATAAATAACATAGAAAAGTATACAAAATATGCAAAATATAAAATATTACAAAAAAATCAACAAATATTACCAAATATTGAACAAGTACACAACAGATTATGGAGATAACCTTTAAACCTTTTGTGATACCGAAAGTGGACGTTATTACAATTCTTTTGAGTTGAAAATGTGTGATTATGTACTTAATGATTTCTTTATGCCCACATTACACGGTTCAATACTTTCGTCAAACGTATTGAATTCAAGGACCAAAAAGCATCAATTAAAAGAAGCTATATTGTTGCAGTTTTTTACCAATTTGTTTTTGATTCGCTTTTGTTCTTGAATTCAATAAGTTTGACGAAAGTATTGAGTCGTGTAATGCCGGCATTATACTACAATAGAATTTTTTCAGAATTTCAATTACAACAATGCACAATAGTGAATAATTCACCTTATCATAACGATCAAGGACCCTTAGATAGAGCTTTTAGATCAATTCTGAAAGTCCTCTATTACTTTTTGTGCACGAATTGTTTCTATCGTCTGTCGGTACAAAACCCGTTTCGTACCGGTAGAAAAAAATTCGTACACACAAAAAATGATCACGGATATGAAATTTTTTAGATTTCTCCGGTATTTTTTTTTCTTTTCTGTATATTTATCTTATAAATTCACACAGCAATTGTAATAAGACGTAACAATTCAAGTACGTTGTATATCTTTCGAAAACGTCTCATGTAGACATGATAATATACAACCAAACTTAACAACAACCATAAAACCATGCAATAATCACTACGTAGCTGTCTATACTGGCACAACGATACATATATAAATAACTCATCATTATACATTACCGCAGGTGTAAGATCGGTAATTGCCAAGCGCACATGCGCAGTAATAAAATATCGTTGCGGTTATATAGTCGCGTCGCGTTTACTTGCAAGGTGTTGTCGTCATCACGGATTATGTAATAGTGAAGTGAAGCGTGTGACAACTACCAACCTAAATCTAGTTGCATCCCGTTCTCTTGTCTAAAGTATTGTAATGATAGTATCAACGCATGTTGTCAGACGTGGTGGGGTCGCATTCCATTCACGGTTGGTGCAGTCAATGCAGTGGACAATAACAATGCAGCTATCGGGCAATCTCGAGTTGAATACCGTTGAAATGGACCGTGTAGAGCGACCGTCTCTTCTCAGAATTTTAGGGGACACCTTGATTCTTACGGCGTCGTTAGTATATAGGGGATATTAAATATTAAATGCAGTTCAGTGCATTGCACATATTACATCTCTGTACAATTACTGTATAGTGAAAGTATTCATATTTGTAATAAGTTTTTTAATCGATCAGAACAATAAATTTTAAATGAAGGAAAGGAGGTTGTTGGTTTGGTGGGACATATTTTGAGGCACGTGGAAGAGAAAAAAAAATATTAGAGACATACCGAGATTGTGATACGTTTGTCAGGTAACGTCTGATATTTATGTATATCGTAATGGAGAGATTTATGTGGAAATGGAAAGACATGGAGAACAGATAAACATTGCAAAACAGTTCACGAATTTATGTCTATAGAAACACTTCTTGTATTGTGAATAAGAAACGAACCATTTTCTTCCCAGTGGTAGCTCCATTGTTTCACATTAAGTTATGTTAAACTATAATATATTGTCCATCTTGTATGAACTTCTGTAAATATGCAAATTGTTATCGTAGATAAACAAGTTGTATGTTTGATGAACGACCATAGTTTTTGATTGATCTGAGTATGATTGATTTGATAATCCAGAACCGCTATGAAAAGATGTATAGGCTATACATCTTTTCAAAGGAAAAATGAATGTATGCAGATACAATAAATCTTGACTGTATATTGAAGGAGATTAAGTTTATGCGTTTTCTTGTGTATTTAGAAGCGAACATTTTTTCTCAGGAGTTGATTTAGTTAAAAACGCATTGATTGATGATTAGCGGCTACAGATTGTTATGCATGGGCCAATCAATGTTATAATTGATGAAATTGACTAATTGATTGATTGATTGATTGATTCGGGCATAACGTCTAGTTTTTGTGCATTGGAGCTAATTGGGTCGATGAGTTATGATTGTGGTCAGATTTATACGTAAGAAACCGAAACACGTGTAAATATAGTGTAACGAATATAGGCTAATTTAAATAATATTTATTTAAAATTGTCTTTAAATAATAATCATTAAAATAGAATAATGGAAGAATACGTTGGTAAATTAAGATATCGTAAAATAGAAAAATATATTTTTTTTTACCCACTCAGTTACAAGCGTTCTCTGCATCATGATTGCAATTTGAATAAAATAAAGTTAGTTTTAAAGGAGACATCATTTAGTTCATTTAAAAATCGGCTGCAATTAAGAAAGTAAAATCGTGTTCGGAGGAATTTCCGTTTTTCAATCAAATTTACTTTCAACAAACTTGACTTTTATGCAAATGTTTTAAAAATTGTTCTATTCCAACATTGATTCAATTGTAAAGACGTAAACCCCAACTATATTTATGTTTTATATTTTGTTTTAAATGCAATAGGAAATAATTACTCTGACTCCCAACCCCACAAAGACTGTCAGTTTAATTTTGGTCACAACCTTCCATGCACCAAACCAACTAAACCAATCTGAAATGTAAATCACAAAAAACCACCACCACCGAATACAAAAAAAAGACGACCGTTAGTATAGCAAGCAACAATATCAAATGAAAATTATGCATACCTTTTAAGGTAATATTAAATTTGAATTTGATACGCACAACTTGTCAGTGTCAAAAATTTGGCGTTGCATAATTTGCGTCAAAAGCGTAGAACGAACTATATTAATTTGTTTGGTCTATTCATCACCTGTATAGCCCGAGGGTTGTTTGTAGACACTACACACTCAATGCTTTGTTGGTTTTATAAATATTATCTAAAGAATGTTTTGTTGTCTCGCATTTTTTTTTTTTTTTTTTTTTAACATGTGTGCGATCAATTAAAATGTTGTTATTATAATATAATTATAGAGGTAAACGTGATGCATTTCGTCATGGTCTCTGGACCACAGAGAGAAATGACTTGGTCTTCGTTAGAGATTAAAATATATCAATAGCTGCTTCTTATTTCAATATTATCTGCATCATTGATGATCTAACAATACTTTATATGTATATAATAATAACAACCTTTATTGATTTCTGCAGCCATAGCTGTTGCCGTAAGACACAGAATAACACACAATTTATATAAAACGAAAATAAAAAGAAATTACACTTAATAATATATATATATACTTAACAAAATTCAGAATGCTTCAATAACAGAGCAATACTGCTGATTTGATAAGATAAGATAAGATAATTGATTGTGTTTATTTAGCTTCACCAGCTATTATTGTCGTACATACACTTACAACTTATGATTACTATCAATTAATTATACATATACTTACAATTTATTTTTACTATCAATTATTATTTCTACTATACCCTATACCCTTTTATATACATTATACCTACCGTAGCCGAACAGATCGAGGGGGAGAAGTCAGACGAAATGCAGTCCACATCCTCCCCACTCTCTTTACCTCCCCCTTCCCGTTTCCTCCCCGCCCTCCTACTTTCCCCTTCCCTCCAAAACACCCCCACATTTAATTTCATCATCAATGGCGCAGATAAGAAGGTTGCTTAGCGGCAGCGCTATCTATTTGCTAGCTGAGTCTCCAATAGCAAAAGGTGTTCGACCTTGTCCAATAATAATATATCGACTATTCCATGCTAGTAATTAAAGTGTAACATAGTTTTTTGTAATCGATGTTAATTCGTTTAGCCGGAAGCTTAACGGACGATTGTATTTGCACAAATTAGCGTTGGGAGTTGGTAAAAACTGTTATAATGAGCGTGGAGAGTATTTCGAGGAACAATGCAAGAAGAACAGGTGATTATGTGACGATGATATATCTTAGGAGGGGGGTAATTAATAATAATAATTATTCGTAGGAATATGTAGGTATACCCGTTGTAGGGTGCACACCAGCTTTATCTGATGTGCCCTTCTTCGTGGGTTATAAGGGCGTTTGGATAGTTGGGAAGGAATGTCCGAGGGCTGTTAGTACTTCTAAATCCCAGACTAAATCCCAGGGCCCGGATTCACAACAGGTTCTAAGTCTTTTTTTGGTCTTATCTCTAAGACCGGCCTAACTTTGAGCCTCTTATAAAACCAGGACAATTTCTTAGAACAGATTTTTAAAAAATATTATTGGAATGTTCATTATGTCCTTGTTCTCACCAGGAATTAGTAACTTTTCATGTGTCCTGGATCTGGTTTTACAAGATGTTCAGAGTTAGGCCGGTCTTAGAGATAAGACCAATATAAGACTTAGGACCTCTTGTGAATCCGGGCCCTGCATTCGCCTTTACGACCGAGGAAAACCTCGGGAAAAACCATCAGTCATGACTGCCGGTGGCCGGGATAGAACCGGCAACCTCCCGAATTAGAGTCTCGCGTCTTACTGCTGAGCCACCTCTATCGGTTAGGAAGGGTGTAAATAATAATAATTTCTCGTAGGAATACCCGTTGTAGGGTGCACACCAGGTTTCTACCTGATGTGCCCCTATTCAGGTGACTAACTAGGTTATTAGGGTGTTTGGATAGCTGGGAAGGAATGTCCGAGGGCTATTAGTAGGACTCAATCCCAGCATTCGCCTTTACGACTGAGGAAAACCTCGAAAAAACCTTCAGCCAGGACTGCCGGTGGCCGGAATCGAACCGGTGACCTCCCGAATTAGAGTATCGCGTCTTACCGCTGAGCCACCTCTATCGGTTAGGAAGGGTGTAGCCTAATTAATAATAATAATTTTTCTTAGGAATACCCGTTATAGGGTGAACACCAGCTTTACCTGATGTGCCCCTCTTCAGGTGACTAACTAGGTTATTAGCGTGTTTGGATAGTTGGGAAGGAATATCCGAGGGCTGATAGTAGAACTCAATCCCAGCATTCGCCTTTACGACTGAGGAAAACCTCGGAAAAAACATCAGTCATGACTGCCGATGGCCGGAATCGAACCGGCGACCTCCCGAATTAGAGTATCGCGTCTTACCGCTGAGCCACCTCTATCGGTTAGGAGGGATATAGTTAATAATAATAATTTTTCGTAGGAATACCCGTTATAGGGTGCCCACCAGCTTTACCTGATGTGCCCCTTCAGGTGACTAACTAGGTTATTAGGGTGTTTGGATAGTTGGGAAGGAATGTCCGAGGGCTGATAGTAGGACTCAATCCCAGCATTTGCCTTTACGACTGAGAAAAACCTCGGAAATAACCTTCAGTCAGGACTGCCGGTGGCCGGAATCGAACCGGCGACGAACGAGCGAGTTTTGTGCACTTTACTATAATCGGAAGACTACATTTAGGAAAGATCGTCAGAAATCAGTTGATATTCGTTAAATCAGCGTGGATCGCTATGCGACTTGCTACGTTAGGGTTATAGTTAGAGATCCTTGTAAATGGTTTTATTTTTTAGCATATTTCGTTTTATTAAATCCAAATTTCGCTGTTGAGCAGTAATTTCAGCTTTTTGGCGGTGTTTCAATTTTAATTTACAAAATCTAATTTGTATCTTGTATTTTAACGTATGTGGCATACCTACATTGTCGCGTAGGTCTACCATAGTAAAAAAGGAAATGGAAGGTAATACAGTCAGTAAGGATTGTACTTACGGAATGAAATGCAATTTTTAGTACCTGAGTATGTTATTTATTGATTAATTATCTATTGTTTTAATATACAAAATGTGGGGTTTTTGACAGAAATTCGGCGATTTCGCGTCAATTCAACAGCTTCACTCTTTTTGGTTTTTATAACAGTAAACTAATGCTATTTCGCGTATACACGGGATTTCGTTTTATTTCGCGATTCAAAAAGACTTTTTTGGACTCACAACAGACTGTCATGCCAACATATTTCAATTGCTGCACGTTTCAAGTGATTTCGCGCTATCGCGCATTGCGAAATACAAGGATCTCTAGCTATAGTATATTCGAGGCTGGCGAGTAATTTTCAGAAAAAAACTAACGATTGACATTTATGGTCTCTAAACAATACTAACAACTTTCTTTGAGATGCTATTTTAACGGCGTGCCATCTTGATTCGGAAATAACTACTTATAGAGACGCCTGCTGGGAGCCATTTGGTCATTTCATTTCAGTATTCTCATTGCAAGTAACAAGTCTGATTTAAAATGCGAATAAAACGTACGAACCATCTGTCCGCAGAATGATTAATCTTTGATCATCATCGTACTCACTCAACACTTACCCTGCACAGAACGCTGCAATTTGTCTGTGAGATTGAGATTGAGTCGGTGAAGCGAATATCGCATTATTTTCTTGCTGTCATGAGGTATAACTATGCAGTAATGCCTGCATTTCAATGACTTCTTGCCTTGGGATTAGTCATAGGGTGGTAATTATTGCTACGTACTGTATACTTAATAACTACATTCTGTATGTAAAGCAATTATATTATGTTAATGTTGAAATAAATATATTTATTTCCTTTGTGGTTTATGTGAAATAAATATTTAACACTATAAATCTGCAAGGAATATTTAATCGTAGTTGCAGGTCTATAACCTAATAATAATAATAATAATAATTATTATTATTATTATTATTATTATTATTATTATTGTTATTATCACTCTCGCACCGTCTTGGTTCAAGATGAGCCCGATGGTGCAAATGAGAGAAGAGAAGAAAGGTAATAATAATAATAAATAATAATAATAATAATAATAATAATAATAATAATAATAATAATAATAATAATAATAATAATAATAATAATAATAATAATAATAATAATAATAATAATAATAATAATAATAATAATAATAATAATAATAATAAAAGAATAATAATAATAATAATAACAACAACAATAATAATTATTATTATTACTTTCATTATTAACTTTTTCGTAGGAATCCCTCAGGTAGGGTACATACCAGTTTTACCTAAAAATTTGACATCATCATCGTCATCATCATCATCACCATCATCATCATCATCATCATCATCATCATCATCATCATCATCATCATCATCATCATCATCATCATCATCATCATCATCATCATCATCATCATCATCATCATCATCATCATCATCATCATCATCATCACCGTCATCATGATATCCACAATGGCTCATGCTGTTGGGGCTCACCAAATTCCACCTAGGACCATGGGTTCGAATCCCGCAAGTAATGTATTTTTGTTACAATCGTTCAAATCTTCATCCATCACCAATCAACCTCTCGAAAAACCGATCCCAATAACCTATATACACGCAAAGAGAAAAACAAGTACATCTAGAGAATTATTGCTCATCCACCAACGCCGTCAATCTATTTTCATTTCTAATGAAAATAGTGTTTCGTGTTGCTTACGCAAAACATTGACCTTCTGTATCAATAGATGATTTTCAGAATTGATCTAGAGGGCCGTGATTAGCTCTGTAAGGTTCCTTGATAGTTATGTAAAGGTGCATTTTTCACTGTTGTGCATTGTTGTCAATGAAGATCTAGAGAACCGTGATTAGTCTATCTAAGGGTCCCAGATCAATTCTGAAAAAGGTCTATTCAATAATCAAATTATCTATTCAATCCCAAACTCCATTTTCATTCAATGCACCCTGATTATTAAAACGTTTCTTTCACACTACAAAGTCAACTCGTAAAGTATCTATCTATATTATTCATTCATTCATTCATTCATTCATTCATTCATTCATACCAACTATGCATTCATAATGTTACTATTTCCTAACAACGATATTTTGATAGAGCCCATTACGTTGGTATAAATATTATCTCGGTTACCGAACCCAGAGCTCTATTCAACTAGGGTGGATGGATATATAATATGCTAAGTCGATAAATACCTGTTGAATAATGCTTTGCATATGATTTAACTATCAATGCGGGAAGGAAGGAAGGAAGGAAGGAAGGGTAGACGAAGAAGATGATGAAAAAGGTCGGTGGACTATTTGATGATCATAAACCGTCTGGTTGGTTATATGATTGATTGATTGTTATACGGAAGTATAAGGTGGTAAGAAATTAATTAATCTAACCCCTGCCCAATAATAAATGAGGATTAAAAACAACTGGTTAGACTGTGCACTGTATACCTTTTCAAGATTAAAAATAAAAACGTGATATTTCGAATACTGATCAGGGCCCGGATTCACACGAGGGCCTATAGTCTTTTTTTGGTCTTATCTCTAAGACCGACCTAGCTTCGAATCTGTGAATCCAGGAAAATATCTTAGAACAGATTTTATAACTGTGAATACCTTGTGAATCCAGGAAAATATCTTAGAACAGAATTTAAAACATATTATTGGAATGGTCATTGTGTCCTTGTTTCCACCAGTGATTAGTAACTTCTTCATATGGCCTGGGTCTGGTTTTACAAGAGGTCCAAAGTTAGGCCGGTCTTGGAGTTAAGACCAGATAAATACTTAGGGGCCTTGTGAATCCGGGCCCAGCACTCTAAATATCGCGTTTTAAACTTTAATCTCGACAAGGTACAGTGTGTAGTCCAACTATAGTTGTTTTTATAACATTTTTATACCATGTTCTACAAAGAACACTCTTTCCGGCCTTCGTTACATTTATTCACCCTTTACAATTATCCAATTCATTCTCATTCATGACGGCCATCTTTACAACTTAGGATCGATTTATAGGCACCTTTGTGAATCAATAATGATGATATTTGGGTTTTACGTCCCACATTTTTGCAACTTTGACTAATCGAGACGATGAGTGGTTGAAATATGAAGACGAAAACACCGCCACATGTCCGAATCAGATCCATTATACCTGGCGTGGGTCGTCATAACGGGAGACCAGCGATAGAGGGCAGGGCAAAGTGGGAGTAGAAGTTTACAGTGGGACAGTGGGGGAAAAGGGACGGGGTCTCCTTTCGTACGGCTAGCAGAGTCACTCTGAGCATATTCTACAAAGGGCTTTTTTGAATCAAGTCATTGAAGTTTTGTATATCGTGGTCCCACCCTATAACCCTATCAGCCAGGGAGTTCACCAAATAGTGTCTGTCTGTCTGTCTGTCTGTCTGTCTGTCTGTCTGTCTGTCTGTCTGTCTGTCTGTCTGTCTGTCTGTCTGTCTGTCTGTCTGTCTGTCTGTCTGTCTGTCTGTCTGTCGGCTATTACGAAATGAATTAATCTAGATGTAATAGAAACGCCATTTAGCTGTTGGCTGTTGCTCTGACAAGCTAATCCACACCTTGTATTGTGTGAGTGTATAGTGTAGCTTCTATACTTTCAACCCTCGCTCAACCCTTTCCTTACTCACGACGATTGTCCTGCTGGGATTGACGCGACGCGACGTGACGTATGCAAACTAGAGGCGGTGGCATCGCGGCAAGAGACGCACAAATGACGTCGCGTGAATTACATAGAACTGTACAGAAAGTACACAGTAATGTTCTTTCGTTTGTATTTTGTATCGAACATACCTTTTGTTTTTACAAAATACTTCTCTAATAAAAATACATTGTAGTGAATAGCCAAATAAAATAATGGGGACGCGTAACAAGTGCACAGAGAGCGTTGCGAGCGATTCGGCCAACGGTCACGGATATTGGATACACCCAATTTCAACAATACGAATTTCTAAGTAATTGGAAAGACTACTTGACTTCTTTGGAATCGATGGATATTTTCCCAATAATAATTAGTGCACTGGCTTCTAGAGAGGTTTTCGGTGGCTTCTATCAGGCAGAGCTCAGTGGCCGGAACGCTCGCAGCGCTGCAGTGTAGTCGTTTGTTGTACGCCTCCCCATAAGTTTGCTGGAGTCGTCGCCCGTTGTTACCTAAGTAACTGTTTCGTTACAGTGTAGGTGGCTCGTTGGTCCAGTGGTTAGCATCCCTGCTTCCAATGCAGAAGGTCCCGGGTTTAAATCCCGGTTCAGGCAAAAGTTTTTAACTTCTAATATAGATTCAATTCTATCACTTCTTGGCTTAGGAATAAGTAAACGGTGACTTTGAAGCCGTCCCAGCAACGAAGCACTCAATAAATTCAAAGTTGTTCTGAATCGGCTGTGTTGATTCTGACATTTGTCTGCAGGTGCTCGCACTGTCCTATCTCTGATTCATGTGTTTCGTATTTGAAATATCGATCTTTGATTGGCTATCGTCGCTCACTCGTCGATGGTGTTTGGAGCCTACAGGGTTGGTTTAGTCACTCTAAATTAAAGTCCCCCACTGAAAATCAGTCTTGTTACTGAGTGGGTAGACTCTATAAATACGAATTTATTTATTTATTTTATTTTAAAGTATACACATGTGTTTTCTTTGTATTTCATATCGAAAATACCTTGTTGTTTTTTTGTTACAAAATAATTCACTAATAAAAATACATTTTAGTGAATAGCCAAATAAAATAATAGTTGAATATTTATTTACTCTATAAGTTTTCTGAAATTCATATAGTCGTCGTTCTCTACCCCTAGGGGCGCCCGTTGTTACCAAGGTTACTGTTTCATGCATGTTATTTCCCATAGAAAACAAATTCAAAGCAACAATGGGTGGCCCTAGCCGAGAGGTATAGGGGCCAACTGAAAACTCCAACCTAAAATTTTCAAGGCATATTCGAAGAAGCTTGTTTTGTGCCAAAACCAAAATCGAACATTTGTTATATCGGTAAAAAGAAAAATTATATAGGTGAAAATATTTTATTTTCAGTATTTTTTAATAAATACGTTCGTATTATAACCATAACCAAAATGTACATAACGCACAATGTAAAATGGCCTATGGCTGTATTTGTGTCCTATCAAATAAATAAATAAATATTTACAAACACAATTAATTGTACATCGATCAAACATGTAAAAAAAAAAAATAATAATAATAATAATAATAATAATAATAATAATAATAATAATAATAAT
Organism: Isoperla grammatica; assembly: GCA_945910005.1. NCBI lineage: Eukaryota > Metazoa > Arthropoda > Insecta > Plecoptera > Perlodidae > Isoperla > Isoperla grammatica. Next base: position 11,312,240 of record OX246744.1, read on the forward strand.
AATAATAATAATAATAATAATAATAATAATAATAATAATAATAATAATAATAAATTATGACTGCTCAAAAGTCACCATTTATACGTATGCCACTACCATAAAGAAATTACCGAAGTTATACACCCCAACCCGTACCAGACTGAGTTCCGCTATGAGACGCTACGTTTCCCCCGAGGCATGTTGACGCGAGCCCTACACCTGAGACCGACGCGATCAGATTGATGAGTGCGGACAGAGACCGACAAAAAGTCAACCTGTATACTTTGCATAATGAGCTCACTGTGTAGCCAACCAGCCAACCAGCCACCTGACTTACTACCTAACCGACAGACTTGGGGACAATCACGCGCAGACTTGTTGACGGTTTGTCTCGTGACGCACGCTAACGCATCGCTTTGTGACGCACGTACGTGGTCAATATGAACAAGGGATACATTTGAAATTTTCTTCAAAAAAAAAATTAAATTGAAATTGGTACCATTTTTTTTTGTATTTCAATTCAAATTTTTTTCAAATTGAAAGTTTAATATTGTGTGAGATTCGAGTACTGTCACTTGTACTAACGCATCGCTTTGTGACGCACGTGCGTAATCAATACGAACTAGGGATACATTTAAAATTTTCTAAAAAAAACAAAAAAAATTAAAGTGAAATTGGTACCACCTTTTTTTTATATTTCAATCCAAATTTTTTTCAAATTGATAGTTAAATTTCGTGTGAGATTCGAGTACTGTCGCAACCGTTTTTAAAGAATGTAGTATTTTTAAATTGTATAAGGATTTATAGCATGAGGTGCAGGCGAGCTAAAAAATATGAGCAAGTGTGTATTTTAGGCGAATGTGAATAGATTCTTCGATTTGCGAGTGAATTTAGTATAATTTAAAGAAATGCACTGATTAAAATTTAAAAAAGCACAAAAAAAAAAAATTGAATAATTTTCTGAATTTTTTTGCACCTGGGTAGAATCCTTGCAGGGAGTTCTCCCAGTCGTAAGAGGTGACAAAGCTACCGACCTGAGATTATCTTTATATAATAATAATAACTTTTCGTAGGAATACCCATTATAGGGTGCACACCAACTTTATCTGATGTGCCCCTCTTCAGGTGACTAACTAGGTTATTAAGTTATTTGGATAGCTGGGAAGGAATGTCCGAGGGCTATTAGTAGGACTCAATCCCAGCATTCGCCTTTACGACTGAGAAAAACCTCGGAAAAAACCTTCACTCAAGACTGCCGGTGACCGGAATCGAACCGGCGACCTCCCGAATTAGAGTCTCGCGTCTTACCGCTGAGCCACCTCTGTCGGTTATATAAATGTACAACAGTTGACTACATCGTTAAACACCAATATTCAAATCTGACCTAACCATTCATGTCCGATACCTTTTAAACTAAGACATAAAACAAAAAGTCGGAATGGATTTTTTCTTAGGTTGTCATTAAGGATTTAATTGTGTTATCCAGAAGGGACGGAATTGTTCTAAATAAATGGTCAGTAAAGAATTATAGAGAGTGTGTTTCGGCTTTCTGGGGTACCGCGCCATGTTATACAGATTTTATCGAGTGGACATACCAAGTAGATCCTATAGACATCGTCATAAAAAGTGTGTTAACTAACCTTGTATTCAAATGTTAGTGGTTGGTTAACCAACGGTCCATGCTTATTGTTTTAAATATATACGTTACGACCCGTGGCTTGAGGTTTCGTTTTGTCGGGGGATTTACATATAATACGAAGTACAATCACCGACATGAATAAATCAACCTATTTGAGTTAGTTGCACACAGTGCATTAGTAGTATACATCTATACATTTATTATCAACCACGCAATTTCAAAATATTTTTGTGTAATTGTATAATAGAAATTGGGAAAATAACGGTGTTTAAATGGATTTTGTCAAGAGATTGACAATGTTTTTTTGTAAACAGATGTATAGGTAGATAATTCATTCATAAACAAAGTTGTTTATATATGATTTCACATACATACTTTTCATTTCAGCGTGAAATAAAACATACTGTGGGTCTTGGAAGTATAAAATAGTAAATATATAATTAAGTTAATAATATAAGGTGAAGATGTTGATGTATATCGATATTGAAAATGAAGTACAGTTCCCTTTGACTTTAACCCATTAATTTGACACTTTAGCATACATATTCTGAACGGTGACTTTGAAACCATAGCACCGAGATACACATATTTTTTAAATTGTGTGATATGTAGTATTGTGTAAAATAAACCTTGTATTTAATCAATTGTGTAATATGCCCGATTGAAAATCAAACCTTGTAACTGACGATGATATTTCGGGTTTAACGTATCATATTTTTGCAACGATGATAATCGAGACGATGAGTGGGTGATTATGAATATGAAAAAACACCACATGACATCCATGCCCGAGCCAGGATTCGAACCTAGAACGCACTGTTTACTTTAGACCAATCGACCGCGGCTAACTGAGCTGGCTAAAAAAAACCTTGTAACCGAATGGGTGTACCACAGTAAATGTATATTTTTTAAATTCCAACTTACTAACGTCTCTGATTTACTAAGTTCTTTGTTATACATAATGACCAGCTGTTCCCCATTACAGATAAACAGATTAAAAGTCAAACAAGAATTACAAAATCGCGGACTAAAATGTTTTTTTATCTCGTGAAAATAATAAAACTCCTTCAATTACTTGCGATTTCGTACACGTAGTAAATGTCTAGAGAAACAGTGATATACGAGATATGTGTCTCGTTGAGGGGGCGTTGGTTATTTTTTTGCTTTATGGGCCGTAAAACAGTTGGTGCGCGCGCAGTATTATAGGCTTACTTGCCTGTCAGGAGCTGCAGCGGATTGTTTTAAATATACGAGTAAGTAAGTACTGTGGATTCAAATTCTTCAGTCTAACAAGGCTATATTATGAGAGAAGACGGGTTACTTCTAGGCCTACTCAATAAATTCAAAGTTGTTCTGAATCGGCATTGTTGATTCTGACATTTGTCCGCAGGTGTTCGCACTGTCCAATCACTGATTCATATGTTTCGTATTTGACATATCGATCTTTGATTAGTTATCGCTCACTCGTCGATGGTGTTCGAAGCCTACAGGGTTGGTTTAGTCGCTTTAAATTTAAGTCCCCCACTGAAAATCAGTCTTGTACTGAGTGGGTAGACTCTATAAATGTGAGTTTATTTATTACATGTTTTAGACGTGTCGTTAAATTACTGCAGTAATTGGTATGATTCTAAATGTTCACATCCATTAAATAAATCTCTTCGTAGAAAACACTAAAATCTTGACGAGTGTTAACCCTCTAAGTTAGTGCATGCGTTAAAACTATGTACGTATACACTAGGCCTACTTAAAGTGGGGTAGACGTGTTGTAAAATTACTCCAGTAATTGGTATGATTCTAAATGGTCACATCCATTAAACATTAAATAAAATAAAACACTAAAATCTTTACGTGATTTAAGTTTTAACTCTAAGTTAGTGTATGCGTTAAATCTATGTACGTGCACTAATTGGTGGGAGGAGAGAAATGCCAATCTTTCTCGAGTTTCCGATGAAGCAACATCGTTCTTCCTACGTCGATAATGTCAAATTGTAAAAATTGTTTAATGAAATACGGCTTTAAAAATTTTTGGGCAGATTATGAATCCCATCAGTCTATCTTAAAAGACAACGGGCGCCATTTAAATCAGGACACGTTTTAGACTTACAAACAGCAAACAACACATAACAAACACAAACAAAACAAGACAATAAAACAAAAGAAAATCATAATTACAAGAAAAAACACACAAACACAAATCAAAAACTAGATCTTTCACAATTATATCTGGCACATATTATGTTCAAGTCAACCACGGAATGTAATTTTCACCAATAAGTTGCTACATTTTGCCACATATAGCGCTGTATGTACTAACACACGGTACCTATACCCAACCCGTTGTTGCTAACTGATTTGTGCCCTACCCATTACAAACCCTACACGAGCCGCCACTGCTTTCTAGTTTATAGTGTTAGAATCTGGCCGGGTGCAGACTAAACAAATAAAACACTTCGTCACGTACGGTTGTTGTAGTTGTTGTTGACTTGGTCGTCGAGTTCGATACACGTGATTGCAATTATAAGAATATTCGAAAGTCGAAGTCGAAAAATCGAAAGTCGAAAATCGAACATAACTCCGCTGATCGGTTTCACAAACGTTTGAAACGCCGATTAGCTGGTAATCAGAGATTCTCTATACAAACGAATATGGCGATCGACTGCCATGATTTTTAATGTAATGTCTGTTGAAACCATTGTTACCAAACTAAGCCAAAAAAATTATAAAAATAAAATATATAAATTTGCACACATTGAAACTACATTGCATGTGTAAAAATAAACATATTTTATCATTTTGTATGTACTCTTTTAAAATTATTATCTTGTGTTTTCGTAATCAATTTGACAATTTTATACTAGGGCGTAAAATTAGAGAGAAATCCTTCAAATCGATTTAGGCGTGAGGAGTGTAATTTTAGAAGTATGTTTTAGCGGTAAAATGTTGATGTTTTGACACGGTTCTAGGCTACCACGCTCCTCTCACACACATATATATATATATATATATATATATATATATATGAGAAGTTACCACGTCAAGAGTGTTCTTAAAAAATATCCATATATATATATATTCGGTTCTTAGCCTCTGAAACCAACGGATCATCCTGAAGATGGCAAATGCGATTTTGCCGAAACGTCGAGACAATAACAATGACCCATTTCTTGGCCAGCAACCAGTGTCTAGAGAGCAAGTTACGTGGACAGCAACCCGAGAACCTAGTATACTACATCTTCTTCAGTTCGCGAAAACCTACAGAATAACATATATATATATTTATATATATATAACCCACCGCGTTACACTCATTCAAAAGTTCCACCATCTGAACAATTTTACCACCAACCGTCGAGGTTACAACACTTGATGAAACCGTGACCATAAAAACTCTCGTGTGTGAACTTATCTTCGCTTCCTTCGTAACCAACTAATAACGTGAATCCATTTCTCTTATTCTCAACTCAACTCAGCCACTATATATATATATAAAAAGTAAGGAAACATTTTTCGGTTTAACCAATCCAAATTGTATTTAAAATAAATCAACGTCTCAGGGGGTCCCATGACCAGAAGCAAATTCAAAGAGCTTGCTAGAGCTACCCAGTGATGTATCGCTGTGGCAGTGCGATTTTGTATCCAAGTGTTTTTTGGTTGTTGTGGTTTTTTATTTGTTTTTGTATGTTTGTTATGTCTTAAGAAGACGACGCTTAAGTCGTTGAAGCGTTGATTTATTTTATTTTAAATACAATTTGGATTGGTTGAACTGAAAAATGTTTTCTTACTTTATATATATATATATATATATATAAATAAATAAAACCCACCGCGAAAAATGTTTTCTTACTGTATATATATATATATATATATATATCCCGCGTCACATTAAAAAAATCCACCATTTTAACGATTTTACCAACAACCGTCGAGGTTACAACACTTGATGAAACCGTGACCATAAAAACTCTCGTGTGTGAACTTATCTTCGCTTCCTTCGTAACTAACTAACTAACGAGAATCCATTTCTCTTATTCCCAACTCAACTCAGCCACTATATATATATATATAGCACGTCTTATGTTTATTCAAATGCGCACCTTGCAACGACGTTATTATTTTTATTTTATTTATTTTATTGTATTTAAGGCCAGTGTAGGGCACAATGCCCTCTTTAGCCTGTGGAGTGATGATTGATGAATGATAATGAGGAAGGGAGGAGGGGAAGCCTAGTACCGGCATGTAGCCTACTCCTGTCGAAAATTACCAAGGGGACCACCGGCTTTACGTCCCATCCGAAAGGACGGTGTAACTTTGACCAGTCATATAGGTTCCTCCACTAACCTGGACTGCCGAGCAGTTGACGAGAAGAACAAAGCTGTTATACACAAGCTTTCGAACCCTCCAATCTGCTCTAACCAACGGTAACTAGTGTTTCAGAGGTGAGTGGTCACCCATCCATCTCCTGACCTAGCCCGAGGTTGCTTAACTTCGGTGTTCGTATGGGAACTGGCTAAGCAACCACGGCTAAACCGTTGGCTACCATATATATATAGCCCGTCTTATGTTTATTCATATGCGCACCTTGCAACGAAGTTTGTGTACGCACGGGAGAGTTGTTTTTCTGTGAGGTGGATTCTATCCCTGACTACTGACTAATGATCTAGAGACATTTTAGAAATAAATATTTTACACACATACATGCACACACTGGTGTTTGTTTCGTTTTGTTTCTGTCTGTTCTTTCCCACCTCTTTCATACCTAAGGGCCCATTTGCATTGTGGATATATTAACGGTGGTGTTGCTTGCTTGCTTGTTGAAATGAGATAAGCTCATCCACATAGTCGTACACACATTTCTTATCGTATACAAGTGTGTTCGGTGACTTCTGTCTGCTGTTAGAGGTAGTGCATGGTGGGAATTCTGACCCCCCCCCCCCCCCCCCCCCCCAACAAGGTCTGATCCCTCTCACGAGGGCCCGGATCCACAAGAAGAGGTCCCAAGTCTTTTTTTGGTATTAGTCTAACTCGAAGAACGACCGAACTTTGAATCTCTTGGGAATCCAGGAAAATATCTTAGAACAGATTTTAAAATATATTATTGGAATGGTAATTATGTCCTTGTTCCCACCTGGAGTTAGTAACTTCTTCATGTGACCTGGGTATGGTTTTACATGAGGTCCAAAGTTAGGCCGGTCTTCGAGTTAAGACCAGAAAAAGACTTAGGTCCGAATGCATAGTCCAGACTCAAGCCTTCCTCAACTCAGCCTCTCCTCAGCCTCGCCCAACCACCAATCACAGAACAGCATTGCCATGCGGACGGCTCTGTGATAGTTGGCTTGGTGAGGCTGAGGAGAGGCTGAGTTGAGGAGGGCTTGAGTGTGAACTATGCATTCGAGCCTTAGGACCTCTCACCTGGGCGGCGCCCAGGCTCATCTTTCTCCAGGCAGGTTGGGCTAATTTGGTAAATTTAAGATCCCCCCTACCCCCCCCCCCCCCCCCCCCCACTTGGCCTTGCCCACCATTGCTGCTGGAATACCCCTATTAAACAATGTAGTTTTTGAAAAACACACTTATCCCACTCTTATGTATTTTTAGTTTCATTTAATGTCCTCCTGTCCTGTGCCTTGGTCGGTCCTTCTTATTTGTCGATGTCCAGTTCTTGCAAAGCCCTCCCCTACCCCCTACCCCCCTACCCCCCCTACCCTGTGTGTCTGTACCCCCTTATTGTGACGTGTGATTATTTGTAATTTGGAAGAGGGGCACATCAGGTAAAGCTGGTGTGCCCCCTATAACGGGTATTGCTACGAAAAATTATTTATTATTATTGTTGCAGTTGTTGGCAAAGTGTGATCCGCAGACATATAGTCATATATACCAGTCCGTTTTGATTAGTTCTAAATTTTTTAATTGTTAAGGTTCCACAATTTTAATTGATAGATGAATGATGATGAAGAAGATAGGGGGTATCGATGAACCACACAAGTTTATGACATAATATTATATTAGGTACAGTAACAAAAACACATTATGACACAGGGATAATAAAATCAGTATGTATTCCCTAACACATCAAATTACGTTGCAAAAATACAATTTTATACTCAATAGTGGACGATCATCTTTGTGTCTCATTAATTAAGTTTAAGACTCTGGCGCCTGTGTGCTTCCTAGGCACAGGTGAAACTCCTTATATTGAATATCCAGTCCAACTGTTACTGATAAAAGCCCTAGGGATACAACAGTACCTCATACTGCCCGGGTACTATCAAATTACATCACATTTCCAATCAACTGAATCCATTTTAAACATTCCTAAACTTAAATCGCACAGAATTACCATTTATATCTGATTATACAATCATGTTGCGTCTAAGTCGAAGCGAAGTAAATTCATAACATAACATAACACGACTAAAAACAATGCCAAATTAGTCACAATCAATCATTGTGTGTACGTGTTGATTAGTTTAAGAGAAAACGAATGCTAAGTAGGTTGATGGGCTACTAATGATTGTGAGTGCGCACGCGCGATTTCTTTCGTAGGTAGCCTACTTGTGTTGGTGTTAAAACGTAATTATGTATAGTTAAGAGCGAAGGGTACATCTACGTCAAAAACCACCGCACAGAATTTTCATTTTTAAATTTTATCTGAAGATTAAAACACAAAATCGAAAATCTGAGTAATCATAGCGCTGTGGTTTGATAAGCCCTATACAGACTGAATGATAAATGTATCTAATATTTTAATCAGGTATGACTGTGATTTTTA
>OX246744.1:11320823-11364279 GCA_945910005.1 Isoperla grammatica
CCACCCCCGGCCACCAGTCAGGCCCCGTGGCTCTCTCCCATGCACTGCACGTCAGGTGTGCCATGTATAAGAGCCATAGGACAGGACGCCCCGGGGGTAGCCAGCCCAGACTTACATCCCCGTCATTCTCTCATCTCTGATGGAAGATGGTTATCTCGGCGTCCGTCCTAGATGTTATCTACTTCCCACAATGAACGGAGAGGTCCCCCCTTGTCAACCCCCCCCCCCCTGCCCCTCCCCCACGTGACCGTGCTTTGTGTCTGTCCGACTGGGTACCAACCACCCTCGCCTGGTCCGACCCGGGACAAAGACGAGATAATGGGAATCAAATCGGGGCCTCTAAATATAATAATGATGGAGACTTTGTCGAGAGGAGCAACAATTACAATAGTATAGTATACGCTTCGTTATATCTAAGGGTAGTAAAGATGTCTTCTTTAACAGCACCTTTTGGAGTATGTCCGTGGACCATTAGCGTACAACGGGTCTCGCGATTCTTACAGATCATGAAAGCTTAAGTTAGTTGATGTCTTATCTCGACCCTCCGCTTCGAAACTCCGCTTTCTGTCGGTAAATTGCTTAAAAATACTGTAATATTGTCAAAACTATATACCAAAATACGCCGAGAATTTCTTATGTGTCTCTTTCCAATGTTTTTCAAATTACCTAATTAAATTAATATTTACAAAATAGTAAAAAGGTGTGTTGCAAAAAACACACACACAAACAAATTTAAATAAGGTATAATTAATAATCGGAAATATGTTTTGAAACAGGTACACATTTACTAGAAAAAGCATTACATTCTCTATTACAGGGAATGACATATTTTGGTCTAGTTTGCTAGTTTTAAACAATTTTATAGCACTTTTAACCGATCGAAACCGGGAGTTTCACAGCAAGGAGTCGAGATACCGTTCGTCCCCCCAGTACTTGCTACTTCAAACTATAGAAAGAACACACACGGTATGTTCTAGAGTTGAAAGCAAGCCTGTGCTATAGTTATAGCACAGATAAATAATTGTTAGCGTATGGATTGTTATATAGGTTATAGCGTGTTTACCGAAGCCAATAATATATATCTAACTACTTTAATATCCTTCCCGCCTAGGAGCAAGTATTTGAACGTTTCCCTGAGCGAGCTTCCAATAACAAGTTTTTCAGTTTTTTGTATGTATATATTATATTTTGTTTTCTTATGTTTCATTAATGTCTATTGTTTGTATGTACTGGTGGAAGTATGTTTGATTTGTGGGAATAACATTGAATTGAATTGTTTAAAAAGTACTTGTTGCCCTCTGAACAAACATGGTATTTACTCTCACGTAGGCTTTCGCGGCCCGAGTCAATCAATAAACTTGAACTTGGCTTTCGGGTATAGCCGCGTCGATTATCGCTTAAAAGCTTTTAAGCGATAATCGACGCGGCTATACCCGAAAGCCAAGTTCGATGGTATTTATTCCTATTAAATTAATATGTCATATGATATTTATTGTTAAAACCACACTAACCAAACCGAGACAATCGAACCTAAGATTTCAAAAAGTTTCGTCATGAAATCGTATACTTTCCAATGCTCTTTTTTCCTCGATCGAAGTGCTGGTGGGGGGGGGGGGGGGCGTACTTATACCTCCCTCTCCCCCCCCCCCCCCCTACGCCCCCAACCGCCACCACACGGAGCACCTCTTCATCCCACACTGCAGCCGCCCTCAACTCACAGCCTACCAAATTAAGGACCCCTCAAGCCACGACGAGGACACAAAAGCGCGCGGTGATAAAGATCTGCAAGGCTGCGAGCTGCTTCACATAGATAAGATCTCCAACATCTTATAACAAGTAGCGAGCGAGCATCTGTTGTAGATAGGTCCTCGATAAATCTGTTGTATAGTATAGTACAACAATAGTTTTGTTCATTGATCGGCCACCCTCTGGCTGGACGTGTTAAACACAACGCCTGAAAAAGACTGAAGACTCTACTATAACTTGTTTGGTCATCCAGTGTGCTTGGCGAGGAAGATAGGTACCTTCTGTCTTCACGCCTCTTTGGATCTCAATGAGGGTGTTACTTTTGACAGTACTTAGCACATTCCTCGATGTGGTAAACATGTTTTTCTAGATCACACTTCATACTAGGCGAGGGGGTGAGTTCGGTGCTAATTACTACATGCTTGAACGACTTTATAGATAGAGGGAGGGTGTCTCTCTATTCACATAAGGAGAGGAGCGTGGCGGTCGCCATATTGGATGCCAAAACGTGGCACGTTTCTTCCCGGCTCAGGCAGAAGTTTTTTAACTTCTAATATGGATTCAATTCCATTACTTCTTGTCTTAGGAATAAGTAAATGGTGACTTTGGAGCCGTCCTAGCAACGAAGCACTCAATAAATTCAAAGTTGTTCTGTATCGGCCTTGTTGATTCTGGCAGATGTTCGCACTGTCTAATCACTGATTCATATGTTTCGTATTAAAATATCGATCTTTGATTGGTTATCGCTCACTCGTCGATGGTGTTCGTAGCCTACAGGGTTGGTTTAGTCGCTTTAAATTAAAGTCCCCCACTGCAAATCAGTTTCGTTACTGAGTAGGTAGACTCCAAATGTGAATTTATTTTGTTTATTTATTTACCATAGACTGATGATTCGTTGTTGATATGTTTCAGATGGGGTGTTGGTTGTTGAAGTTCAACACTGTTCCCAAACATCGGTTTGTTATTGGGTATACATACTAATGAAACGAGATATGAAGAAATTCTCTTGTCTCGGCTACTCTTTTTGTGGTTTGCAATGACCAAGTAATAATTTTCGTAAATTTAGCCCCTTCAACTTACCCCCCCAACAAACTTTAAACTTTCCAATCACACCATATACATGTAGTACATGGTTTTCGAGTTTTTGTCCGCGTAACGTGCTCTCTAGAAACTGGTTGCTGGTCCATCCTTTTTTGAGAATAGAATAATGTGTAAATCGTGGTCATCATCATCATCATCATCATCATCATCATGAAATGGTTCTGGTTTCGATTCCCAGTCAGGGGAAAGTTCAATGACAACAAGGACAGGATATATTGAGTTGTGCATTAATGTCATGGTAATATTGTGGGGTGGAGCCTGGTTCGGGAATATTGACTTGAGATTTTCTTAATTGGACGCTCCCCTGCTGCTCCCCTCCATCGCTATGTAACCACCCCTTACCCCCGTGACAACCCGAGCTATTACTATACTTCTACACTATACTTCAACCGATCGAAATCTTAACACCTCTTTTTTCGATTCAGCTGGTGGAGGAGATCTTAAATTTGCTCAGGTTGCCATTGGTTTTTGAAAAAATTAAGTTGAGAGTATGACATCCTTATGAGGAGAAGCTCTTCAATCATATCATATTTATTCATTTCATATTATATTTGTTATGCTGGGCGGTGGTCAGATAACTAAGGGGTGGAGCTTTAAACTAAGTCAAAGTAGAAATATCCGCACTGGTAAGTAAAAGAAAAATTTGAACACCGCTGCAATATGATTTATTTAGCAATATAGTTTTTCTTATTTTACTCTGTAAGCATGGGACTAGGTACGTTGGGGAAAACTTAAGAACCGTGAAAATGGCAAACATGTTCCATTCTACCCTCAGCTGTTCTAAACCCACCTTATCTAGGACGATAAGGAATGTCCAGCCTCCTCTAGAGCTGACCATACATACGGTCACTCTAATCGGAAAACACCAACACCTCGACCAAAAGCCGCCATACAACCGAACCTATCAAAGCGCGTCACTACAACGTACACATCTCAATTAGACTCTTTAAAAAGGCCGAACCTTGAAATCGCTGTCTCGAATCAAAATAATGATCGTGTCTTTGGTGGGAAATCGATACGATATATCGAAGATTGTTATCGAAAAGTAAGCCAGGTAGGGGTTTAAGTAGCTAATAAGGATCATTTTCACGATAGACATCGGGTCGGTAAAGAGGGGGGTAGGGTGACCCGCCGGGGATATTATGGTGATCTAGGATCTATGTGATGGGCGGAGAGATACGGAGTGCTTTGGTTTGCCGCCGTGGTGCGGTGCGGTGCGGCTAAGTATCGGGTTGAGGGGGAGGGGGGGGGGGGGGGGGGGGTGACAATACCAGAGGCTCCTGGTGGCAACACGGCCAGTGCTGACGAGAAAGGATAAAGTCTGGTATATTATATATTCATTATATAAACATTTGCTGTATGTACACCTAAAGGTCGGTTTACACACTTAAATATTAAGAGTGAAGGGTACCTTTACGTCAAAACCACAGAATATTTTCATATTTTAATTATATATCAAGATTTCGACACAAAATCAAAAATCTGAGTCAACAGCGCACTATGTTTTGGTAAGCCCTACTGACGGAATGAAATATTATAACCATTAGCGTAGTTATTTTGATTATTAAATCGACAATTAGTAATAAAATTAATTTTAAATAAAAACCATACTGATTATAATGTGAGACACAGTTTGAGCATTCAGTATGTAGGGCTTACTAAACCACAGTGCGCTGTTGATTCAAATTTTGATTTCGAAGTCCATTCTTGAGATATAATTTAAAAATGAAAATTGTGAGCGGTTTTTGACGTAGAGGTACCCCTCGTTCTTAAAACAAAGTCAATACAAATACATTTGTGTGGACGCTATTACTCATTTCGTGAATTCCAACTATCTTAAATATAAAACATTACTTCTTAAATTTTGGTATGCACTGGCCTTAAGGGCTTTGGGAATGTGTGCGTTTGATTTACAACGTGGAAGGTATTTTGTTCAAGTTTGTTGAGCTCTCTGAAAACCCCTTGAGCACAACGATTTATAAGCAAATCCGTAATAATCATAGTGTAACAAAATGCCTTGTTGATGCGTATTATATATAAGCCAAAACTTAACAATATATTATTACAGATATATAAAATATTATGATACGTCCCATATAGAGATGTGCAAAATTACAACTAAGACATTATTTTTTTTTATTAATTTTGAAATGAAGTTAATGCCAATGTATTCCAAAATTAATGTCTGATTTTAAATTCGATTCCTTTTTTACCATTTCTAACACCCTAATCGTTTTGTAGTAGTAACAATTATACTAACTCTCACTTTCAGTGGTTCAAAAGTTGTAAACAGATAGATGAGCTAATGCATTTTAATTTAATATAAGATATTCTTGGCCACAGGTGGCCAAAAAACGAAACATGCGTAGGTCTGTAATCTGTATTTGCATCAGAAACCAGGGAAATTCATATTCACACGAGTAATTCTATTTAGTAGCGAGCGACTCAACTGAACTGAAGCCTCATTTCTCGTGCATTATAGGCCTACACCATACGTAAATACCAAATGCTAAATACCAAATATCATCATCTTGTTGTTATGATTATATTTGATATTTTACGCGTAGAACACTCGATAATTGGAGGTTTTATGACGTCTGCCAAATTAGATCCATCATCACACATCGCCGGGGTCGACATAAGGGGAAACAATATATATGTGTGTGTGTGTTATTCTGTAGGTTCTCAGCCTCTGGACAGCCAAGACCACGAATCATCCTGATGAAGATGGTAAATGCTATTTTTCCGAAACGTCGAGACTCTGACAATGAAAAAATTAATTTCCATAATATGTCAAATTGTCTAATTTGATCCAAACTTAACAAATTTTTAATTGATTTCTTAAACGTATCTAGATCAATAATCTCTAGCCTCGCACCATTCCAAAATTTTGATAACGAATGCCATTACCAAAAATCTCAACGCTTTTCAAGTTACTTGAATGTGTACAGAACACTTTGAATCTACCTGTGCCATCATAGAATAAATTGCACTGTAATAAATTACAGAAAGCAGTAAAAGGTAATTACTTATTCATATACCTTGAGGTGGTCGACATTACATTACTACCTCCCCCCCCCCCCCCTTCTACATACACACCCCGCTCATCATGCCCCAAGGTTTTTGGGCTAAATTGCACTTTACACATGCAAAAAATTTCCATAACTGCACGTCATCCATCCATTAAACAATAATCGTGGCTAACGAACAGACATACCATTATAACATAACATAAAACACTTACCACGTATTGACAAATTACTCTAAGTGTCCAGATTCAACTATAAAACAATTGCTATCACTTTAATGCATGCCGTAGAATCACGAAATTTCCCCGAACAAATAGAACGAGATGCGAAAATTATACTTTCCATCAATCTTACACGAGTTAGTGCAACAATTATGACGTCACGCAGTTAATTGCGGTATTGTTCTCGCGGTCACGTGACAAGCGAGTGAACTAGGTGGTAGGTAAATCACCTCGTGCATAGGTGGTGATTTAACGCAATCAGTTAAACCCACAATGATTTGTCTGTCTGCTTTCAGTTGAATTAACATAATATTTTTTCCCCGTCTAACGGAGAAAAAAAAAATCGTTCAATCAAAACGTTTTTCTGCACGGGTATACATCAAGGTTGATTTCTTAAACCGCTCCTATTTTTCTTTCTGCGTTCTTCTTACGAAAAAAACATTGTGTGCAATTAATTTAATAAATCTCATGGACGAAGATTAACGATTCGCGCGAAATATTTTCGTGTATAAATTACCTTATCTATTTTTCAGACGTCTATTAGGTATTTCGCGAGAAACGAAATATGGACTTGCGAAATAAATCAACGAACGCACTTGTGGGAAATGTAATTACGGTTAAGATTAATGCACATTCGCGTGATGGTTGTTAATGTTAACGGTGTCTGTCGCTGTTACGCCCTTTAGGCGATGGTTGAAATTAGCGGGCGTTTAAACTTCGCTTTAAACTATTTTTCAAACTACGAAGGTAACCTGGATAAATGTTTTACTAAGTTCTTTGGTGCAACGAAAGAACCTTCAACGTAACTTTTATTCCTTCACATTTCAACAGTAAATATCGCATCAAATAAAATAAATAAATTTGTATTTATTGTTGTCGGATACACTCAGTTTTTAAAACTTTTTTCAGTGATGGACAGGACGTATTATACAATTTATTATCTGATTCGTTACCATGACGGCTCCAAAGTTATCCTTTACATATTCGACAGAACCATATAGATAAGATTGAATGACAATTTAGCTTATTATTATAAATTTATTTAGCTTAACTTATTATTGCTTAGCTTAAGAGCGAAGGGTACCTCTAACACACAAAAACCGCAGAAAATTGTAATTATTTAATTATATCTCAAGACTGCAACAAGAAATCGAAAATCTAAACCAACAGCGCACTGTGTTTTGGTAAGCCCTACAGACCGAATGAAATATAACCATTAGCGTAGTTATTTTGATTATTAATTCGATAATTAGTAATAAAATGAATTATATCTAAAAAAACATTATGATTACAATGTAAGATACAACTTAGAGCATTCAGTATGTATAAGGCTTACTAAACCACAGTGTGCTGTTGATTCAGATTTTCGATTTCGAAGCCCATTCTTGTGATGTTATTTATAAATTAAAATTTGTTGCGGTTTTTGACGTAGAGGTATCCTTCCCTGTTAACTTATTTATATAAAACACGAATAAGAACACAATCGCGAAGCAACAATACAACAAATCATAAAATTTCGTTCGATTCATTTTTGATAGACTACTTTTTGCATACATGGAATTCTTCGGTGTGCGCCATTTCTTCCAACAGTAGTTAATGACTAAATTAAATTTACACCCAATACAAAAAACCGCACACAAGATACTAATACCTCTTGTCTTGTATGATAATAATAATAACCGGTAAGTCGATTCGACATAACAAGTTAGCGAGAGCCGCTACCATAGAAACGCGTACAAAAAAATTCACAACTCGGCGTATCGTCAATTTTCCCAACAGATCACATGTACCAACCAACTTTTTTACATCTATCCATCCATCCATCAATTTTTCCCCATCAATAATGATAATAACAATATATACTTAGAAAAATAGTAATAAGCGACAACAGAGCACATCAAAAAACATTGTCAGCAAAAGTAAAAGACTGTAATTTATGAAACCGAAGATAAATTAAATAATTGTACGTTATGAGACGGCTAGGATTGAGAAATCAGCCCCTGGCCAAGTATTGTCGTCGTCTTAACTTACGAGAGTGGGAATTATAATGACCCATGCTGAGCTTTAGTCGAATATAATAGATGGTAAATAAAAAAACAAAAAAACAAAACGAACTGATTTTAATAAAAACGTTCACGTTACGTCGAGTTAGTGATCTGATAAATAGGTTATTTATGTATGTACGCGGCGAAAAATCAAAGTAGTACTATATTTAGGCGAAATTGGCTGCTAGGTGAATTAAATGTGTATGCATAATATATAGTGCATCGGCGAAAAATCAAAGAAGTAGTATATTTACGCGAAATTGGCTGCTAGGTGAATTAAATGTGTATGCATAATATATAGTGCATCGGCGAAAAATCAAAGTAGTAGTATATTTACGCGAAATTGGCTGCTAGGTGAATTAAATGTGTATGCATAATATATAGTGCATCGGCGAAAAATCAAAGTAGTAGTATTTAGGCAAAATTGGCTGCTAGGTGAATTAAATGTGTATGCATAATATATAGTGCATCGGCGAAAAATCAAAGTAGTAGCATTTAGGCGAAATTGGCTGCTAGGTGAATTAAATGTGTATGCATAATATATAGTGCATCGGCGAAAAATCAAAGTAGTAGCATTTAGGCGAAATTGGCTGCTAGGTGAATTAAATGTGTATGCATAATATAGGGTATAGTGCATCGGCGAAAAATCAAAGTAGTAGTATTTAGGCGAAATTGGCTGCTAGGTGAATTAAATGTGTATGCATAATATATAGTGCATCGGCGAAAAATCAAAGTAGTAGTATTTAGGCGAAATTGGCTGCTAGGTGAATTAAATGTGTATGCATAATATATAGTGCATCGGCGAAAAATCAAAGTAGTAGTATTTAGGCGAAATTGGCTGCTAGGTGAATTAAATGTGTATGCATAATATATAGTGCATCGGCGAAAAATCAAAGTAGTATATTTAGGCGAAATTGGCTGCTAGGTGAATTAAATGTGTATGCATAATATATAGTGCATCGGCGAAAAATCAAAGTACTAGTATAATTAGGCGAAATTGGCTGCTAGGTGAATTAAATGTGTATGCATAATATATAGTGCATCGGCGAAAAATCAAAGTAGTAGTATTTAGGCGAAATTGGCTGCTAGGTGAATTAAATGTGTATGCATAATATATAGTGCATTAGCTGTGTAAGACAGTGTTATTTAGTATACCGTGTTTAAAAGCTTTGTTTTTAAATTGCGCAGACTCGTCTTCCATGTGAATTGTTTGTCATTGTGCGTTTCGAACTAAACTTCATGATTCGATTTGAATTCATGGTAGTTTTGAAAACTAATACTTTCTAATACAATTATGTGGATGTTGACAACAGAATACTATCACTTGTAATATAGAAGATAACGACATCACATCAATGAAACCTTGTATGTCGTACAAACGAACGCTTTTACCGTTTTATTTGCTCATGACACGTATAGTAATTTTTCAAAAGTTAATGCTAAATGTCGGTTACACAATGTCAAAGCGATTTACGATTTTATTTTTCCAACTGTTTTACTTACGGTCGCTACCATTGGCCGGGCTAAGAATTTTAGGTATAAGAGGTAACGTTAATTGCTATGGTTTCCTTAAAACTTAAACCCTAGGAAAGTGTGTAAACGCCATAATGCTTTTCAATTAATTTATTTTTAAGACAAAAACCCACAAACCTTAGAAAAGTATTTCAACACCATAATTCTCTGGACTTGATTTGATTGTGTTAACCCTTCGATCTTAAATAATGTGTAAACCCACCTTTAACTAACTTATTTTTAGGTCAAAAAACCCACATCTCTCCCCAGTAATAAGCTATAATTGCATCACAAATTGCGACGACAAGAAAATGAACATAATTTTCCCAGACTCGCATCAATAACCCAGTGGGCCATCAACTCTTCTCTATTGTAAACGTTTTTTTTTTTTTTTTTCTCCTTTTTTTACAAGTGGTGTCGTTTTGGGTTGCGTCTTTAGTTCGGCATCACAAATGATGTCTCGATCGCTAGATCGAAAGCAAAGCAACATCGCATCTAACCAAAAGGGTTACGCATATTATCAAAAGTGACTTATCGAGACTCTTAACTACTCAACCATGACATAGATATTCCTATATCATTTGAACGACACACAAAAGATACCTCATTTAGCTGAAAGGGTTTTCTATAGATAAAACGCACGGTCATGATACGTAACCAATTCATTCGCCATTCTGATACCGTTCCGTGGTAGGTAGGCTTGAGCAGGCCGCGCACCGGCTCGCTCTCTTCTAAAGCGTTCGTGATTTTGAATTTCTAACACCTTCTTTTTAGTCGCATTATGTATATATGTATGTATATGCGTCGTCATCTTTTCAACATTGCTCTTTTTCACACGTATGCATGGTGACATCTTGTCGCGTTAGGTTGCCGGTAGGGTTGTTAAGTTGGTAGCTGGGTCTACCATATACTCGAATCGAGTTGTCAGTTTTGTATCAGGTTGGTATAGTTGGATTAATTATAGTCGCGTTTACTATTTCAATTCAATAATTAAAATTCAATAATTCCACAATTAGTGTAAAACACTAGACAGAATGACAACGAAAATTCTTAGCAACGCACATTGCACTACATTCAACAATGTCGGGAAGTATAAAAGCTATGGAAATTAGAAAAGTTTTTGCAATGCGCATTCTTGGATTTGTTGTTAATTGTTGTTTTTATTAGCTTTGAGATCTTTTCGCCAGAAAGTTCGTAGATATGGACGCGCTCGCTTATCAACGCGTCAAACAGAGCGTTTTCCTAGCTAGAGTATAATAAGAATAGTATTGTTATTAGAGTAAAATTTATTTCATCGATGTATACCTACTGAAAAAAGTTACAAACTTGTGAGTCAGTAGGTACGCAGTAAGGTTACGCGGGGTATTTTTTTCGCAATAGAAACAATAAAGGAACTTTTAAATTCCAGGAACGCTCAAAAGTTCCTTATTATTTGTTTAAAGAAAACTAACTTTTATAAGTTCGTTTTAAACACGGAGTAACTAACATTTAAAACTCCCTTTTTTTGGGAAACTTTTACCCAACACTGCTAAACTGTTCATGTATTCAGTGTCCATTCTCTCTTGTATTACCGAAGATTGTATAAGAAGAGGAATGTGGCTGCTGCAAGTCTTTAGAATAAAACTCTTCCACGAATAAAGACAGGTTTCCTTGCGTCACAAAGGGTTGCTCGCTCATTGAACCTCCGCGCATTCAACTCACTCAATATATATAATCAATACGGTGTATTCGGCCACACGTCTCATTCGGTCTCACATATTTTCGCTTTCGACGTTGGTGCAGAGAATAATATGAATATCTAGACTTTAGAGCACTGTACCACTAGGGTGTTTAGCAATAGCTTATTCTACGAGAGTGTTAGGTAGGGAGTACAATAACTTGCCTGTAAATATAAAGGAAACTAGACATGCTAGTAAATTTAAGAAAAGTATTTACATTTATGTATTTATTTATTTATTTAATGTCTATCCAATTCGGTTATAAAAACTGATTATTTGTGAATTTATTGTAAGAGTAAGATTATAAGATAAACATGTGCTGTGCTGTCACAATAGCAACTGTGCTAAATTAAGATTTACAAATTGAATTGAATTGAGGTAATGAGCTTTCGGCTCTCGAGGAGAATTCGAGATGGAATTTTGCATGGTTACTAAAATATATAAAAATGTTACGATATATTAAAAAGAAATTTAGAAGAACAGGTACAAGATGTTATAAAAACAACTTGTTGGACTGTACATCACTGTTCCTTGTGTGTAATAATTTTAATCTTGACAAGGAACAGCGCACATTGCAAATAGTTGTTTTTATAAGGTTTCCGATACTTGTTATCATTCATTAAATAGTTGTAAAACCATAAAAAAAAACAACAATAAAAACTTTTAAAATCCTGTCTTTTGGCTCCAAACAAAAAACGTACTAACCGTGATATTTTTTCTGTTTCGTGTGATGTGATAAAATCTTTTTTAAATGTATATACACACCATCTTAATGACTATATACAAAATTTTAGGGACGTAAACGTACGTATGTTTCAGACGAAGACATAAAAAGCCCTAAAAACAAATAACCGGCTTGTGCAGCGTAAACCACACAGATTATTGAGTCAACAAAAAACAACAATTCCAAAATAACAATATGTTTATGTATTCCGTGATCGTTCTTGTTATCTACAATGGACCACTGTAATACCGAAAATTGTGTGAGTAAAACACAGTTTTTTTTTTTTTTTTTTTTTTTTTTCACGTTTACACTACAAAGGGTTACTCGCCTATAGAATCAGCCCCGCGTCGAACTCACCCAATTTAATCGATAGAATCTATACGGCAACACGTGTATCGATGCGTGAGAAGTGCGTGTCATCCCCCCCCCCTCCCCCCTACCAACACGCACCCCTTGCGAGCCGTGAAAACGCGCTCATTTGTAACCCTTTACCGATATCGCCGTCGTCGATGCTCAATCAAGCGTCACACGGACAGAATCTGCCTCCTCATTGGCTCGAGTCATTCATTAGACGGTCGGCGACGACGACACCTGGGGCCTGATTCCAGTACATTTGCAAACTTAACCCCGGTGTTAGTCAATAGCCAATCAGGAGTCAGCAATTGAGACGCCGATCGAAGGAAGACATTGTTGAAAAAACGAGACAAAATAAAAACAATAACAAACAAAAACATTCCAATAACCTCAAAACGTCCACAAAATACTCAATAAAACTACATATTTACATATGTAGGACCTTTATAATGTACTATAAATACACAAAATCATTTATTAACTTCAATTAACACATAAAGTAACGTATTCATGTAGGTGGATATCCCAATTAAAGAATTGAAATGTGACATTTGTGAAACTACACACACGGGTATTGACAAAATGGCGGCATTTCAAAGTATTGTTGAGATAACTCTTCTTAACCCTACTATCAGACAGGGTCATATTTGCCTCCGAATTATGCAGGGAAGCCTGTGTAGGAGTTAACCCCGGGGTCATTTTAACATGGGGTTAGCGAGAGTTAAGGAGAGCTAAAAAATTGTACAGGAATGAGGCCCCTGAGGGTCTGTCGCTTCCCCGGGGTGTCAGTGGTTCCGAGTGATAGGAGGGGGGGGGGGGGGGGACAAGCTTTGGGGTTATAAATATATGTGGCTGTAATGTTCACCTACCTCGAGGAAAACCCGATTTCGAAATGTTAAAATTAGTTTAAAAAGATTTAAAATTGTCCCCGTAGAAAATCAAAATATATCATCCTATATAGATAGAGAATTGAATGCTCTTTTTTATATGAATGTTTTTTTGTATTTCTATAAATATTTCCGTTTTGCAGTGTGGAAAGTGTCCAGCCAGCACAACACGACATTACAAAAAGTAATTAAGAACATCTGAAAAACGGAAGCATTGGTTGGAACATGCAAGGAAACATTCATAAGAAAGAGCGCTCAACTCTCTACAGGATGACGTATTTTCCATTTCCATTTGGGATAATTAATTTTAACACATTTTAAAGCAATTAGAAATCGCGAGTTCCGCTGGGGCTAGGTGGTTAATGATAATTCATTGGAAGAAAATTGGGATTTTCATTTACTTTGTTATCTTTTTGGTAGTTGTTGTTGCGAATCAAAAATTATTCGCCCAGCCAATGAAAGGCGACGTTTTATAAATCCGGCCAATAACAACGATCCTAAGTAAAACAGTTATGAAAATAAAACCTTAAAACTCAAATCTTAAATAAGTGTGTATATAAACCGAGCTTAAGCTCAAAGTGCTGCTGTCACACTGTCTCCCACAACTGTCACTATCAAGAAACGTACCAAGCTAACAAAAAAACTCATTGTATTTATATGGCACGTGGTTCAGCTACAAGAACCAAAAAACGCTCAAGACACCGCCTTGTGATCACCGCACAAACACGACCGTGACGCAATCAAGAGGGCGCTGCTTACGATACAATCACGACCCTAGCGTCAGCATCACGAAGCACAAACATCAATGACAGACAGACAGTCGTATAGCCTCGAATCAATGCAGTTCATTTCGATTGCGAGCGAGCAAGAACCACCATCACAATTGTTCTTCTTCTTCTTTTTATTGCTTGCTTTCAAACGTGCCGAATGCGCGCATGCAATTTTGTCTCTTTTTTTTAAGTGTTCAAATCGATCGTTCATAAACTTTGTCCGAGGCAAAGCTGAGAACGCCGCAGGGCATTTGTTTCACTGCATTTATAATAAGTTGCACCCGTCTCGGCCCGGGGTAGAATAGGCCCAGAGTGACTCTGCTAGTCGTAAGAGACGACAAAAGGAGACCCTGCCCCTCCCCCCCACTGTCCCACTGAATATTTCTCCTCCCACTTGGCCCTGCCCTCCCTTGCTGGACTCCCGTATGACGACCCACGCGACGTACAATGGATCTGATTCGGATGTGGCTTTATTCTTCATCATCATCTTTCTCATCTTCATTATCACCCGCTCATCGTCTCGATTAGCCATTGTTGCAAAAATATGAGACGTTAAGCCCCATTAATCCATCTATCTATCTTATAATAAGTTGTTTGTACACCCCGAGTGCGACCGCAGAATCCTTGAATTTGTTGGACGTCCAAACTGTCAAAAAGTAATCAAATATTATCGTTTGTTTGTTGTGTGGACGCCTATTAGGCTATTTGACTAGATGTTGTGTTTTCAAGAAATATGCGCATCGCATGGTTGAATTTCTGTTATGGCTTCCGGTAATGAATTCGGGGATTACGTCTCATGTTTGTGCTAGCCAGGTATAATGGGGGTGGCATCATTTTGTGAAATGACAAGATGGACTGATTTTCTTGTTCTCAACTAAGCCACGGCCCAACTGTAGACGCTAACTCGCGAAGGTTCGATACACACAAACCGTTCAACGCCTTCTGTATAGTATGGATTGTAACGGAGGGAGCTGCAAGAGAATCTGCCTCGTCATAGCTATAGAAGGCGGTGGGATGCGCGCACGTGCGGTGTGTGCTACGTGATAGAGGGCAGTGGGAACCGCTCGGGATCTTCTTCCCAAATGACGAGGACAGTTGAGGGAGAAATAAACGACGTCGTTCACACATTCCAGAGAATCACACTTTCTCATGAAGTGATGACCGTTGTAAAGTGGTACTCTCATTTATCCTCAAATAGCACGTAAGACCATTATATCATTTGATATTAGTTTTGTTTCGTCGCATTGCCAATAGCACAAGACTCAACTCAATTGAGGGGGTTGTGACATCACAGGCGTACAAACAATGTGTTGCTAGGCAACTCCGTTGTTGTATCTTTCTTAAAGCCCCATTCAGAATTCACTTAGACTTAGACTTAAACTTACAACGTGAAGTATGGCTTATTGGAAGGCTGTGATTGCGTTCATAATTCCTTGACGTAAACTTAACGCCGTAGACTTGGTCGGAAAGTTTGGAAACATCAAATAATTTACTAAGTTTCAAGGTCAACTTAGGAAATTGACCAATCATATAATTCTTTGACTCACGCTACAATTATACATCATGGCGGCAACTACAGAGTTCGACGAGAACTTATTAAACTATTATTTTCAATGCGAGGCCTTGTACAACAAGGCTGATCCCCGTTATAAGGACAAGGTTTATAAGCAAAATCTCTGGCTTGCAATTGCTGAGCCCATGGGGACAACTGGTACGTATGAATCTTAAATTGTTATTACCTGTAATTGTTACCTTAACCCTACTTTTTGTAAATGTCTTATTAATTTGGTTGTTATCAGACTATCTCAGCAGTTGGGAGTTTTTATATATGACTAGGGCTACTTCAAACCCAACGACTAAGGCTATTCTTATTTTTTCAACAGTTGAAATTTGTCAAACGCGAATAACGCAACTACGAGAGCGATATTCCAGAGAACGACGGAACCAGAAAGAATCGCGATGTAGTGGGGCTGGAGCTAGCAAGGAGAGCTCGTGGCCACTATATAAATACTGCCATTTCCTTGATGAACATATCAAACCACGGTCGTTGCCTGGTAACTCTTCATTTGCTCCACACAGCAACACTCCTAGCTTTAGCCAACAATGGGATGCCCCAGGCTCTGTTGGAGGAGAGTTAGAGATGGATGAAGAATCCAACACGTATGTATCTAAACAATCAGATAGGTTATACCTAGGCCTAGTGTGTGTATAGTAGCATCTATGGGCCTACTGGGCACATAGTTGAACATATTTCACTAATAGGCCCATGCCTAGGGCCTAGGCTTATTTTAACTCTTTACAACATCCACGTAGTTAGGACCTAGGCCTAGCCTACACCAACTATTTAGGCCCAACTATTTATCTGTAGGCCCAATTATTTGATATTTTAGTTGTAATTGTAGGCTTACCCTACTACCAAACATTTATTTTATCGTTAAAAATTTCAAGATTTTGTGTTAAGATATGAGTAGATTTTATTCCATTTATTTATATGGTAATTTTACATTTTGTTACCTATGCAAATATTTTTTCACTCACCTCCTAGGGAAACTAAATTTTAATTGAAATTGTCCACGCTCAAGTCCCTCGGGTTTTTGTGGACTTCCTACTGTTGCTATTTTTGTATTGTAATTGTACTTTTAAATTATAGTATTGATACATACTTGTTTATTTTGAACTAAAGAAAAATTGTATGAAAACAGTACGTATAAAATGGAATTGAAATTTAATTGAATTGATATTATGCTTTAATCTTATAGGATTTCTCCATTCCTTGATGAAGAATCGGGAGACTTAACAACACCGGACAACCCTCTCAACCCTCCCAAAAAAGTACTTACACAAGACAGGAACCAAAGTTTCACATTGAAACTTGTTTCTGATAAACAGAACGATCAAGGAACAATTCAAACAACAAAAAGTGCCCAAAAACGGAAATCTGATAGAGGTGAGTCTGTAATGGCTCAGCAACTGACTAAAGTAGCAGATGCTGCTACTACACTAATCACTTCAAGGCAAACTACAACAGCTGAGAGTGAAGACGATGTATTTGGCAAATATGTTAGCCGCTCAATTTCTGACATACCGGATGCCATAAAAGATCCTTTGAAGGCTGAGATAATGACCTTAGTATTTAAAGCGAGGGCTCAAGCTCGAGCAAACCAGAAGTAAAGATTTTTCCCTCAAATTAGATACTTGTATTTACATTTAGTTTTCATTAATAGTCTAGGCTATCTTTTTTATTTTAATACAAAAGTATGAGAGTATAAGACTGTTGTTTCAGTAATTCACATGGTAGGCCTACATGAATCAATACATATAAGCAAAGATAACAAAACAAACTTTACGTGCCACGTTATAGGACTGATGTTGGAAAAAAACTCGTTAGTTGGCTCTGCCACAAGATTGTGGAATGGTTTGGATAAAAAAGTAGTTAACCCCCTACCCGACCACATCAAAATTTAGAAGTATGCTCAAAAAATATCCTTACCAATAACTCTAGGCCCAATTCTCCTGATACTGTTTATCAGCACCAAATTACTTCATAGGCTCTACTATAATATTCTATATCTTATTTTACTATTTTACGCTATTATTTACCCTTTATTATCTTTATCAATGTATTTCATGTGAGCAACATATGGTATAAGTTCCTACCTAAATATTGTGATGTACTATTAATAAGCTGTAATATCGTTCAAAATTATACCTGGTAAATGCTATAATATAAATGCTATGCTATGAAATAAATGCTATGTATCAGAGCAGAAGAGCTCAAATTATGTTCATGTATAGGCAATATATAAATTTTAAATACACAAGGGAAGATGGTTCATCCAAGTGGGAATAATGGCTAAACTATTACCAAGAACTGTTTAATTGCAGTGTCGGTGTCGACCTATGTATTTATGTTCAAATAAGTTATTTCATGATTTGTAGAATTAAGACAATAGGAATTAATGTTCAAGCATTTGATCAGTATATTAAATAATGGTTCTGAAGTACCTGATGTGTATGGTTTTATTTTTTACTATATTGACAACCTGTGTGTATAGGCCTGTATGTTTATTCATTTAGCCTAGTACAAATCCTAGATACAAAACTCTAGATGCTATCTAAGGCAGCATTCACAATCACTTTTAAGGTGTAAAGCATATGTACAAAATATGGTCACATTTAATAGCCTGTTAATGTTCTGTAATCTGATGTATTATTTATTTTTTATCTGTTATTCAGCTGTTGTAAGCCTCTATTAATTTTACCCATTTGCCATTCAACGGCACCGAATGGCGAGGAAAAATAATCGGCTACTTGGTAACGGATTGAATTTGATAACAAACTAGAGTTTCGTGAACTCATCCTCCGCCCAGAGGTATTGATTGGTTGCAAGGCTCCTCTGTTTCCTGGATCGTCTTGGTGCCAGTCACCATATTCGACTTCACCTCCAAGTTCTCTGTCGATGAAACTCTGGGGACAATAGTTCATATTGGTTGACCTTGCATCTTCCATTTTTAAGTAGTTATGTAAGCAAACAGTCGCTTTGATGATCCGGTCTACATTTTCTGGATTTCCATTTATCACACGATGATAAATTCTCCACCTAGCTGCTAAAATTCCGAAAGCATTCTCAATGGTCCTGCGTCCTCGGCACAAACGGTAGTTGTATATCCTTTGTTTGTCGGTTAAACCATTGCCAGGAAATGGCCGCATAATGTTCTTGTGCAAGCCAAATGCTTCATCGGCAGCAAAGAAATAAGGGGTTGGTCTCGTCATATATGGCAGAGGCTCTGGTTTAGGCAGAGGGAGACTTTCACCAAACAGTTTTTTACCAAAATCCGAGTTACGTAATATTCCTCCATCACTTTGTGAGCCAAAAGCCCCTACATCCACATATGTGAATATATAGTTTGCATTACATATTGCTAGTAAAACAATGCTGAATGTATTCTTATAGTTAAAATACTGGGAGCCTGAATTAGGTGGAGCAACAATGCGAACGTGTTTGCCATCAATAGCTCCCACACAGTTTGGCAACTGCCATAAGTCAGAAAAACCGTGTGCAAATGATAAATAATCTTCTTCTGTGGGTTCTGCCAGGTATATTGGAGCCAAGACATTCCATATTGCCTGTGTTGTTTCATGAACAACAGTGCAAGTAGTTGATTTCCCAATCCGAAAGGCAAAAGCGATGCTTTGAAAATCATCCCCGGTGGCTAAATACCTGCAACAAATAGGCATGCCTTTTGGAGGTGCTCATAACTGACAGACCGAATGGACGGTGTATTGTCAATAATCGATATTGACAGAGCAATGTCGCTAATAAAGAATGTATTATTATTATTATTATTATAGGGCCCACACATCAAAAGATGGATCATTGATTGACTCATAAATGTTTAAATGTAAGTAAAAAGAGATCACTCAATGGTTTTACTTTCATGGGTAGGGCCAGTGGCCTAGGCCAGGCCCTAATTAAGGGTAGCCTACTCAGTGGTTTCACTTTCGTGGGGAAACATGGCCTAGGCCTCGATCCTGGCCTACTACGCCTAGGCATATATGTAGCTAAGCCTAGGCCCTAGTCCAGCCTATACAAAACATGTTGGTCTAGTTAGGCTATAGGCTCCTATTCAAATACATGGTCCGGCCCTGCTTTGAGCTTTTAACTAGGGCCTAGGCTAATTGTGTGGTGTATCTAGGTCTAGATGAATTATTACAATAGTAATGAAATATGTTAACTAAGCCTAGGCCTACCTCAACGTAACAGCAAGGCGGATGCCCTCCGAGAGAGGTTGCCGTCCACTCCTTTTTTTCTTTAGGGACGGTCCAACGAGGTATAAAAGTTTGTCGAATCTCTCTGGGGTCATACGGGTGTAAACAAAGAATTGTTCAGAATCCGACAATCTCATTTCCACAAGGAGATTGTCATAGTCCCCTTGGTGGAATCGACGCTGGTTTATTGGTCGTACCCACCATCTCCTCTTTCGTCTAATAGCTCCAGTTCTTTTCATGAGAAATGCATAACCAATCAATATAGCCACACAACACTGAAAAGCAGCAGCTTCCTCTATCGAAGGCATTGTAAGATTAATTCTAGCTAGGCCATCTGATTAACACCACTTGGTCAAAACAAATGTAGGCCTAGATGACAGAAAATATTTTATGACAGCCCGCGCAATTGGAACAGGCTAGATGGATTTTGATTGGCTGTTAATGACTCACGCTGCCGCCTTCATACGTTTTGTTTGCCATCCGTCTAGGTGGCGGTGAATGAAATGTGAACGAAGGGACCTTGACGTACGTAAGTAGTAAGTTTTAAGTTATAAGTCAAGTGAATTCTGAATGGGGCTTAAGGCTGGTCCACACAGATTTTTAAGACGTACGATTTAAGGTTTAACGCGTAGTCGTAAAGTTGGATCATAGGAAACACGTACTGGCGTTTACACAAAGTTTTAGTTTTAAGACGTTGTTTTCATTGTTGTTTTTAAAACAACATCTTAAAACCTTATGCATTATGTCTTCGAAATCTGTGTGGACCAGCCCTTATAGATTGGTGCATATTCAATGTTTGTCCGAAACAAAACACGGCTACACGGCTTTATTTGCTATGGACATTTTCGAAATGTTGTATTCGCGGTATCAAAGACACAAGGTCTATATATCCCCTGGCGGGAGCTCGTCGAACTCCCGAGTCGTGTCGTCGCTTCCATTTCCACAAACATTAAAAATCAAGTAAACCAAATTCATTTATCGGCTGTCAAAACCAGTTCTGGCTGAAAACGGCAAAATACCAAACTGAATGTACATTTTAAATGTGAGTAATGTGTGTAACATATTGCATATTTAAATAATAATAAACCAGCTTTTTTTTAGTATGGCAGGAGGATGTGATTTTCGTGTACACTTACGGTATAAACTCTTTGAGCTATAGAATGAGTGTGGAATAAGGGTAGACCAACAGTTCATCATACCATGTAACTATTAGCCTCCCCCTCCCCCCCCCCTTCTTCCTGCTAACAAAATAAAAATTCGTAGTTTGCACCCAAGTAGATTTTGTGAGTGAGCATTTAAACATTGTTGTAAAAAAAATCCCATTAATACATTATTCGTTTGATGTTGCTCACCATAAAATAAAATTCCCACGTTAAAACTTAAAATTCGAAACTCAAACCTCCAACCAGAAATTTGACAAAGGGACCGATTTAATCAAATACAAAAAAAAGGGTTAGATAGTTTCAAATTACACAATTTTCACAACTAGCTTTCTCATCTGCCACCAGTCTCATCTTTTCACATCGTCACCACCACAAAACATCGTCTCTTATTTTACCCCTTTAAACATCCCTTCCAAACCGTTTACAGTTACCCCCTCCCCCCCCCCCCCCCCCCAACGCGGTGTTTAATTTCCGTCAATAAAATCACCGACTCATCACTAATACAAAATCATTTCGATTTTTTTTATTTATTTTTTTTATCTTTCTCCCCTCATCTACGGTATTATATTTGTCCCGTCTTTCTTGGGTTCGCTCACGCGGATGAATACAATAATAAATAGTTCCAATAGTCGACTCACCCTTCTGTGCCTGCGTAGAACAGCTTCTGTCTTGAATGCCACACCCACAAGTTCACCGTGTGTGGCCACTACACATGTGAAAATACCTGCAGAGAAAAAAAACACATATTTTTTAAACATGAAAGATAATAAAAAAAAATACAACGCCGAATAGATGAATAGTTTTAGTAGTAGTAGTAGTAGTAACTGTAAATCATATACGAGCGGGGGCCGCAAGGCGTGTTTTCGAGTTTATCATACGCTTCGAAAGGTATCTAATTAATGTTTTAAGCCACCTGTCTGTCCTCTTATTTTTCGGTACCTAACCGAAAACCCTTCCTCATGCGCGCATCGCACGTCGTGATAAATTGTGATTTATACGATTGTCTAATTTGTTTTATTGGTTCGTCGCTTCCATGTTGTTGTAGTTGTAGTTGTTGTTGTTGTTGTTGTTGTTGTTGTTGTTGTTGTTGTTGTTGTTGTAGTTGTTGTAGTTGTTGTTGTTGTAAGGATCTGATATCGGAGATGATAATAATACTAATAATAATAATAATAATAATAATAATAATAATAATAATAATAATAATAATAATAATAGTAACAATAATAATAATAATAATAATAATAATAATAATAATAATAATAATAATAATAATAATAATAATAATAATAAAAATAATAATAATAATAATAATAATAATTTTTCGTAGGAATACCCCTTATAGGGTGCACACCAGCTTTACCCGATGTGCCCCTCTTCAGGTTCAGGTGACTATAACTAGGTTATTAGGGTGTTTGTTTGGATAGTTTGGAAGGAATGTCCGAAGGCTAATAGTAGGACTCAATCGCAGCATTCGCCTTTACGACTGAGCGAAACCTCGAAACAAACCTTCAGTCAGGACTGCCGGTGGCCGGAATCGAACCGGCGACCTCCCGAATTAGAGTCTCGCGTCTTACCGCTGAGCCTCCTCTATCGTGTGTGTGGCTATACCATTAGAGGTAGCTCAGCGGTAACACGTGATACTAAGATCCGTATTCATAATCGTCCTCTACCCTTAAGGGCGCCTTGTGTTGCTAGGGATTGGTTTTCTATATGAGAAATAACATGTATGAGAGTGTTAGCTGGCAACAGCGGGCGCCCCTAGGGGTAGGGGACGACTATGATTCAAGGTGGCCCGTTGTGCCAGGCAACAGTTCCATGCATGTTATTTCCCATATAGAAAACAAACCCTCAACAACAACGGGCGCCCCTAGGAGTAGGGGACGACTATGACTACGAACTTTTGTGACTTAATCATTTTCTAAAACTAGATCCTCTATTGTATTGTGAAAACCTAAGAACATTATTGATTACGATGAGAAACATAATTATATAAAAACTTGAAAGTACAAAAATCTCAAAATTTTGCAATCGAAATCCACTTTATTTTCTAATCTATTATGAAGGACACTGTTATAAACCGTTATACAAAAATTCAAGGTTTTCTATCGAAACCTCTTTTAGAAACATGACTCGGACATTCCTTCCCAACAATCGAATAACGTTTACACGCCCATTTGGTCACCAGAACACAACGGCATTACAGCAGGTGTGTGTATCTATACCAAACTCCACTGTCAAATAAATTATATATTAGTTAAAAAAACGTATTATTTCATTTTATTTTCATTATATATACACAGACAGACAGGTCGTAACTTAATTTATCTTCCCAGACAATTACGGCGAAAACATTTTAACTCGAAACGAGGAAAACTACAAAAGATAATAATAATTAAGACTCCAATCTAAGTTCTTTCCTTCCTCAGAGCAAAACCTCACACAACACTTAGCTGATGTAACGGCGACATCAATTGACCGCTTGCACAATTACAAACAACCACCGAAATACCAACTATGTATTTATTAATTTATTTATTTACCTTAACTACCAAGCGCGGTGCAAATAATGATCGGCCATAGTCCGGCGTCTGTAATAAGCGAATTAACCACAGCAAAGAAAAGGGACTGACTGCGAATGACTCTCCATACTCACATCGCAAATTACTATAATTTCCTAATCTACGATTTACTGAACCCTTTCTATACGAATGTTGTATTGTGGTATTAAACAACTAAAACGTATAATAAAAATAAAAAAAATAAAATTATCTGAAGTCGATGTGGTTATTTTTTTTTCTCTCGGCTTTGATGATAATTTTTATTTTTACGGCGACTTTGAGACTAGACTTGAAAAATGTTTTATCAAACGGATTTTTAGGCAAGGTATGTTATTTGCTAATGAGTCCAACTTATGTGTGTTGCTTTTTTTGTACCATTATGGGCAGGTATTGGAAGATAGATATCTTTGTAATTTGACGAAATTTTGTTTCTGTTCGAAACCCGAATTCATGAGAAATTAATTGCATTGCTACCACTAAAAGCCTGGAACGCGCAGTTGCAATGAAGAGCGCTAGACCCTGCTTTAAGTAAGGAAGAATTTAAGGGGGTGTCGGAGAGATCATACCCAAAGATTATTTTTCCTACTAAAATGTAGTACCTACCTATAGTAATCTCACCATGAACTCGTGCTATTTTTACTAAAATTCTAACATTAAAAACTTCTAGCACTGTCATAAACATCTCTCTCCCCCCCCCCCCCCCCCCTCTAAAGAAGTCTAGGGATTGACAAAAGATAAATATTCCTGACACAATGGTATACAGGCGCCCTGATCCTGTCAAACATTCCTGTCTTCCTGAACAAGCGTAACCATCCCCTGAATCCATCCATCCACTCATCCATCCATCCTTAAAAAAAAAACGCTCTTGTAAATTGAGTTGATATAGAGAATCAACCATTGATGTATTAACAAAAGCAAATACCATAAATAAATAAAATAAAATAAATTCACATTTAGAGTCTACACACTCAGTAACTAAACTGATTTGAAGTGGGGGACTTTAATTTAAAGTGACTAAACCAACCCTGTAGGCTTCGAACACCATCGACGAAAAAATCGTTTCTCAAATTTACCGTATACTGGGCCTCCAATCAACAACATTTCCTTACTTTTACGACACTCTTACTGCATTCTCAATTTTCTCACCCCCCCCCCCCCCCCCCCCCACATAAAATTCTCCTTACAGCCAAATTCGCTCCCAAATAAATTATTTTTCAATCAAGTTAGTGAAACTAACTATAATTAGTTTATATACTACTATATGTGTTGTGACATTTCTCACCAAAGATATACATTCACAAATGTTCGTTTACGGTTGGTCATAGTGCTAAAGAATAAAACGACAGTGCTGCCATCTAACGGGCAACAACAACAACAACGATTCATACTCGAGGCGAACTCTAGTTATAGAATCATTTTTTGTCCACACACACCGCACCACTTACAGGATTCACATATTACGAACGATGATAATCGTGATTCAATATAGGTCCTGGCTGGGTGTGACTGATGCAATTACGACCGTACAAGAAGAAGGGGGGGGGGGGGGGGGGGGGTCGGACCCGCGGGGGGCTCAGTTGGTCGTCCCCTCCCGAACAGGTGGAGTTAGTTTTACCTAGTTAATTAACTTGTAATTGTTTCAATCGCGTTGAAGACTCAAACCAACAATAGATAGCGCTGCTAAGCTACCTCCTTATCTGCGCCATTGATGGTTTCAACAAATCAACGATGAGTAATCTCCTCCTTATAGAAGTTTATTTGCTTGCCACCAGAATGCTTCTAGTCTATTTTGAGTGGCCTATAGGGCACTAGCAACACCAAAAGACAACAATGAAACAAATGAATTTAGTCGATGGACAAACAAGAAGCTGTCAAAAAATAATTTCGTCTGATTTTGGGAAACAAAACAAAAAACAAACAAATACACACACAAAACTTTCACTTAGTCGTTGTCTATCATTAAAAGTTTTAAATGGCGAGCAGTTACTATTGCTACACTTGTTTTTATTTCTATGGTTGCAATTTTATTCTTTTGACAGCTGATGGTTTGTCCATCAGTTTAATTCATTTGTTCCATTGTTGTCTTTCGGTAAGGCGCATTTTTCATTGTTGTGCATTGTTTTCATTGAAGATTTAGAGGGCCGTGATTACTTCAATCTAAATGTTCTAGATCAATTCTGAAAAAGGTCTATTCATAAGTGTGTACACTGTGTTAGCTTGTTACATATTGTTCTAATCTCAACACATGTTGCACCGGGTTATCTGAATTTAAATTACATCATTTTTTGTATGTTTCCTAACATCCCATTATTAACCTATATTTTTTAAATCAATTCCTTAAATTTTCAACTTTTTATCTCAGCCACTGGTTCTTCATAATATATTCATCGATTTTTTGTATTTTTACGCACGTAAACTAATATCATAGTTTCTTAGAGTTTTTCACGTATTCTTGCATTGTCACGATATTACCAAACATACTTGCTTCACAATTGCAACATAGATGAATCTAACCAGCAAGTGGTGTATTCGAGCCTAGGCGGGCTTAGGCGGTGCCTATAGGCTCTTTTATTTGGAGGTTAGGCTAGCCTAGGCGCTTTTCCACAGTACTGTTGTTCAAGAAATATGTTACCTCAACGTCTTCATGTATTCAGGTTTAATTTCAGTAAACTCTTTTTCCGGCCACTTAAAACAAACGCAAAAATAATAATTATAAATAATTATCTAAATGATTTAAATACATCATATATAAATCATATCATATAAGCATATCATATATATATATAAATTATATCTGTATGGTACCTGCTGTGTAACTTCTGCATGCCCCTCTATTGGGATAATTGGTGGTGCTTGCATGGAAATGCTGCCCTTATTTTATTTATCGTATGGAAGCAACAGCTAAGATTCAACAAAGTACAATATACATATAAAGTTATCATAAATATAAATCATAAACATAAATCTAAGCCGGCCAACCAGGCCAGCGCGTCAGGTGTCGCTCTGTGGATCTCAGACCAATCCCCCTGGAAAGAGCGCAGGCGGCAATCCCTCACAATGTGGTTGATGGTCTGGCGAGGTTCGCCACAGTCACAGGCGCTGGATGGGATCGCGCCCCATTTGAACAGGGAGTCTGCGCACCGGCCATGATTGGTTCTGATGCGGTTTAGTCTGGTCCACAGGTGTCTAGGAAGATCAAAGCCTGGAACGGGAGTCGTTGGGTCTACAATTGGCGAGTTTGGTGCAAATTCCGACCACATTCTTTTCCACTCCATAGCACTGTCAAAGTTAGATTCTTGAAGTTTGGCAGCTTGTCTCAAAGATGGATTCCGCGACTTCAAGCGACCGCGGTACATTATGGCAGCATCTTCATGAATAGGCAAATTGTGTTTTTTGCATATTTTGTCGTATTCTCTGAGCAGCGCTTTTGAGCGCCTTAATGATGGTGGGGTGATATTGCTCAGGACAGGTAGCCATTGGGTCGGCGTTGATCTGAGTGTTCCGGAAATCGTCCGCATTGTAATATTGAGCTGGGTATCTATAATCCGAGTATGCGTGCTTTCCAGCCAGACCGGTGCACAGTACTCTGCTGACGAGTACACCAGGCCAAGGGCAGCAGTGCGCAATGTAGCAGGCGAGGCTCCCCATGTAGTCGAAGCAAGTTTGTGAAGTAGGTTATTTCTTGTTTTAAGCTTGGCTGCGCAGTTATGCAGATGCTGTTTAAACGTGAGAGATCTGTCCAGCGTTATTCCGAGATACTTTGGATGAAAGTTATGTTGCAGTACAGCACCATTGAAAACTACTTGAAGCGGGACGTGGGCTATTTTGTTGTTCAGATGAAACCATGCTGACTCCGTCTTACTGAGGCTGGGAGTGAGTCTCCAATTTTTGAAGTAAGCACTCAGGCCTTCAAGGTCTTGTGTAAGAACTTCTTCAGCAACGTGCATGTCCTTGTGCTGGAAGGTCAAGGCTAGGTCGTCTGCATACTGGAACTTTCTAGACTTTGTCTCCGGCATGTCGTGTATATAGAGGTTGAACATCAACGGGGCGAGAACGGAACCTTGTGGTAGCCCGTTATTGAGTTGTCTCTGCTTACTTTTAGCCTCGTCCATGAAGACTTCAAAGGTGCGATTACTCAGCATATTATTGATGAGTCTGCTTATTCTTTTGCAGGGCACAACTTTGAGGAGTTTGTAGATTAGGCCCGTGCGCCACACTGTATCGTACGCCGCAGTTAGGTCCACAAATACTGCAGCTGTTTTAAGCTTTTTCTCAAAACCAGCTTCAATGTGTGTTGTTAAGGACATGACTTGGTCTGTGCAGCTGCGTCCTTGGCGAAATCCGGCC
Source organism: Isoperla grammatica (assembly GCA_945910005.1). Taxonomy (NCBI): domain Eukaryota; kingdom Metazoa; phylum Arthropoda; class Insecta; order Plecoptera; family Perlodidae; genus Isoperla; species Isoperla grammatica. Next base: position 11,348,768 of record OX246744.1, read on the forward strand.
TGCTCTACGGGGATGACTTCATTTACTGCATGCTCAATTCTGTTATAGATAAGCCGTTCCAGAACCTTGTAGCAACTGCTCAAGAGTGCAATTGGGCGATAGCTTTCCGCTATGTCAGCTGGTTTGCCAGGCTTGAGAATTGCTAGGATCTTCGATTTCCTGAATTCCCTGGGGTAACTTCCAGACATCAAAATGTCGCTGTAAAACTTACAGAGCCACCTTTTGGTGTTCTTCCCACAGGCCTTCAGGAATTCGGGGTGGATTCCATCAGGGCCGGTTGCCTTCCCAGCTTTAGTTCTTGATATGGCTGCTTCTAGCTCAAGCATTGTAAAATCTTTGCTAAATTCTGATGAGTCAGGAGTGGTGGATCTTAAGTCTTTGAGTGATCTTCTTATCGTCCTCGTGAATTCCTTGTCGGCCTTAGCCTTGGAGGTTTCAACTATCCGGCGCGCTACCGCCTCTGGGTTGATTTTGGGCAGATGTGATGTAGTCACATTAGCGCCACCAAGTTTACGTAGGAGGCTCCAAGCTTTCCTACTTGAATGGGTGAAATCTAAGTTGTTTGTCGTGTTTTTCCATTTGTCTCGGCGTGCCGTGTCCAGCGAATATAAAAGGTCCTCAGCTATTTCTGGGTCTCCAGACTGCAGGAATTCTTGGTATAGCCTGTCGCTCTCTTCACTCCACCCCGGAATGTATTCCTTACGGTAACCACGCGGGATGTGTCTCTTGGCAGTTGAGATGACGGCTCCAACAAATCTCGAGTAGTTCTGGGCAGATGGAGGGATCCAGCGGACGTTAAAGTCTAACTCTTTGGAGAATGAACCCCAGGCAGCTTTGTTGAAATTCCATCTAGGCCGCTGGACAGAGTTTATCAGCGGGATTTTTATACCACTTTCTATCATAACGGGCCGGTGTTGGCTCCGGGGGAAGCTTTTGAGAACTCTTCTGGACACGTGCATATTATGTCGCTCGGTGTCACTGGTAGTTACAAAGCATAAATCAGGGTTGTAATCTCTCTGCCATCGTCCAGAGTGAAAGGTACCTTTATCTTTTGCGTCAAATATCAGAACCATGTGGTATATATCAGCCCAGTTGGATAATCTGATGCCATTCTCGTCATTTGACTGATACCTCCACGAAGTATGGTGGCTGTTGAAATCGCCGGCATAAACCGCCGGGTGCTGGTAGACAGGGAGCGTTACCGCTGGCCAAGGAACGTTAGGTGGTTTATAGATGTTTACAATCTTAATATCAGCTACTTGAACAGTCACCAAGAAGACGTTGTCATCGCCACTCGTTTCAATGAGAATTGCATTCTCTATTGTCGACTTGACGTATGTGGCAACGCCGTACGCATGGTGGTTGACAGCCCCCACGAGGGTGTAGCCGACTATCTTGCCGCGAGCCATTAGGCTAGCGTCGTCTGGGCAGTGGGTCTCTTGGAGAAGGACAACGTCAGTGTTGTTTTCTTGTAGTACTCTGTGTAGATGGTCGCATTTAGCTCTGCTAATGCCTTCGATGTTTAGTTGGCAGATACGGACCGAGGGTCCAATATCTCTTGTCAGGTGGCGCTGAGAAGTGCCGGTCGGGAAGTTGGTATCCTGAGATTCTTGCATTGTTGAGTTATAGCTGTTACTGGTTGCCGGGAGCTCGAGGAACTTAGTCGAGGAAGTGTTCGGCATCCAGTTGTGAATAGACTTTTAGCGTTACCCAGGGTGCAGCGCGAGGAGCTTGTCTATTCGTCGCACCCAATAATGCTGCCCTAGAGATACATGAATGAGGAAAACCGCGTAGAACCTTCAATCCTGATTACGGTGGTGAAACTACAGTCGGTCAGTAATCTTCCATTCGATAGAGATGGCTCAGTGCTAGCGCACGAGGCTATTATTCCAGAGGTCGCAGGTTCGATACCAGCTACCGGCAATCATACCTGAAGGTTTCCCCCAAGGCTTTCGTTACAGTATCTATAAACAGCGAGCATGACGATTTGCGATGCGGAAGTTGAAGTCAAAAATGTGAATAAACTATTCCATTCATCCGACTGCGATAAAATTTCGATGAGTTAGTGTATGCACGCCCACTAAAAGGTTTCTGAATGATAACAACCCCCCCCCCCCCAACCCCCCCTCACCCCCCCCCCCATACCCCCACTGAGCCACCAACATGCAATAATGCGTTCTATTATTATTCATCCGATTGCAATAAAACTTTCAATAAAAATGACATAATGTTAATTCAATGTCATCATAACTACATTCCTTCAATTTCCTTTCTTCTGAGATCGCAGCAACGCGCGACGGGTAAGCTAGTAAGACATAAAAATGCAGCATTGACGAAAAGAAGATCCACTTGTAGGCGTCGATTCAACAGTTGTTTGTTTGTTCGTTGGCAACAACTGGCGCCCCTAGTGGTAGAGAACGACGTCTCAGTCAAGCCCGGTTTACACACGGTAATAAGGTTTAAGGTATAAGGTTAAACCAAGTTGAATCAAGCCAGTAGCATCATGGCGTTCACATAACTTCCTAAGAGTTAAGGGCTAGGACGAAAGTTGGAACTATTCCAACTTGTTAGCTCTTATCCCTAAAATTCTTAGCCCAGCCAATGAGAGACGAGCTTTTATAAATCCGGCCAATGGTAGCGATCCCAGTAAATCAGTTTGGAAAATACTTTCCTTAGAACAAAATATGAAAACTTAAATCTACGGTGTGTAAACTCAGCATCAACACACGTGTTATCGTAGTGAGTGACGTCACAAAAGCAGAAGCGCGGCCTCCTGTATCGCTTGCTCGTCCCACGGCCCCATTGTCTCGAGTGATGGATGGACCTGTTGCATCGAGGAACAATGGTCAGAGGCGAAGGACGCGGGAAGGAGTCGAGCGCGCGCGACCGTCTCTTTCGTGCTCGTCTTCGTCTTCCTCATCGTTTCCTCATCCTCTTTGTCTTCTCTTCCTCATCCTCTTCGTCTTCCTCATCCTCTTCGTCTTTGTCTTCCTCATCCTCTTCGTCTTCTCATCCTCTTCGTCTTCGTCTTTGTCTTCGTCTTCCTCATCCTCTTCGTCTTCGTCTTTGTCTTCGTCTTCCTCATTCTCTTCGTCTTCTCTTCCTCATCGTCTTCGTCTTATCTTCCTCATACTTTTCGTCTTCGTCTTCTCTTCCTCATTCTCTTCGTCTTCATCTTCGTCTTCTCATCCTCTTCGTTTTCCTCATCCTCTTCGTCTTCGTCTTTGTCTTCCTCATCCTATTCGTCTTCGTCTTCGTCTTCGTCATCCTCTTCGTCTTCGTGTTCATCTCGGTCTTCGTCTTCGTCTTCGTCTTCTCTTCCTCACCCTCTTCGTCTTCGTCTTCGTCTTCGTCTTCTCTTCCTCTTCGTCTTCGTCTTCTTCAACTCTTTCAGCTCTCTTACGAGATACACTATAACATATCTCCTCAACTAAGCCTTCACACTCTCAACAGAAAAGTGATTTGGTAATCATGTACTTGGGTACGTGAGCTAAATTTCAATAGAAGAATTGTATTTATCTCTTTGAACATTGCCGATGTAAATTGGATAATACATCTTTCTTTGGGTAATAATTAATAGTCACATTTGAAAAGATTGCATATACAATTTGATGGAAGAGCACAATAACTTGTTTATAACGAATGGCATTGTAAGTATAAGTATATTGTATAGCAAATGGCATTGACAACTATTTTCAAGCAGTAAAAGACAAGTACAAAAGCTGCTCAAATCTCCACGGGCACATCTTTCAGAAAACAATTTCCAGATAATGTAGTTATACTTTAGAAATATGGAAAGTTTATTTTCACCGTTTAAAAAATAATATATCATAAAATATCTAAACTATAACTAATGTTTGTTTTGCTTGATATATTATTTTATAATCAATAACCACGAATCCGAGCAGCAGACACATGAACAGACACACTATAATTATTATTCAGTCGTAAATCAAACACACGTTCCGGCTTACTCAAGTAGAAAATTATTTCATATTTTGTGTTATACTCATTTCAAACGCGCATCACGATTCGTTGTTTATTAATGATCATTCAATTCCGAATTGTATACTTAAACTTGTGCCAGGATTTTTTTTTAAATATCCGCTCCTGGGTAGCCGTAGACAAAACATTGAATTTAAGAAATTTGACAGAATAAACGAAAAAATTGTATAACAAAGTTGGGTGACATTTTTTCAATTTAACTTCAACTTTTTCGTTTAGAAAAGTTATATTTTTGCTTTTTCAAGTCTAAACATACGAACTAATTACAGAACTATCGACAAAGCTAGAAAGTGTGTAAAAAAGAGTACACAATAAATAAAGAAGAGAGATTTCATTCATTGCATTAAGAAACGGACAATTTGATGAATTCGTCCGATTTCATCAAAAATTCTAAACGACATCTTTCGACATTCTTCGTCGTTAATTATCTATCTGAAGACGCCACCAATACTAGTCGCACATCATTCCAGCAGATTACTTTAAAAAGCTCTTTAAAGATCCTTAAAAAAAAGTTAAATTCTCAAAATCATTCAGCTGCCGCTGGAGAAACCGCTAAACGCATTCTTTTCTAACATGAAAATTACCGGAAGACGAACCGCAACAAAACCAACAGTTACACCGCGCCAACCTTACGAAATAAAGTATCTATCTATATATTAATCAAACAACAAACACACCTAATTTCGAAATGTACCTATAACTAATTGAAAAATAATTGCTACACACACACACATACCGAATTCTCAAACACAAGAGTTTGCGTAACGGCGGGACCTGACGAAGGTGTGTGTCCATTGACCTCCGAAAAGAACCAGCACAATTAAATACACTAAAAACTGAAAATCCACTACATCAAATGCCTGAGCGCTCCAAATACGTGTCCATCGCTTCCTAACTCAAACCCCGAGAACATTCTCAGGCCATTAAAGTTATCAACAAATTATTATAGTTTGGTTGCTAGATTAAGACAACTACAGTAATTATAACCGCTGCGTATATTTCTGATGTCTTATCGTCAAGTTACGATCTACGGAACTAAACTGGTCTCAATCAGGACCGAGAATTAGAGATTAGCCAAGCGTAGGTCGGTCCATGTCCAAGCAAACTGCTGGCATTAGTAATTAGGGTGTTGTTTATCGGGAGATGTAGATAAGTGATTTGTAGCCATTGTGCTGGTTGTATAACCTTAGAGGTTTATACGGACGGGGGCTACAAGGACATGCATACTTACATACATACATACATACATACATACATACATACATACATACATACATACATACATACATACATACATACATACATACATACATACATACATACATACATACATACACACATACATACATACATACATACATACAAACAAATGTCAGTGTATGGATCCCTTCCCTCTCCCACTATCATCAAACGTCCCCTCTCACTCCCTCTCCCACTATCATCAAACGTTCCCTCCCCCTCCCTCTCCCACTATCATCAAACGTCCCCTCTCCCTCCCTCTCCCACTATCATCAAACGTCCCCTCTCACTCCCTCTCCCACTATCATCAAACGTTCCCTCCCCCTCCCTCTCCCACTATCATCAAACGTCCCCTCTCCCTCCCTCTCCCACTATCATCAAACGTCCCCTCTCCCTCCCTCTCCCACTATCATCAAACGTCCCCTCTCCCTCCCTCTCCCACTATCATCAAACGTCCTCTCTCACTCCCTCTCCCACTATCATCAAACGTTCCCTCCCCCTCCCTCTCCCACTATCATCAAACGTCCCCTCTCCCTCCCTCTCCCACTATCATCAAACGTCCCCTCTCCCTCCCTCTCCCACTATCATCAAACGTCCTCTCTCACTCCCTCTCCCACTATCATCAAACGTTCCCTCCCCTCCCTCTCCCACTATCATCAAACGTCCCCTCTCACTCCCTCTCCCACTATCATCAAACGTTCCCTCCCCTCCCTCTCCCACTATCATCAAACGTCCCCTCTCTCTCCCTCCCCCGTTATCATCAAACGTCCCCTCTCCCTTCCTCCCCCACTATCATCAAACGTCCCCTCTCCCTCCCTCTCCCACTATCATCAAACGTCCCCTCCCTCTCTCACTATCATCAAACGTCCCCTCCCTCTCTCACTATCATCAAACGTCTCCTCTCCCTCCCTCTCCCACTATCATCAAACCAGTGATCACATCACACCATCACGTTCCATTGTAAAGAAATTACCGGCAAAAATCACCGGTTTGGAACCAGCCAACCAACCATCGAACAAAAACAAATAAACAAACCATGTTCGATGCGCGCCCACGATAACGTTCTGTATAGTCGATTTCATTCACAACTAAGACAGAATCCACCGCACCAACCAAACCAATGTATTTCGCCGGTAAGATCTTCCGACAAGATTGAAGCATTATTTATTTATTTATATACTGTCTGGTTTGTTGGACGAATGAAGAGATTGATCCAATTCGATCTTCGCGGAAATTGGATAATCATAGTATTTGAAGAGTGGCGAGTAGACGCGAGATTTGGCGAACGACGTTTTCGGCTAATTTCACATGGTTTATCTTTCATATATAATGATAATATAAGTACGCGGGAACGTTTTCGTTCGAGAAGATTTATTGGGGGGGGGGGGGGGGGGGGGGGGCAGGGGGGGTTACACGAAACATGAGATAATTTGGACGACACGATCGGGTACACACGATGTGTGTTGACTATACTCATTATTATTATTACCCTTCTACACTTAAAAGTTGTGATAATCGTGATGGGTATAGTCTCACTAAATGAAAGAAAAGTTTAAGGTCTGTACTAATATAGTCGTCCCCTCCACTTCTGAAGATACTTCGATAACGTCTGAATGCATATAGGAAGGTACACAAAAAAAACATTTTCTATATTCCATAATGTGGTAGTCCCCGCGCTCGAGCTCGCGCGGCCATTCCGCTACCCCCAAAACCCTCGGCACGCCCACGCACGCGACTATGTTCCCACATCTGTCGCTACAGAATTGACCGCCTGGCCTTAAGCTACAAGTGGGTATTTTTTTCGAGCACGTCCGAGTACGTCTTCACGTCCTTCCGACGAGTTTAATGTCGCAAAGTGTGCGTATTTGGCTATGTCCAAGTGCGGTAAAAATTGTAAAAAATAGTAAATGTTTTTTGACAATTTTGTCGATGCTTTGGATCGAAAGTCAATTGAATGGAGCATCTTTTTGTAATGAAAGGTTTTCGTATAAAGTGTCCCGTTCAAAAGTTACGGGCACCCAAACACGAACAATGTTCGACGTCTCGATTTGACGGATTTGGTACCCGTTTAATGTGTCACATTCAAACGGCTCTGCCCGTCGAACCAAACGAGATATAACATTCTGGTTTGTTTTGTTACCGGCGCTTACCCTTTGGGTAATTGGGTTTTGAAACATTTTGGATTCGTCCCGGAACTTTCGCCAATCAAATTGTGTACATTTGGTAAAGTGTGTTTTTAAAAAGCGCGGGGAAGGCTTTTTTTCCACAGTTTTGAATCAAAAACTTTCTCGATTTTTTCATTTTAAAAAGTAACCACAAAACTTGATTATTAACGAAGCGATTTTTTAATTTCGTCCCGGATGCTTAGTTATGGGCACTTTTCCATTTTTACGACACGGCTTCGGTCGTGATTTTTTTGCGGCAAGTTGGTACTTTCAAAATGGGTTTTTTTTCTTTGAGCCGATGCTCAATACTTGCCCGTACAGGGGGATGAAGAAACATTTTCGAAAAGTCACCCCCTAACCGAATGACAGACGTTCGCGCAACGCACTTTTCACGGCGATCTAAAAACACGCATACAAAATGTTTGTTTTTGTATATTAAAAGTGTGTTAACCATGCCATCTAATACATTGTTGTCATTCGTATTAATAATTGGACAATTGTCTATTTATAAACGTTACTTTCAAAAATTAGACTTTACGGGCGTCCGAGTTACGGTGCTTTAACGGATTTCATCCGCCCGTGTTTTTGCGGGAATTTGTCTATGAGAATTTTTTAATGTCGTAAAAAACCATGTTAGAATTTTTTGTAATTTTTGATTTTCCGTTTCGTGGGTATCCGAAGGTGTGGTTGACATATTTAAGGTACCCGGACGTACCTGTAACGTACCGGTTTTGTTATTTTTTAGCGTCATTGGTTAGATGTGTAATTTTGATTACTTAAATTTCAGCTTTGAACGGCCCTGGTATGTCCCGTTATGAAATCGAACAGCCCATTTTGGTATCATCGCAAAGTGCGTTTCAATACCTTTTTAAACATGTGCGTATCATTGACCACACACTTACCGGGACGTACCGGCAAGCTTTTGAACGTGCGGAAATGTACGATGTAGAACTCGAACATTTTTCTAACACTTAGAAAATTTTCAACATGAAAATAATTTTTTACCAAAATTTTAATTTTTTCATTTTTTCAAGTTTTTTCAAGTTTAAAAAAAATTGGGGTACTTGAAAATTTTTCAAACACTTAGAAATTTTGAAACATGAAATTTTTTTTTCTTTTTTTTCAACATGAAAATATTTTTTTACCAAAATTTTACTTTTTTTATTTTTTCAAGTTTTTTCAAGTTTTCCAAAAAATGGGGTACATGAAATTTTTTTTTCTTTTTTTAGAATCACACAATTTTCAAGTTTCTTCTTTACATAAGTATCTACGACCAATTACCGTGACATGTACATAGAAAAACTCGAAAATTTTTCCATCACTCAAAAATTTCAACATGAAAATAATTTTTTACCATAATTTTAATTTTTTCATTTTTTCAACTTTTTTCAAGTTTTCCAAAAAGTGGGGTACTTGAAAATTTTTCAAACACTTTGAAATTTTTCAACATGAATTTTTTTTTTCATTTTTCAGAATCACACAACTTTTAAGTTTCTTTCTTTACATAAGTATCTACGACACTTTGACGTGAAATGTACATAGAAAAGCTCGAAAATTTGTCCATCACTTTAAAAATTTTCGACATTTTTTTTCGACTTTTTTTTCAAATTTTTTTTTTCTTTTTTCCAACTGAAAAGTTTTCCAAAAAGTGACACCAAAAAAAAAAAAAAAAAAAGTGACAATTTCCAAAAAAGTCGAGTTTTCCAAGAAGTGACCTGCCCAAACGTGACAGCCAGCAGCGGCTCAAGGCAGCGGAGCGGTCTTGTATTGATATAATTCTAAATATTTTACATATTTTAAATTTTAATCGAGGCGATTAAAAGTACCACATGATCTGGTGGTCAGAAAACCGTGTGACATAAGTGAATCTAGCATTACGTTTTTTCTTTTTTAGCGTTAATTCTAAAAAATTTAACGTCAGTTAAAAAAGGCCACATTTTAGCAATAATTAGTTTTATCTGAAATCGGGGTTTTAAGAACAAAATATTAATATTTTTATGACGTGGACCAAAAATTGTAATCAAAAAATTAATTCTTTATTGATTGAGATTGTTCATTGACACTATGGATGCAATAAAAACTAAAATTGACTTGATAACCAAATAGAAATAGTAGTAAGGAATGTTCAGGAAATTGTCAAGAATGTATTTTTTACGATTGTTGCTTAAACCCGAGAAAATTCGCCGTAATTAGCGCGAATTCCTATAATATTTCGCGCTTATCGCATGAAATTGAGTTTTCGCTTGAATTTCGCAAGAAAAAAAGCTTTTATTAGGTAGGTATATAACCCTAACAAAGTTCAAGAACTTTCGTAAAAAATTATATTGTTCACTTTTCGCTTTTAGAGTTAATGCGAATTTCTCGGGGATCCATAACTATTCTAGAATCTCATTTCGCTTGGAGAGAGTATATAAAATCCAGTCCAAGACTTGGGAAGCAGTTATTCTGCCAGTCCAAGATGCCTTCCATAGATAAACAATAGTCTCGGATCTGTGTCATCGTCATACCTTATATAACTCCAGGTTTTAATCCACTACGCTCGCACACACGTGTTTAATTTGACGAGTTTTTTAAACTAGAGAGTCAACCAAGACAAGACAAGAATCTTTGTATAATTATAGCTACTTTCATATCCGGCGTAGCGATTTGACTAGAGTAGTATACGCCCTTTTGAATGGCTCTTCATTAGGGTTATTACGGTGGATAATTAATAAAGCTATAAAAACGAACGCATGTAGTTCTCCACTGCACTAAAGTGGAATCAGCGTTGGGAAACATAGTGGATGAATGGAGCCTCTATACTGGCGACGCCGTAAAAAGCAAGGTATCCCCTAAAATTCTGAGAAGAGACGGTCGCTCCACACGGTCTATTTCAACGGTAGATACTAAAGGATTTCCAGATACCTACATTGTTATTTTCCACTGCGTTAACTGCATCAACCGTGAATGGAATGCGACCCCACCACGTCTGACAACAGGCGAGCGATATTATCACTACAATACCTGAGGCAGGAGAACGGGATGCAACTAGATTTAGGTTGGTAGTTGTCACACGCGTCACTTCACTATTATATAATCCGTGACGACAACACCTTGCAAGTTAATTTGACGAGACAATATGTTGTTCCATATGTCTATGCTGTTGTTCCCTCTCGGCCCATGCTCTTTCCACCCCAATCAAACGGCGTCTAGAAAACATTAACCCTATCACCATTGTGACATTTCAGTTGCTCTGTAATTGACCGCACTTTGACTTCCGTAGGCGAATGTTTTCGAGATTTCTGTAAACCTACTTTTTATGGCCGCTTTTAGCGGGTACTATAGGGTCCGACTGCATTTATCTACTGTGGTTCTCAAGGCTGATTGAACTTTATTTAGTCACCTGAAGAGGGACACATCAGAAAAAAACTGGTGTGCACCCTAAGGGCTCAAACGCACTACGCGGCCAGGCCGCGCGACCATGGCCGCGCGGCCAACGAGAACCATTGCCGTCAATGTGACAACGCGCACTTGGCCGCTGGTCGCAAGCGCGGCCGGCTGGTCGCGCGCGGCCAACGAGATCCTGCTGTCGCGCGGCCAACTATTTCCACGGGTTTAAATGGCAGGTAGCGCACTGGTCGCAGAAATCCTGCGGCCAGACCTGTCCAAACATGACTCATTCATCAAAAGAGCATAGCAGAACGTGTAAAAGTGGCTGAGTCGTTGAGTGAACGGCTGAGTGTAGCGTGTTTTGCCGGGTTTGGTGTTCTCGTATTAAAAAAAAAAAGGAAATATCACGCCATTTTGATATTGAAATGTTTTTTCTGAGCATACCAAAACGTGTAGCTGGCTGAGTCGTTGTGTGAACGGCTGAGTGTAGCGTGTTTTGCCGGGTTTGGTGTTCTCGTATTTTAAAAAATGGAAATGTCACGCAATTTTGACTGTGAAATGTTTCTTACTGAAATGTTTTTTTTTCTAACTGAGATCCAACAAATTTGAATGACATATTTGTGGTCGCGCGACCAAGTCGCGGAGCAAAGTCGCGATGGTTTTTGGCCGCGCGGCCATGGTCGCGCGGCCTGGCCGCGTAGTGCGCGGGAGCCCTTACAGGGATTCCTACGAAAAATACAAAACCCAAACCTCATACTGTAATGTATTATCTTGTCTAAACATCACAAATATTATAACCAATAGATTGGTAGCCTATACGTTTCCATTATTGTGTAGTAAAAAATATCATTATAGATACTATAATGAGAAAAAAACTACATCCGAAAGAAAATCTAACAAAATTAAAAATTAACCTAATTTAATGTGTGAACATTTACACACAAACCTAGACCCAAACTTAATTGAAAACAAATCAGCACACGCACACGCACACGCCTATAATTATCTGCTGAGGTCATCACCAATTTCATCAATGCCGCGTGCTTTAAACTATTGACAGTCGTCGTAATATATAATTAAAAAAAAAAAAAAAACTACATCCAAAAGAAAATCTAACAAAATTAAAAATTAACCTAATTTAATGTGTGAACATTTACACACAAACCTAGACCCAAACTTAATTGAAAACAAATCAGCACACGCACATACGCAAACCCACATACACACACACGCACACGCACACGCATACGCACACGCACACGCACACGCACACGCACACGCACACGCACACGCACACGCACACGCACACGCACACGCACACGCACACGCACACGCACACGCACACGCACACGCACACGCACACGCACACGCACACGCACACGCACACGCACACGCACACGCACACGCACACGCACACGCACACGCACACGCACACGCACACGCACACGCACACGCACACGCCTGTAATTATCTGCTGAGGTCATCACTAATTTCATCAATGCCGCGTGCTTTGTTTAGTAAACTATTGACAGTCACCGTATATATCATCGGATGTTGTACAATAGCGTAGGTTAAAGTCGGCGTCAACTAAAGTGTTCACCCGAGTTATGCGGAATGTCTTCCCCTCTTACCCCCACCAGTGTCCGCGCACCGGCGAAGAGAAGCAATATGCACAGTCAAGTGTCAAGTACAGGATTTGTTGCTATGGAATTGTTTTATTACATGCTATTTTCCATAAGAAGAACAATTACTCCATAGTAACCCACATACTTGACTCTATAATATACCATCGAGCTGTCAACGATCATCCAATTTATTAAACCATCTTACAATACAAATAAATTCCGTTACTTTAGTACATTATATGTTATTCCATCATTAATTATTTTAAGTGAGTTGATGTTTTTAGGGAAAAACGATATAAATACTAATTTGAACGAAAAAATAGGCTGATTTACATAAATAGAGTTGAGAGGTTAGCAACATCTCGTAGAACTTTGTTTATTTTAAAATCAACCTATTGCATGGGGTTAAAATTCGTATTAATATTGTTTTTTAGTGACAATAACAACTCACGTTAAATAATTAATTGTAAAATAACATTTATGTAATTCAAATAATGGAATTTATTTTTAATGAAAGATATTTAATTGGAAGACTGTTGACAGTTCGACGGTATATTATAGAGATAAGGTCTTCCACTGCCTCTAAATAAAATAAATAAACAAATAAATTTCACATTTAGAGTCTACCCACTCACTAACGAAACTGAATTTCAGTGGGAGACTTCTAATTTTAAAGCGACTAAACCAACCCTGTAGGCTACGAACCCCATCGACGAGTGAGCGATAACCAATCAAAGATCGCTATTTCAAATATGAATCAGTAATTGGACATAGAGGTGGCTCAGCGGTAAGACGCGAGACTCTAATTCGGGAGGTCACCGGTTCGATTCCGGCCACCAGCAGTCCTGACTGAAGGTTTTTTCCGAGGTTTTCCTCAGTCGTAAAGGTGAATGCTGGGATTAAGTCCTACTAATAGGGAGTATTCAATAGACGTCACGTGGCGGCCATTATGAGGTACACATTGCTTGTTTACCTTCGTTCTGTCAATAGAAGACACATAGGTTATCCAGGAAAAATCACAGTTTTAAGCCGTTTAGATTGATGTGTGCAGGTAAAAGTTCAAGAAAATGATAACAACAATGAAAACAAATGATAAAACATGCAAATGATTGTCTTCAAACAGAGTTTACGCGTGCTTTTTTTGTTTTTAGTCATAATACGGAACCTTTGTTTGAAAACAGTTGATGTGTCAGTCAAAGGACATCTGCAATATTGCAACAATGAAGTGTCGGAAGAACGTAAACAAATGTTTACAGAGTACCTCAGTATGGCCACCATGCGATACCGGAAATGACGTTATTGCATACTCCCTATAGCCCTCGGACATTCTTACGGGTATTCCTACGACAAAAAAAAAGTGCGAACATCTGCGGACAAATGCCAGAATCAACAAGGCCGATTCCCCTCTTCGCCGGAGCGCGGACGCTGGTGGGGGTAAGAGGAGAGGGGAAGACATTCCGCATAACTCGAGTGAACGCTTTAGTTGACGGCCACTATAGGTATACATCAGACGAGATGAGATGTGACCTATAACCTGGCACGCTTCGGTGTCCTGTCGCGCGGTATGCACGGCCTTCTATAGCCGCGAGCAACAACACAACACAACACACCGCCTTCGCAATCACGGGTCATGACACGCGTGCCGTGCACTGCATATAGAGTTATAATAGATAGACCTTTTCCAGAATTGATCTAGGAGCCTTAGATATAATTAATTGCGGCTCGCCAGATCGGCAATGACAACAATGCACAATAGTGAGAAATATAATAACATAACTTTCAAGGACCCTTAGATAGAGCTAATCACGGCCCTCTTGATCAATTCTGAGAATCGTGCGTCCCCCCACTTGTCCCTATCCTTCAATCAAACGCGCGTCTTACCGCTAAGCCACCTCTATCGGTTAAGTCGTATTAAGGCTGGTCCACAACGAATTTTGAAGACATAAGGGCTGGTCCACACAGATTTTTAAGACATACGATTTAAGGTTTAACGCGTAGTCGTAAAGTTGGATCATAGGAAACACGTACTGGCGTTCACACAAAGTTTTAGTTTTAAAACGTTGTTTTCATTGTTGTTCTTAAAACAACGTCTTAAAACCTTATGCATTATGTCTTAAAACTCTGTGTGGACCAGCCTTAAAACGCACAGATTTTCACCAAAATGACCTTGACGAGAATACCCCGTTTATTTTTGGTTCCACGCTCTATAATATGAGTTAACCCCCCCCCCCCCCTTTCCATAATCCTGGATACGCCACTGAATACCGTACACGTTACACGTCGATCTGTATAAGGTGGTATAAGTAAGTTGTGCATGTTGATGAAACAAAAGGATTGCTCTATTTCGATGGGTAACTGACATGGCACAGTCTTGCATGAAGATCTAGAGGGGGGGTCGGAGGGACTGGCCCCCCTAATAGAGGCCGGGCTCTCATGGAAGAGCCTAATAACATAAGTAGGACTAGACTAACCAGACCATCTGGCCTCGTAGCTCTCAGCGTGTTTAAGCCGATTAGAATCTACGTTACACGGACAAATCAAAATAGAGATTTGAATATACGAATACAAAAAATGAGGTTTTTGTTTTGTTTTGTTTGATTGATTGATTGGTTATAGGAGGTGGGTATCTTGTTCATGCGATGGTGGTTATTGAGACGATGTGCGATCACCGGAGATTGACGAATCTATTGATTGTATAATTACTTATTTATCACCACAATGTACATAGTATGTTGCTTGATTACTTCAAGCAGCAAACTGACCTCAAAACCAAGAATACTTATAGAAAAGTGAGGTCAATAGTACAATGGTATCGGGTACGTACGGTATTCCAATTTCCCCTGTCTCCACTATTTTTCTTTTGCATTTCCCGCAAATAATTCATATTTTTCCCATAAACTTGATAATATTTTAAAATTAACTGTGTTGCTATGCAATGATTATAATTCTATTAATATCTTTAAAATAAAATAATGTACATGATCATTAATATGTTGTAAATTCAAAATTACCAATGTTCAACCAAAATCTAAGATCTTATTGTGGCTACATTTCGTGATACCAATGTTCAAGCCCCTGGTATTGTGGCTACATTTCGGGAATGGAAAGG
>OX246744.1:11364479-11414479 GCA_945910005.1 Isoperla grammatica
TGTGCATCAAGTGTTTGGAGAGTTGCATTCAGGCAATCTCCAGTCGTAATTAATTATTAAATTAAATAAAAATACGTTAATATTTTATTTTTTATTGTCTACCCATTTATTTATACAAGAACCGATTTTCAGTGTTCAATTAATCAGTGTTTGATTTTCAAGTAAATAACTTACAAATGGGGGTGTTGTTCTTTATGGTTTAAAATACGCACAGGTTTGGAATGGACGAACCACGTTCCCTTATCGTCTATCGCGTAATTGATATAGGTTCACACATGTATTTTTGTAAACTACCTACATTATTATATATTTGTAAAAAAAATTATATTTGATTTATGATTTTTTTTTCTTCTAAGTTAATCGATTATATTATTGTGCTAAGTCTAGACGACTCTCGACCCCAAAACATCATTTTCCCACGTACGAACATGATACACGAGTTTTGATTAATTGATTAACTGCTTAGGAAGTGACTGGCGTAATTCGATCTACCCTTTTCGTAAAAACCCGACATCACGTTTTTTTTTTTTATTTCGTTTTCTTTCTTTTTACAATAACGCCAACGAGTTAGGTAGATCCATTGTGAAACGCAAACACTGCTAAAAAAAATTATGAACATGATGAGGTAAATATATAGCTTTATTTGATAAATTGATGATCCAGGTAAAAATGACATTTCGCCTCCTGTTTACATTTTGAACGCCCTTCTTAATAATGGGATTCTTTTTAGGATGTGTTTTTTTCTTGTGTTATGAGAATGTGTAGAAAAAAAATGTTTTTATCGTTTTTAAAACCCTGTCTGCGGGAGAAAATCCATCAATCAATCAATATTTCTAGATGAATGGGTTCGGTTGGATCCGACGCACTTGTCCTTCAAGTCGTAATCGAAGTCTTGTGAGATATCGATATATGTCGTTGTCGATCGGGTCTATTTCGTCATTTTGCTAAATCACGGTTGTAGAAAACTACAATCTGTTTATATTAACATGATTGATATACCTATATCTATGTTTTGTCGTAAGCTTCCTGACGAATTTTACCCCACAAGTCACTACAGTATTATTTTATTGATAAGTTTTATTCTGTAAAAAATTTCGTGGGATTACCTTTCCATTCACGAAATGTAGCCACAATAAGATCTTAGATTTTGGTTGAACATTGGTAATTTTTAATTTACAATATATTAATGATCATGTACATTATTCTGTTTTAAAGATATAAATAGAATTATAATAATTGCTTAGCAAAACAGTTAATTTTAAAATATTATACAGTTTATGAAAAAATCATGAATTATTTGCGGGAAATGCAAAAGAAAAATAGTGGAGACAGGGAAAAACTGGAATACCGTACGTAAAACAGACATTCACATGATGACGAAGACGAAAATTATGACGAAGACGAAGACGATGATGATGACGAAGACGATGATGATGACGAAGACGAAGACGAAGACGAAGACGAAGACGAAGATGATGACGAAGATGATGACGAAGCCGAAGCCGAAGACGAAGATTAAGACGAAGCCGAAGACGAAGACGATGACGATGATGATGACGAAGATGATGACGATACCATTGTACTATTGACCTCACTTTTCTAAAAGTATTCGTGGTTTTGAGGTTAGTTTGTTGCTTGAAATAATCAAACAACTATTATGTACATTATGTTGGTAAATAAGTACAATCAATAGATTCGACAATCTCCGCTGATCGCAAATCGTCTCAATAATCACCATCGCATGAACAAGATACCCACCTATAACCAATCAATCAATCAAAACAAAAACCTCATTTTTTGTATTCGTATATTCAAATCTCTATTTTGATTTGTCCGTGTAACATAGATTCTAATCGGCTTAAACACGCTGAGAGCTACGAGGCCAGATGGTCTGGTTAGTCTAGTCCTACTTATGTAACTATAGGCTCTTCCATGAGAGCCTGGCCTCTATTAGGGGGGCCAGTCCCTCCGACCCCCCTAGATCTTCATGCACAACTGTGTCATGTCAGTTACCCATCGAAATAGAGCAATCCTTTCAACTTATACTTATACAGATCGACGTGTAACGTATACGGTATAGGGAGTATTCACGTGACGTCACATCGGCCATATTGGAGGCCACCTATAGTAGTACTATTTCAAGTTTCAGTTAGCTCTGTCAATAGATAAAGAATAATATTGTTTACGGAGAAATATAAGAATTTGAACATGTATATCCCTTGATAAAGTGTACGAAAATGATTATTGTATGCTTTTGTAAACGATTAATTAAAAGAGTAATCGAGACAAAAGAGTTTGTTTATGTCGATTTTAAGTAATAATAGCAAATCAAAGTTAGAGAATAGTTGAATTTGCATCAAACACCAGCTGAAACATTGTAACAATGAACTACATCACATGCCATTGTGGCCTCCAATGTGGCGACCATGCGCAGTACGTGAATACATCCTATAGGATAGAGGTGGCTCAGTGGTAAGACGCGCGTTTGATTGAAGTGGGGGGATACACGATTCTCAGAATTAATCTAGAGGGCCGTGATTACTTCTATCTAAGGGTACTTGATAGATCAATGACAACAATGCTCAACAATAACAACTATACATGTTTCACTGTTGTGCATTGTTGTCATTGCAGATCTAGAGAGCCGTGATTAATTCTACCTAAGCTTCCCTAGGTATATTAAAAGGTCCGTAAATCCCCTGGGGCCTCATTCCTGTATATTTGCAAACTTAACCCCGGTGTTAGTCAATAGCCAATCAGGAGTCAGCAATGGAGACGCCGATCGAAGGAAGACACTGTTGAAAAAACGAGACAAAATAAAAACAATAACAAACAAAAACATTCCAATAACCTCAAAACGTCCACAAAATACTCAATAAAACTACATATTTACATATGTAGGACCTTTATAATGTACTATAAATACACAACATTATTTATTAACTTCAATAAACACATAAAGTAACGTATTCATGTAAGTGGATATTCCAATTAAAGAATTGAAATGTGACATTTGTGAAACTACATACACGGGCATTGACAAAATGGCGGCATTTCAAAGTATTGTTGAGATAACTCTTCTTAACCCTACTATCAGACAGGGTCATATTTGCCTCCGAATTATGCAGGGAAGCCTGTGTAGGAGTTAACCCCGGGGTCATTTTAACATGGGGTTAGCGAGAGTTAAGGAGAGTTGAAAAAATGTACAGGAATGAGGCCCCTGGCGGGGGCTCGTCTAACTCCCAAGTCAGGTCGTCCCATTCATTTCCACAATGTTAAAAATCATCACGTTATTCAAATGGGACAATCATTCAGAAAAACAAATTAATTGATTTGAGTGACCGAGCCTCCGCTAGGGGATTGACGGACCAATTGTATTAACTCTATATGCAGTGCACAGCACGCGTGTCATGACCCGTGATTGCGAAGGCGGTGTGTTGTGCTGTGTGCTCGCGGCTATAGAAGGCCGTGCATACCGCGCGGCAGGACACCGAAGCGTGCCAGGTCATAGGTCACATCTCATCTCGTCTGATGTCTACCTATAGTGGCCGTCAACTAAAGCGTTCACTCGAGTTATGCGGAATGTCTTCCCCTCTCCTCTTACCCCCGCCAGCATCCGCACAGTCAAGTGTCAAGTTAAGTACAGGATTTGTTGCTATGGTATTGTTTTATAACATGCTATTTTCCATAAGAACAAACTCCATAGCAACCATAAACAAATCACATACTTGACTCGACTCTGCAAATGCAGAGTCGAGTTAAGTATGAGATTAATAGACCATCGAGCTGTCAATGGCCATCCGATTAGATGAACTATCATTCAATAAAAATAAATTCAGTTATTTTAATTACATAAATGTTATTCTATAATTAATTATTTTACATGAGTTGATATTTTTAGAGAAAAACGATATAAATACGAATTTGAACCCAAAAAAGGTTGATTTAAAAGAAGCAAAGTTCTCAACTCTGTTTGTTGTAAATCAACCTATTTTTTCCGTTCAAATTCGTATTTATATCGTTTTTCCCTAAGAATATCAACTAACGTAAAATAATTATTGATAGGATAACATATAATGTAACTAGAATAACGTAAAATATTTGTATTGAGAGATTGGTTATTTAATTGGATGATCGTTGACAGCTCGATGGTCTATGCACAGTCGAGTTAAGTATGTGGTTTGTTTATGGGTGCTATGGAGTTTGTTCTTCTTATGGAAAATAGCATGTAAAGCCGCGTTCAGACAGAATGACTATGGACTAAGACTAACAATAGAGTGATTAAGCCTTGGGAAAACAACGTACTCGGAAACATCCATCCCCAAATGTATTTCAACAATGCCAACAATCGAAAATCAACTTTCTTAATCACTCGTTCTTATTTCTTAAACACTAATCACTATAAAAGTTTGTTAACGCTTAAACATACATCGTATACTTCAACCCTGTTAAACCTTAAATCGTTAGTCTTAAACACTTATCGTTAGTCTTAGTCATTTTGTGTGAACCCGCCTTAAAGGCGCGTTCAGACAGAATGACTATGGACCAAGACCAACAATAGAGTGATTAAGCCTTGGGAAAACAACGTACTCGGAAACATCCATCCCCAAATGTATTTCAACAATGCCAACAATCGAAAATCAACTTTCTTAATCACTCGTTCTTAAACACTAATCACTATAACAGTTTGTTAACGCTTAAACATAAATCGTATACTTCAACCCTGTTAAACCTTAAATCGTTAGTCTTAAACACTAATCGTTAGTCTTAGTCATTTTGTGTGAACCCGCCTTAATAAAACAATTCCATAGCAACAAGTCCTGTACTTAGCTTGACACTTGACTGCATATTGCCTGAGAGGCAGTAAGTGACAGTAAAAGGCAGTGGTGGGGGTAAGAGGGGAAGACATTCCGCATAACTCGAGCGAACTCTTTAGTTGACGGCTACTTTACCTACGCTATTGTACAACATCCGATGATGTATACGGTGACTGTCAATAGTTTACTAAACAAAGCACGCGGCATTGATGAAATTGGTGATGACCTCAGCAGATAATTACACACGTGTGCGTGTGCGTGTGCGTGTGCGTGTGCGTGTGCGTGTGCGTGTGCATGTTCTGATTTGTTTTCAATTAAGTTTGGGTCTAGGTTTGTGTGTAAATGCTCACACACAAAGTAGGTTAATTTTTAATTTTGTTAGATTTTCTTTCGGATGTAGTTTTTCTTAAGTTATATATTACGACGACTGTCAATAGTTTAAAGCACGCGGCATTGATGAAATTAGTGATGACCTCAGCAGATAATTATAGGCGTGTGCGTGTGCGTGTGCTGATTTGTTTTCAATTAAGTTTGGGTCTAGGTTTGTGTGTAAATGTTCACACGTTAAATTAGGTTAATTTTTAATTTTGTAAGATTTTCTTTCGGATGTAGTTTTTTTTCATTATAGTATCTATGATGATATTTTTTACTACACAATAATGGAAAAGTATAGGTTACCAATCTATTGGTTATAATATTTGTAATGTTTTGACAAGATAATACATTACACTATGAGGTTTTGGTTTTGTATTTTTCGTAGGAATCCCTGGTAGGGTGCACACCAGTTTTACCTGATGTGTCCATCTTCAGGTGACTAAATGAAGTTCAATCAGCCTTGCGAACGACAGTAGATGAATGTGGTCGGACCCTATTGTACCCGCTAGAAGCGGCCATAAAAAGAAGGTTTACAGAAATCTCGAAAACATTCACCTACGGAAGTCAAAGTGCGGTCAATTACAGATCACTGAAATGTTACATTGATAATAAATAGGGTCAATGTTATCTAGATGCCGTTTGATTGGGGTGGAAAGAACATGGGCCGAGAGGAAACAACAGCATAGACATATGGAACAACATATATAGTCCCGTCAAATTAACTTGCAAGGTGTGTTCGTCACGGATTATGTAATAATGAAGTGACATCTAGTTGCATCCCGTTCTCCTGCCTCAGGTATTGTAGTGATAATATCGCTCGCCTGTTGTCAGACGTGGTGGGGTCGCATTCCATTCACGGTTGGTGTTGTCAAAGCAGTGGACAATAACAATGTAGGTATCTGGAAATCCCTTAGTGAATACCGTTGAAATATACCGTGTGGAGCGACATTCTCTTCTCTGAATTTTAGGGGATACCTTGCTTCTTACGGCGTGGCCAGTATAGAGGCGCCATTCATCCACTATGTTTCCCAACGCTGATTCCACTTTAGTGCAGTGGAGAACTATACATGCGTTCGTTTTTATAGCTTTATTAATTATCCACCATAATAACCCTAATGAAGAGCCATTCAAAAGGGCGTGTACTAACTCTAGTCAAATCGCTATACGCCGGATATGAAAGTAGGTATTATAATTATATAAAGATCGTTGTCTTGTCTTGGTTGACTCTCTAGTTTGAAAAACTCGTCAAATTAAACACGTGTGTGCGAGCGTAGTGGATTAAAACCTGGAGTTATATAAGGTATGACGATGACACAGATCCGAGGACTATTGTTTATCTATGGAAGGCATCTTGGACTGGCAGAATAACTGCTTCCCAAGTCTTGGACTGGATTTTATATACTCTCTCCTGGCGAAGTGAGACTAGAATGTTTTTTAAAATCATATGTCAGGAGAATATATGAAAAAAGGATCGAAGGAAGAAGAAGACGGGGAAGACCAAGGAAGAGATGGAAGGAAAAGATTGCTGAAGACCTACAGAAGAGAGGAGAGAACTGGGAGCAAGTAGAGGAAGTACGATTGTGGGAAGATAGAAAGAGGTGGAAAAATTTGGTTGTGAAACCCAAGCTGACCCTGCCAGAAGCAGGAAACGGTGATGGATAATGATGATGATGTCACACGTGGTTTTCTGACCAGATCTAGTCTGGATTAATATGTGTATATACAAAATTTAGAATAGCATCAGAATTTTTTTTTTTTTTTTTTTTTTTTTTTTTACCCTTACCTATGCATTCAGTTATACGTTATAGAACTGATTTTCAGAAATACTCGTTATTATACATATTATTCTTTTTATTCTTCGTTGCTGTGACGGCGGCTTCAAATTCACCGTTTACATGTGTGCCAGTATTATAGTATAGTTTAATTAATTCAGCCCGAGACAGAAATCGAACCTTGGACAGTCTGCATGGGATACAGAAATAAACTCAAAATACCAATTACAAGTCACAGAAAGCCCAATATTATATATCCAATATTTATTAAGGATGGAATTCATAGTCTTGGGCCTCCTTTGTCGTCAACTAACCAGTCAACACTTTCATTAATGTAATTAGCGAAGCTATTACTATTAATGTATTTGTTATTTCTCATATAGAAAACAAATCCATAGCAACAAAGGGCGCCCCGAACGGTAGGGGACGACTATTAATACAGACACAATACTTCTTTCATTTAGTGAGACTATACCAATCACGATTATCACAACTTAAGTGAAGAAGGGTAATAATAATAATAAGTATAGTCAACACACAACGTGTGTGTATCTACCCGATCGTGTCGTCCAAATTATCTCATGTTTCGTGTAACCCCCCCTGCCCCCCCCCCCCCAATAAATCTCTTCTAACGAAAACGTTCCCGCGTACTTATATTATCATTATATATGAAAGATAAACCATGTGAAATTAGCCGAAAACGTCGTTCGCCAAATATCGCGTCTACTCGCCACTCTTCAAATACTATGATTATCCAATTTCCGCGAAGATCGAATTGGATCAATCTCTTCATTCGTCCAACAAACCAGCCAGTATATAAATAAACAAATAAATAATGCTTCAATCTTGTCGGAAGATCTGACCGGCGAAATACATTGGTTTGGTCGGTGCGGTCGGTGGATTCTTCTTTGTTGTGAATGAAATTGACTAGAGAACGTTATCGTGGGCGCGCATCGAACACGGTTTGTTTATTTGTTTTTGTTCGATGGTTGGTTGGCTGGTTCCAAACCGGTGATTTTTGCCGGTAATTTCTTTACAATGGAACGTGATTGTGTGATGTGATCGCTGGTTTGATGATAGTGGGAGAGGGAGGGAGAGGGGACGTTTGATGATATAGGAGAGGGAGGGAGAGGGGACGTTTGATGGTAGTGGGAGAGAGGATGTTTGATGATAGTGGGAGAAGAAGGGAGAGAGGACGTTTGATGATTGTGGGAGAGGGAGGGAGAGGGGACGTTTGATGAAATGGGAGAGGGAGGGGACGTTTGATGGTAGTGGGAGAGGAAGGGAGAGAGGACGTTTGATGATTGTGGGGGAGGGAGGGAGAGCGGAGTTTGATGATATTGGGAGAGGGAGGGGACGTTTGATGGAAGTGGGAGAGGAAGGGAGAGAGGACGTTTGATGGTAGTGGGAGAGGAAGGGAGAGAGGACGTTTGATGGTAGTGGGAGAGGAAGGGAGAGAGGACGTTTGATGATAGTGGGAGAGGGAGGGGGAGAGGACGTTTGATGAAATGGGAGAGGGAGAGGGAGAGGACGTTTGATGATAGTGGGAGGGGGAGAGGACGTTTGATGATAGTGGGAGAGGGAGGGGACCTTTGATGATAGTGGGAGAGGGAGGGAGAGGGGACGTTTGATGATAGTGGGAGAGGGAGAGGGAGATGACGTTTGATGATATGGGAGAGGGAGGCGACGTTTGATGATATGGGAGAGGGAGGGGACGTTTGATGGTAGTGGGAGAGGGAGGGAGAGGGGACGTTTGATGATAGTGGGAGAGGGAGAGGGAGATGACGTTTGATGATATGGGAGAGGGAGGCGACGTTTGATGATATGGGAGAGGGAGGGGACGTTTGATGGAAGTGGGAGAGGAAGGGAGAGAGGACGTTTGATGGTAGTGGGAGAGGAAGGGAGAGAGGACGTTTGATGGTAGTGGGAGAGGAAGGGAGAGAGGACGTTTGATGATAGTGGGAGAGGGAGGGGGAGAGGACGTTTGATGAAATGGGAGAGGGAGAGGGAGAGGACGTTTGATGATAGTGGGAGGGGGAGAGGACGTTTGATGATAGTGGGAGAGGGAGGGGACCTTTGATGATAGTGGGAGAGGGAGGGAGAGGGGACGTTTGATGATAGTGGGAGAGGGAGAGGGAGATGACGTTTGATGATATGGAAGAGGGAGGCGACGTTTGATGATATGGGAGAGGGAGGGGACGTTTGATGGTAGTGGGAGAGGGAGGGAGAGGGGACGTTTGATGATAGTGGGAGAGGGAGAGGGAGATGACGTTTGATGATATGGGAGAGGGAGGCGACGTTTGATGATATGGGAGGGAGAGGGGACGTTTGATGGAAGTGGGAGAGGCAGGGAGAGGGGACGTTTGATGATAGTGGGAGAGGCAGGGAGAGGGGACGTTTGATGATTGTGGGAGAGGGAGGGGGTCCATACACTGACATTTGTATGTATGTATGTATGTATGTATGTATGTATGTATGTATGTATGTATGTATGTATGTATGTATGTATGTATGTATGTATGTATGTATGTATGTATGTATGTATGTATGTATGTATGTATGTATGTATGTATGTATGTATGTATGTATGTATATGTATGCATGTATGTATGCATGTCTTTATAGTCCCCGTCCGTATAAACCTCTAAAGTTATACAACCAGCACCACGGCTACAAATCACTTATCTACATCTCCCGATAAACAACACCCTAATTACTAATCCCAGCAGTTTGCTTGGACATGGACCGACCTACGCTTGGCTAATCTCTAATTCTCGGTCCTGATTGAGACCAGTTTAGTTCCGTAGATCGTAACTTGACGATAAGACATCAGAAAAATATACGCAGCGTTTATAATTACTGTAGTTGTCTTAATCTAGCAACCAAACTATAATAATTTGTTGATAACTTTAATGGCCTGAGAATGGTCTCAGGTAAGGAAGCATTGGACACGTATTTGGAGCGCCCAGGCATTTGATGTAGTGGATTTCAGTTTTTAGTGTATTTAATTGTGCTGGTTCGTTTCGGAGGTCAATGGACACACACCTTCGTCAGGTCCCGCCGTTACGCAAACTTTAGTGTTTGAGAATTCGGTATGTGTGTGTGTGTGTGTAGCAATTATTTTTCAATTAGTTATAGGTACATTTCGAAATTAGACGTTTGGTGTTTGATTAATATATAGATAGATACTTTATTTCGTAAGGTTGGCGCGGTGTAACTGTTGGTTTTGTTGCGAGTTCGTCTTCCGGTAATTTTCATAGAAAAGAATGTGTTCAACGGTTTCTTCAGAGGCAGCTGAATGATTTTGAGAATTTAACTTTTTACAAGGATCTGTAAAGAGCTATTTTATGTAATCTGCTGGAATGATGTGCGACTAGTATTGTGTGCGTCTTCAGATAGATAATTAACGACGAAGAATTTCGAAACATGTCGTTTAGAATTTTTGATGAAATCGGACGAATTCATCAAATTGTCCGCTTCTAAATGCAATGAATTAAATCTCTCTTCTTTATTTATTCTGTACTCTTTTTTTTTACACACTTTCTAGCTTTGTCGATAGTCCTGTAAGTGATCCGTATCTTTCGACTTGAAAAAGCAAAAATATAACTTTTCCAAACGAAAAAGTTGAAGTTGAATTAAAGAAATATCATCCAACTTTGTCATACAATTTTTTCGTTTATTCTGTCAAATTTCTTGAATTCAATTTCTTGACTTTAATCTGTGTTATGGCTACCCAGAAGCGGAGATTTTTTTTAAATTCTGGCACAAGTTTAAGAAGTTTACATTTCGGAATTAAATGATTATTAATCAACAACGAATCGTGATGCACGTTTGAAATGAGTATAAAAAACAAAATATGAAACAATTTTCTACTTTATTTAGCCGGAACGTTTTGATTTACGACTGAATAATAATTATAGTGTGTGTCTGTTCATGTGTCTGCTGCTCGGATTCGTGGTTATTGATTATAAAATAATATATCAAACAAAACAAACATTAGTTATAGTTTAGATATTTTATGATATATTA
Source organism: Isoperla grammatica (assembly GCA_945910005.1). Taxonomy (NCBI): domain Eukaryota; kingdom Metazoa; phylum Arthropoda; class Insecta; order Plecoptera; family Perlodidae; genus Isoperla; species Isoperla grammatica. The sequence continues at coordinate 11,375,473 of OX246744.1, forward strand.
TTTTTTAAACGGTGAAAATAAACTTTCCACATTTCTAAAGTATAACTACATTATCTTGAAATTGTTTTCTGAAAGATGTGCCCGTGGCGATTTGAGCAGCTTTTGTCCAAGTTAAGTACTTCTCTTTTACTGCTTGAAAATAGTTGTCAATGTCATCTGCTATACAATATACTTAGATATACTTACAATTATATACTAATTACTTATATACCTATACTTACAATACCATTCGTTTTGAACAAGGTATTTTGCTCTTCCATCAAACTGTAATGCAATCTTTTCAAATGCGACTGTTAATTAATACCCAAAGAAAGATGTTTTAGCCAATTTACATCGACAATGTTCAAAGTTCAAAGAATTGAATACGGTTCTTCTATTGTAATTCAGCTCACGTACCCAAGTACATGATTACCAAATCGCTTTTCTGTTGAGAGCTTAGTTGAGGAGATATGTTATAGTGTCTCTCGTAAAGAGCTGAGACGAAGACGAAGACGAAGACGAAGACGAAGACGAAGACGAAGACGAAGACGAAGACGAAGACGAAGACGAAGACGAAGACGAAGACGAAGACGAAGACGAAGACGAAGACGAAGACGAAGACGAAGAGGAAGACGAAGACGAAGACGAAGACGAAGACGAAGACGAAGACGAAGACGAAGACGAAGACGAAGACGAGGACGAAGACGAAGACGAAGACGAAGACGAAGACGAAGACGAAGACGAAGACGAAGACGAAGACGAAGACGAAGACGAAGACGAGGACGAAGACGAAGACGATAACGAAGACGAAGACGAAGACGAAGACGAAGACGAAGACGAAGACGAAGACGAAGACGAGGACGAGGACGAGGAAGAGAAGACGAAGACGAAGACGAAGACGAAGACGAAGACGAAGACGAAGACGAAGAGGATGACGTAGACGAAGACGAAGACGAAGACGAAGACGAAGACCGAGATGAACACGAAGACGAAGAGAATGACGAAGACGAAGACGAAGACGAAGAGGATGAGGAAGACAAAGACGAAGACGAAGAGGGTGAGGAAGATAAGACGAAGACGATGAGGAAGAGAAGACGAAGAGAATGAGGAAGAGAAGACGAAGACGAAAAGGATGAGGAAGAGAAGACGAAGAGGATGAGGAAGACGAAGGCGAAGACGAAGAGGATGAGGAAGATAAGACGAAGACGATGAGGAAGAGAAGACGAAGAGAATGAGGAAGAGAAGACGAAGACGATGAGGAAGAGAAGACGAAGAGAATGAGGAAGAGAAGACGAAGACGAAGAGGATGAGGAAGAGAAGACGAAGAGGACGAGGACGAAGGAGACGGTCGCGCGCCCTCGAACCGCCCGGCGTCCTTCGCCTCTGACCATTGTTCCTCGATGCAACAGGTCCATCCATCACTCGAGACAATGGGGCCGTGGGACGAGCAAGCAATACAGGAGGCCGTGCTTCTGCTTTTGTGACGTCACTCACTACGATAACACGTGTGTTGATGCTGAGTTTACACACCGTAGATTTAAGTTTTCATATTTTGTTCTAAGGAAAGTATTTTCCAAACTGATTTACTAGGATCGCTACCATTGGCCGGATTTATAAAAGCTCGTCTCTCATTGGCTGGGCTAAGAATTTTAGGGATAAGAGCTAACAAGTTGGAATAGTTCCAACTTTCGTCCTAGCCCTTAAATCTTAGGAAGTTATGTGAACGCCATGATGCTACTGGCTTGATTCAACTTGGTTTAACCTTATACCTTAAACCTTATTACCGTGTGTAAACCGGGCTTGACTGAGACGTCGTTCTCTACCACTAGGGGCGCCAGTTGTTGCCAACGAACAAACAAATAACTGTTGAATGAATCGACGCCAAACAAGTGGATCTACTTCTTTCTTTTCGTCAATGCTGCATTTTTATGTCTTACTAGCTTACCCGTCGCGCGTTGCTGCGATCTCAGAAGAAAGGAAATTGAAGGAATGTGGTTATGATGACATTGAATTAACATATATCATTTTTATTGAAAGTTTTATTGCAATCGGATGAATAATAATAATAGAACGCATTATTGCATGTTGGTGGCTCAGTGGGGGTATGGGGGTTGGAGGGGGGGGGGGGGGTTAATCATTCAGAAATCTTAGTGGGCGTGCATACATTAACTCACCAAAATTGTATCGCAGTCGGATGAATGGAATAGTTTATATTCACATTTTTGACTTCAACTTCCGCATCGCAAATCTTCAAGTTCGCTGTTGATAGATACTGTAACGAAAGCCTTGGGGGAAACCTTCAGGTATGATTTCCGGTAGCTGGTATCGAACCTGTGACCTCTGGAATAATAGCGTCGTGCACTAGCTCTGAGCCATCTCTATGGAGTGGAAGATAACTGACCGACTCTAGTTTCACCACCATAATCAGGATTGAAGGTTCTACGCGGTTTTCCTCATTCATACGTGGATATCATATATCCCTAGGGCAACCTTTCCAAGCACCAACCATTATCCCCATAGAGGGGCATACAGAAGCATACAGCAGGTACCATACAGATATAGTTTATATATAATATATATATATATATATATATATATATATATATATGATTTCTCAGGTTTTGTTGGTTGCAATATGTAAAGAAAGGATACATTTTACGGTTTAACCGTAAAATGTATCCTTTCTTTATATATATATATATATATATATATATATATATATATATATATATGAATGCTTATATGATATGATTTATATATGATTTATTTAAATCATTTAGATAATTATTTATAATAATTATTTTTGGCGTTTGTTTTAAGTGGCCGGAAAAAGATTTACAGAAATTAAACCTGAATACATGAAGACGTTGAGGTAACATATTTCTTGAACAACCGTACTGTGGAAAAGCCCCTAGGCTAGCCTAACCTCCAAATAAAAGAGCCTAGGCACCGCCTAAGCCCGCCTAGGCTCGAATACACCACTTGCTGGTTAGATTCATCTATGTTGCAATTGTGAAGCAAGTATGTTTGGTAATATCGTGACAATGCAAGAATACGTGAAAAACTCTTAGAAAAACTCTTAGATTAGTTTACGTGCGTAAAAATACAAAAAAAATCGATGATTATATTATGAAGACACAGTAGCTGCAATAAAAAGTTGAAAATTTAAGAAATTGATTTAAAAAGTATAGGTTTATAATGGGATGTAAGGAAACATACAAAAAAAATAAAAATGATGTAGTTTAAATTCAGGAAACCTGGTACAACATGTGTTGAGATTAGAACAACATTTAACAGGTTCCTATTAATAGACCCTTTCCAGAATTGATCTAGAACACTTAGGTCCAGTCTAACAATGTCCTAAATCCTAATAACTACTTATTTGTCGAATAGGTTGTTGTCTCCAGGGCAACGACCAATCAAAACTCTTGAAATCCTCCAAATAGCATAATTGCTACAAATAACTTTCCTATTAGGAGATTGTAAGACCGGCCCTTAAGCCTGTATTACACGGTCAAACTTTTTCATCCAACTCCTTGAATTCAAGGACAAAAGCGCATCAATAAATAATTCCTATTGTTGTATTAGACTACATACTGACTGTTATTGATGCGCTTTTGTCCTTGGATTCAAGGAGTTGGATGAAAAAGTTTGACCGTGTAATACAGGCTTTAGAAGTAATCACGGCCCTCTAAATCTTCAATGCAAACAATGCACAACAGTGAAACATGTTCCTTACCCTTCCGCCCTATTGGAGACAACTAACACACATATATAGCGCTGCTAAGCAACACCCTTATCTGCGCCATCAATGATTTAACAATAAAGCAACAATATACAATTGACAGATAAACTCATCTTTATAGTAGTTTATTTTCTTGCCACCAGAATGCGTCTAGTCTATTTTGAGGGGCCAATAACGGACGCGATTGAAACAATTACAAGTTAATTAACTAGGTAAAACTAACTCCACCTGTTCGGGAGGGGACGACCAACCGAGCCCCCCGCGGGTCCGACCCCCCCCCCCCCTTCTTGTACGGCCATAATTGCGTCAGTCACACCCGCAGCCATCTATATTGAATCACGATTATCATCGTTCGTAATTTGTGAATCCTGAAAGTGGTGCGGTGTGTGTGTACAAAAAATGATTCTATAACTAGAGTTCGCCTCGAGTAAGAATTGTTGTTGTTGTTGTTGTTGCCCGTTAGATGGCAGCACTGTCGTTGTATTCTATAGCACTGTGACCAACCGTAAACGAACATTTGTGAATCTATAGCCTTGGAGAGAAATGTCACAACACATATATCTATAATAGTTAGTTTCACTAATTCGAAAATTGATTGGAAAATAATTTATTTGGTAGCGAATTTGGCTGTAAGGAGAAGTTAGGGGGTGGGGGAGTGGGTTGAGAAAATTGAAAATGCAGTAAGAGTGCCGTAAAAACTAAAAAGTAAGGAAATGTTGTAGATTGCATGGAGGCCCAGTAAAAAGTAAATTTGAGAAACGATTCTATGGTATTTGCTTTGGTGGTTGATTCTCTATATCAACTCAATTTACAAGAGCGTTTTCATTATGGATAGATGGATGGATGGATGGATTCAGGGGATGTTTAGTTTGGTTTATTGGACAACATATACATACATTACATAATAATGATACATATTTGATTATGCTTATTATGGTTATGCTGGTTATGCTTATTATGGTTATGCTTATTCAGGAAGACAGGAATGTTTGTCAGGATAAGGGCCTGTATACAAATGCGTCAGGAATAGTTTTTGTCATTCCCTAGACTTCTTAAGAGGGGGGGGGGGGGGGAGGGGGAAATGTTGATGACATTCCTAGAAGTTTTTAATGTTTTATAATTTTAGTAAAAATAACACATTTATTGCAATTACGAGTTCATGGATGAGATTACTAGGTAGGTACTACATTTTAGTAGGAAAATTAATCTTTGGGCATGATCTCTCCGACACCCCCTTAAATTCTACTTTACTTAAAGCAGGGTCTATCGCTCTTCATTGCAACTGCGGTCCAGGCTTTTAGTGGTAGCAATGCAATTAATTTCTCATGAATTCGGGTTTCGACCAGAAACAAAATTTCGTCAAATTACAAAGATATCTATCTAACTATCTTGCAACCTCCAATACCTGCCCGTAATGGCGCAAAAAAAAAACACATAAGTTGGACTCTTTAACAAATAACATACCTTGTCTATAAAAATCCGTTTGATAAAACATTTTTCAAGTCTAGTCTCAAAGTCGCCGTAAAAATAACAAGGTCGCTGGCGCGACCTTGTTCCCTCGCCAGTCATTTCCGGGGCATATGTTACAAACTAATCAAATACTGACAGTGTCACTTGTTATAATTTATAAAACGACGTGAAGTAAATAAATATTTTAAAAAATTAATAGTTGAAAGAAACACATTTCGCCCTCCGAGATACCAGGGTGATGTAATATTAGCTCTAAAAGAACATCCACGAGATTAAAAATAATCTGCTGATACGATGATTCGATTACATTAATTAAAATCGTGATACACAACTCTTACAACACTATATCGACAACATTAGGATTATGATTTTATCTGTAAATGGACTTATGCCATTTACTGTAGGGCGCGATCAATTTAAAAAAAATATATATAATGGAATTGGAACGTATATAACAATAGAAGCTCATTTTCCCCAAACGTAAATAGGACCCACCATTTCTTAAAAATGAATCATATTTTAAAATATTAAAACGGTCTTCTGCTATGATTTTAAATTGCCATTTAACCAATAATAAAAACTAAAAAGTGTGATAAGATAATCATTATAAATGTTTACCCATATTGACAAAATGTAAGGATAAAATTGAATTGTACACCATTTCATTTACCGAACTACTTATAACTCCAGTCCTCCAGACAGGCTTTGTAAGTCCCTGTCTCAACTACATACTGCACTTATGGACTACTCACACTAGGAAAACGCTCTGTTTGACGCGTTGATAAACGAGCGCGTCCATATGTCCACGAACTTTCTGGCGAAAAGTTCTCAAAGCCATCGTCATTGTTCAATGAAAGTGACAAAAATGTGGAAAGATTTGAGTTTTTACTGTTATAGTTCTTACACTTCCTGCCATTGTTCAATAAAAGATCGATTGTCCATATAAATTATAGCTTGGATGTTTCGTTGTCATAGTTACTTCACTACAATTCAGCAATACAAAATTGTAATTTGTACCTACAATTCTCATCGGATCGCGTTGAAATTTGTATATTCGTGACCGGCTAGAAATTTACTAAAAAATGGCTATCTCACATTTTGCCGCCATTGTGTTTGGGAATAACTTTGTAATAATTAAATTGTAACTTTGTAACTTTTCAACAGATTTGTCCACAAAACTAATGACGTTAAATCCACATCGAGGCTTGTAGATGGTCCAAATTTCAAATTGATCGGACTTTTCGTTCGACCGCTATCGCGATCAAAAAAAAAAACAAACAATTTTTTTTAAACCCCGTTTAGTCACCCCTGAATAATAATTGTACGTATTATTTAGTTTTTTCTATCACACACGACTGGATTTACAATATGAATGTGTATTTTTCGTAACAATGCATAAACATTACTTCAGATTGGCCATAAAGTGTAAAACCAAAAACACACTCTAAAATTGTATGAATTTTCTGTAACACGTAGGGTCGCACAAGTACGATCACACGGCCTACACATGTGTTCATACAACGTGCACAAACAAAGACAAATAAATATAACACACACAAGGGTGAAGTGAACACCTTAAACGCAATATCCAATAATCACTTCATTAATGTTGATAGCACACTCATAGATCGTCGATTATACAAATCACATGGACAAGTCAACACGCACCCATGCACTCGCTGTGAAGACTACTGCATATGTGGACGGATTTTGTTCTCATACTGATTTTAAGAAACAACCCCCCTCACGCCACATAAATATCGGAAACCATAACGGCCACGGCCAGGCACAAATTCTGTGACACTTTCCAGATGAAATTTGATCCTTACAGTCAGCCCCACCGATTATAGCATGACCAAACCATTACGCGGACCACAAGGCATCTGTTTTCACAGCACAAGAAATTCCACACAAATGGGGGGAATTAGGACATGGCAATAATCCGTAAACGATATACCAGGAAACATAGAAATCGGTAGGCCTAACGAGTGCATAAAAAAAATCATACAATACATATCATATTGCACAATGATCATAAACTTCATGAAACAATAAATATAACAGATTTCGTAGATATTGTTCTAGGTGCGATAAAACAATTTGAATTCAGTAAAACGTAATGCTTTGATACTTTGACTTTTGGGTAAGACACGTACTACATACCAAAATTATGAAAATAATAATTATTATTGGTGAACCAATAATATTAAAAATAAAATAATTAGAATCCTGAGACACAACTCCCATAAAACAATCCCGACATCATTAGGATTATGATTTTTTACCTGTAAATTGGACTTGCAAAAAAGAGAATGAATGCTATTTCTACTATATGAATATATTAATTTCTTTATGCATGTCATGTAAGGGCTGAAATTTATAATCTGATAATGTTTCTACATACTGTTGTCGCATTAGAACATAGTGACGAACAGTGTCCAGATAGGCAAAATGAATTCTATCACGGCGACACAGTCAAAACTGCGAGCTATACGATAATTTAAGTGCATGTTCCGTTTTTTGTATAAACACATGGTAAGATTCCCCCTCCCTCTTCGCCTCCTGTGTCTGACCCCGATATGAAACAGACCCTCATAATTCACTTGCCACTAAACATGATGCCATTAACCAATAAGCTGGCAGCGTGCTTTTACAGTGAAGCCACAGTTTACTGACGTTTCGTCACACAACATATCAATTAACTTCAATTAATTAAATACATACAGGGGGAAGTCGGAAGGGTTTATTTTATATCCAACTGTCCGGTTTGAGGATCACATGGAACAAGCGGAGAAAGTGGACCGTATGAAGAAGCATACCTATAACTCGACTATTTCCTACTATACGACCTATTACAATCTTACAGATATCAGAGTAATAGGTCTTATGATAGTTGATAGGATGAACAAGAACCTTGTTTTTCGAGACGTTTCGAAAATTATTCAAGCTGAGTGCAAGCTTCACCGAAGATATTTTTTATGCATTTTACGTTTATCTATTTCTATTTTTAGGCATCACTTTCTTATTAGCTTTTTAAAACATACATTAAGTGTTACCTAATTGCTTCAATTTCAATTTTTGTTTTTAATAAATGTTTTGTTATTGTTCTGTGTCGAATGGCAAGAGCTTTGGCTGTAGAGACCGATATTGTTAATAAAGGTTCTACTATCATCAAGTCGTTTGATGTTCTGGTTACGAGAGGTACGTGCATGGTTTCTTGCGAATATTAATCAGTGATACATACGAATAAATATATTCAAAGTAATACAACCAATTTGATAATCGCTGTCGTGTCATACGAAAGTATACTACAAAGTTGCAACTGCTCTTACTCCGGCCGTACATACAAATCTCTTGCTAATTGCGCTATCGGGTACATACCGCAAATATTAGAAAGAAAAAATGATACACTGTACACACTTAATAAAATCTTAGTATGTAATATAGGCCTACACTTTACAGTGTAGGCCTACACCAAATAAATACAGCTCTGTGTAATATTAATATCATGTTTTAGTTTTCCGTATTACAACTTTCACGGTTTTATTTCAATAACAGCCATATGCATTTTGCAAGGGTAGTATCGTTGAGTGACTAACATATAATCCGGCTTTGAAGCATGGCGACATACGATCTGGGCCAGACTGCTTTTTGTATCACCGGACAAATCCTCGGTTTTTGCATTGCCATAATAGTAATTGGGCATCTAACAATGGAAGACTCATTTGCGTAAGTGTACTACAACAGTCATTCCACATTTTGTCCACGCACACGTAAACACGAGCATTCCACTTGTCGTTCTTTATAGCGCGAGGCTGAGCTGAGGATCGTTCAAACTAGAATTATTCATCTATCCTTCAACCAATAGCATTGCTAATTTACATACTATTACATTCCTTTAGTGACAAATGCCATGCAAAAAATCAGTAATATGGGTTGGAATCTTCAACCAGAAATAAATTCATTCATCTTGCCGAGCCCAAAATGCGGGCCAAAACTTGACCTGTTTAGTCACCCCTGGATAATATTTTATGTATTATTTTGTTTTTTTCTATCACATACGACTGGATTTACAACATGAATGCGTATTTTTCGTAACAATGCATAAACATTACTTCAGATTGGCCATAAAGTGTAAAACCAAAAACACAATTTAAAATTGAATGAATTTTCTGTAACACGTAGCGTCTCAAATACAAATGTCAGAAATGTAAATGTTACGCCATTCTAAAGTCAAAGGATTACTACAGGTCAAGTTTGAGTTTCATAATGATAACGCAAAATTGATAGCAGACATTTTTTTAAAAACCGTAGCGATGTGCAAAGTAACAAATTTTGTTGTCTTACAAAACTTGCACTTAGTGGTACTTACGCCCGGCTCAAAATATTGAGATTTACAAAACACATACGTCATTCTACTGAGATCATTATTGACAAATTTCATTTATATTCGTTAATATCTTCTACTTCAAATAAATACATCTTTCTTGTCGCGCGTGAAATGCGAACGGATACATACATACATACATACATACATACATACATACATACATACATACATACATAAATCTGGTGCAAACTTATAAGGCCGCTGTCGCGCCCTAAAAATCATCATCAAAGTCAGGGGAACAAAAAAAAATAACCACATCGACTTCAGATAATTTTATTTTTTAAATTTTTATTATACGTTTTAGTTGTTTAATGCCACAATACAACATTCGTATAGAAAGGGTTCAGTAAATCGTAGATTAGGAAATTATAGTAATTTGCGATGTGAGTATGGAGAGTCATTCGCAGTCAGTCTCTTTTCTCTGCTGTGGTTAATTCGCTTATTACAGACGCCGGACTATGACCGATCATTATTTGCACCGTGGTTGGTAGTTAAGGTAAATAAATAAATTAATAAATACAGAGTTGGTATTTCGGTGGTGGTTTCTTGTGCAAGTGGTCAATTGATGTCGCCGTTACGTCAGCTAAGTGTTGTGTAAGGTTTTGCTTTGAGGAAGGAACTTAGATTGGAGTCTACACGTTAATTATTATTATCTTTCGTAGTTTCCCTCGTTTCGAGTTAAAATGTTTTCGCCGTAATTGTCTGGGAAGATAAATTAAGTTACGACCTGTCTGTCTGTGTATATATATATAATGAAAATAATATCAAATAATACGTAAAAAAAAAAATTAATATATAATTTATTTGACGGTGGAGTTTGGTATAGATACACACATCACCTGCTGTATTGCCGTTGTGTTCTGGTGACCAAATGGGCGTGTAAACGTCTTTCGATTGTTGGGAAGAAATGTCCGAGTCATGTTTCAAAGAGATTTCGATAGAAAACCTTGAATTTTCGTATAACGGTTTATAACTGTGTCCTTCATAATAGATTAGAAAATAAAGTGGATTTCGAGTGCAGAATTTTGAGATTTTTGTACTTTCAAGTTTTTATATATTATGTTTCTCATCGTAATCAATAATGTTCTTACTTTTTCACAATACAATAGAGGATCTAGTTTTAGCAAATGACAAAGCCACAAAAGTCCGTAGTCTTAGCCGTCCCCTACCCCTAGGGGCGCCCGTTGTTGTTAAGGGTTTGTTTTCCATATGGGAAATAACATGCATGGAACTGTTGCCTGGCACAACGGGCCACCCTGAATCATAGTCGTCTCTACCCCTAGGGGCGCCCGTTGTTGCCAGCTAACACTCTCATACATGTTATTTCCCATATGGAAAACAAATCCCTAGCAACACAAGGCGCCCCTAAGGGTAGAGGACGATTATGAATACGGATCTTAGTATCGTGTAATACCGCTGAGCTACCTCTAATGGTAGCCACACACATGATAAAGGTAGCTCAGCGGTAAGGCGCGAGACTCTAATTCGGGAGGTCGCCGGTTCGATTCCGGCCGCCGGCAGTCCTGACTGTAGGTTTTTTCCGAGGTTTTCCTCAGTCGTAAAAGCGAATGCTGTGATTGAGTCCTACTAATAGCCCACGGACATTCCTTCCCAACTATCCATACACCCTAATAACCTAGTTAGTCACCTGAAGAGGGGCACATCAGGTAAAGCTGGTGTGCACCCTATAACGGGTATTCCTACGAAAAATTATTATTATCATTCGAAAATTCAAGTATAGTCCATTCCATATTTTATTTTGCTAATTGTAATCACATGTTCATCTCTTTTTTTCATGTTTCTCTTTTTTATGTTCCATACATTATTTTGCTTATTGTAAGTATGTTCCGCTTTTTTGTGATTATATCTTGTCTTTGTGGGCTCTAGGAGTCTTCCTTTTGTTATTTTCTTAGTTTTACATGTATTATTTACATGTAGGCCTATTACTATTAATATAAATGGAAATTATAAAAAAATATATATATATATATATATATATATATATATATATATATATATATATTATTATTATTACTATTATTATTATTAACCACACACAAGCGCAACGCTTCTTTCAAATGTCATAGTTCGCCCAGACAGGTCACCGATATCAGATCCTTACAACAACAACTACAACAACAACTACAACCACAACATGGTAGGGACGAGACAATAAAACAAACTAGACAATCGTATAAATCACAATTTATCACGACTTGCGCGCGCATGAGGAAGGGTTCTCGGTTAGGTACCGAAAAAGAAGAGGACAGACAGGTGGCGTAGAACATTAATTAGCTACCTTTCGAAGCGTATGATAAACTCTAAATTACGCCTTGCGGCCCCCGCTCGCTCATATATGATTTACAGTTACTTACTACTACTACTAAAACTATTCATCTATTCGGCGTTGTATTTTTTTTTTATTATCTTTCATGTTTAAAATGTTTTTTTTCTCTGCAGGTATTTTCACATGTGTAGTGGCCACACACGGTGAACTTGTGGGTGTGGCATTCAAGACAGAAGCTGTTCTACGCAGACGCAGAAGGGTGAGTCGACTATTGGAACTATTTATTATTGTATTCATCCGCGTGAGCGAGCGCAAGAAAGACGGGGAAAAAATATAATACCGTAGATGGGGGGAGAAAGATATAAAAAAAAAATCGAAATGATTTTGTATTAGTGATGAGTCGGTGATTTTATTGACGGAAATGAGACACCGCGTTGTGGAGGTAACTGTAAACGGTTTGGAAGGGATGTTTAAAGGGGTAAAATAAGAGGAGATGTTTTGTGGTGACGATGTGAAAAGATGAGACTGGTGGATGAGAAAGCTAGTTGTGAAAATTGTGACATTTGAAACTATCTAACCCTTTTTTTGTATTTGATTAAATCGGTCCTATTGTCAAATTTCTGGTTGGAGGTTTCGAATTTTAAGTTTTAACGTGGGAATTTTATTTACTGGTGAGCAATATCAAATGAATAATTTACTAATGTGATTTTTTGTACAACAATGTTTAAATGCTCACTCACAAATCTACCTGGGTGCAAACTGCGAATTTTCATTTTGTTAACAGGAAGAGGGGGGGAGGGGGAGGAGGCTAGTAGTTACATGTTTGATGAACTGTTGGTCTACCCTTATTCTTTAATTCAAAGAGTTTATACGTAAGTTTGCACGAAAATCACATCCTCCTGCCATACTAAAAAAAAACGTTTATTATTAGTTATAAGATGATGCAATTTGTTATAACGTAGATGTTTGATTAATATTACTCACATTCAAAATGTAGGTATAGAATGCAACCACAAAAAATGATTAGTATTTTGACGTTTGGACTCCGAATTGGTTTTGACAGCGGATCAATGCATTTGATTTACGGGAATATTCTCCCATTTGATTAAACATTGTGGAAGTCGATATCTTACGACTTGACTTGGGAGCTTGACGAGCCCGATCTTTGGCTATCACGAAATCAAAGTGTAAAAAAATATCAATTCTAGCAACGGGTGTATCTTCACCCTTACCAAGTGGCGTACGCAGGAATATATTTCGGGAAGGGCTGCCCAGAGTAGAACATAACTGTAACAAGGTGCTCGACAAACGACACAATGGGAGGGGGGGGGGGGGGTGAGGGGGACGTCCCCCACAATAGCACCGCAGGTCATTTTTTTAAGATCCGTATTTTTGAAGTGGTATTATTGTGTTTAAGATGAAGGTATGATGCTCTGATGAACGGGATACGGGTTAAAACGGCGCCAAATTCGATTTTAAAATAATTTCAAGAATCAATATTATGTAAAATTACTATATTGTAACAACTTATACAATTTCACCTATACGGGAGTGTTTCCCGACTAAGCAAATTGAAAAATTAATAAGTAAATCCATTCAATTTTTTGCGTAAATTTAGATGATTTGCAGAGTATAATTAAAGCTGGGATTTCGGGGGGGGGGGGGGCTCCAGCCCCCCAGCCTCCTCTCCCCCTGTATACGCCACTGCCCCCACCGGCCACTGTTCCGTGAGAAAGTGTGATTCTCCGGAATGTGTGAACGACGTCGTTTATTTCTCCCTCATGCAACTCTCCTCGTCATTTGGGAAGAAGATCCCGAGCGGTTCCCACTGCCCTCTATCACGTAGAACACACCGCACGTGCGCGCATCCTACCGCCTTCTATATCACTATGACGAGGCAGATTCTCTTGCGGCTCCCTCCGTTACAATCCATACTATACAGAAGGCGTTGAACGGTTTGTGTGTCTCGAGCCTTCGCGAGCTGTTCGCGTCTACAGTCGGGCCGTGGCTTAGTTGATGGCCAGTTTCACCAAACTTTAATCCGGCGATTTTCTGTTATTCGCAGATAAAAAATGGCGCCCGGTAGAAGCCACCATGTATTTTGTATGTATGTTCGTTGAAACAATGGTAACTAATCCTAGATTAGTAAATCGGTCGATTAAAAAGTTTGGTGAATTCGGACCTGAGAACAAGAAAATCAGTCGATCTTGTCATTTCACAAATGATGTACCCCCACTACCTGGCTAGCACAAACATGAGACGAAATCCCCGAATTCATTACCGGAAGCCATAACAGAAATTCAACCATGCGATGCGCACATCAAACAAACGATTTTATTTTATTACTTTTTGAGCTGTGTCTCAAATCGATGTTTTTCGCTAGTCGACTAGCGTAGCTGACTAACCTAACAATTAGTAACAATTAATTATAACAATTGGTAATTGTTGTGTTAGTTGGCGAAGTAGGCAAAGCAGGCCAAAATAGAGATTTGAGATACGCCCTTAGGACCCAAAACATTCAAGGAATCTGCTACGGTTGCACTCGGGGTGTACAAACAACTTATTATAAATGCAGTGAAACAAAAATGCCCTGCGGCGTTCTCAGCTTTGCCACGGACAAAGTCTATCGACGATAGATTTGAAAAAAAAGAGACAAAATTGCATGCGCGCATTCGGCACGTTTGAAAGCAAGCAAGAAGAAGAAAAAGAACAATTGCGATGGTGGTGGTTCTTGCCCGCTCGCAAACGAAATGAACTGCATTGATTCGAGGCTACGACTGTCTGTCTGTCATTGATGTTTGTGCTTCGTGATGCTGACGCTAGGGTCGTGATTGTATCGTAAGCAGCGCCTTCTTGATTGCGTCACGGTCGTGTTTGTGCGGTGATCACAAGGCGGTGTCTTGAGCGGTTTTTGGTTCTTGTAGCTGAACCACGTGCCATATAAATACAATGAGTTTTTTGTTAGCTTGGTACGTTTCTTGATAGTGTCAGTTATGGGAGACAGTGGGACAGCAGCACTTTGAGCTGCACTTGCAAACTGTAGCTTACCTAATCAAGATACCGTTCCTAAATTCGTATTACATTCTAATTATCAGCGTAGAATGATCTGTGGGCTTTAAGATTGTCTGTATCTAGTCCTATTAAAAAGTCGAACTTTAAGAAAATATTTCCGGATACGGCAGCGAAATAAAAAAAAAAATGATACCATTTAGTTTCTTCTACAGGAGTTGTCTGTAACAGAAAAAAGTTTCATGAATATTGATTTATTGGTATAAGAATGGCGTGCAATTTACTGTACTACAACAAAAGTAAGACTCATCCTTCCCCTTAAGTTCGGTTTACACACTTATTTTAAGGTTAAAAGTTTTATTTCCTAGCAGTTTTACTAAGGATCGCTACCATTGGCCGGATTTATAAAATGTCGCCCTTCATTGACTGGGCTAAGAAGTTTTGGTATAAGAGTTAACGTTGATATGGTTTTCTTAAATCTTAAATCATAGGAATGTGTGTAAACGCCATAATGCTTTTAGCTTGATTTGATTTTGTAAAACCTTAAATCTGAAATAAGTGTGTTAACCGATCTTTACCTACCGAAAAGTTTTAGTACGCCCCTCACTTGACGTGTGCACAATAGGGAATATGCATATTAATTTTTGTCGTCGTTACCAAATTAATGGCGATGTTATGAAGTCAAAAATATTTCATTTTCCCATTTTCGTAAATACTTTCATTCAAGAAAGTGAGCTGAAAATTTCACAAATAATTATGGCGAGAAAAACAGGTCATGACGTCAGAACTGACTAACATCAATCAGCCTATCACACAAAGATAATCAAAGGCTGTATTTGTGCCGAATATTTCACTTAAATAAGAGTATTTATAGTATTATTTGGTTCCATAATGAATAATAATTGTTTGCAACAATTAATTTACACAATTGGCATGATTATTTGTAATAATGAAACATTATTTCAGTGAATAATAAGTTTGTGAAGAGATCGGACAACAATGAATACGTTGTCTTTCCGATAATTGTCTAGTGTTGCAAGGCGGTGATTGGCAAACACATTCATACACAGTAATGCTTACTCAGTTATGACGTAACCATCCGTTTCACGATAAAAGCCCGGGAAAGAA
Organism: Isoperla grammatica; assembly: GCA_945910005.1. NCBI lineage: Eukaryota > Metazoa > Arthropoda > Insecta > Plecoptera > Perlodidae > Isoperla > Isoperla grammatica. Next base: position 11,391,481 of record OX246744.1, read on the forward strand.
GAAATGCTATACTTTGTAACGTAATAAAAATCAAACTGTGACGTTTTGAAGTGCGAAAAGTAGTTTGCCGGTATTTGTAGATGAGGGCCTGTCAACTTCACATGATCGAACCAATATCGGGAAATGTGGTATATTACCTATTACGATGGCATGCCAATAGACCTTCCTTATTCAGAATTGATTAATCACGGCCCTCTAGATCCAATTAACATAACATTTGAGAACTAGTTGTTATTGTTGAGCATTGTTGTCATTGATCAATCAAGGACCTTTGGATAGAAGTAATCACGGCCCTCTATGGATCAATTCTGAAAATCGTCTATTTAGATTGTTGTGAAACTGTAGACTGCTTTATCTTACCAGCGTGCGAAGTGTGTGGTCGACTGTGTAATTCCATCAACCATTGTAGTCTAGGTATCACTACTTGTGCTTTAGTTTCTTCAGCTGATACAGAACTTATTAAAATTTAGTTTTAAGTCTACTAAAGGTTGTCTATAATAAGAATTAATATAAAGAATTTATCAGGGAGATCAGATTTTGAGCCGAGCTCGCTTTGATATGTGAATTAACCAACAACAAAAAACTCCTTTTACTTTTTAGCGTTCATCAACAAAAATGAAAACGGTTAGATACATACATGCAACTACACCTACCAAAAAGATAACAAAGTTACTGAAAATCCCAATTTTCTCCTAATGAATTAACATTTCAACCACCTAGCCCCTGAAACTCCCGAATTCAAACTATTAAAATTGCTTCAAAATATGTTTAAATTGTCCCAAATGAAAATGGAAAATATGTCATCCTGCAGAGAATTTAGTGCTCTTTCTTATGAAAGTTTCATTGTTCCAATCAATAGTTCCGTTTTTCAGATGTTCTTAATTACCTTTTGTAAGTCATGTCGTGTTGTGCTGGCTGGACACTTTTCACAGCTATAATTAAGAACATCTGCAAAACGGCAATATTTATTAGAATAACAAACCAATCATACGAAAAAGCATTCAATTCTCTATCTATACGATGACATATTTTTTATATATATATACACATATATTTATATTTTTTTGTATGGGAACAATTTAAAACATTTTTTAAACCAATTTTAACATATCGAAATCGGGTTTGCCGCAAGGTAGTTGATCATAACAGCCACAGATATTTATAGCCCGAAAGCTTGTCCCCCCTCTCCCCCCTCCTATCACTCGGAACCACTGACGCCCCGGGGAAGCGACAGACCCTCAGGTGTCGTCGTCGCCGATCATCTAATGAATGACTCGAGCCAATGAGGAGGCAGATTCTGTCCGTGTGACGCTTGATTGAGCATCGACGACCGTGATCAGTAAAGGGTTACAAATGAGCGCGTTTTCACGGCTCGCAAGGGGTGCGTGTGGGTAGGGGGGGGGGGGGGGGGGAGCGATGACACGCACTTCTCACGCATCGATACACGTGTTGTCGCATAGATTCTATCGATTATATTGGGTGAGTTCGATGCAGGGTTGATTCTATAGGCGAGTAACCCTTTGTAGTGCAACGTGCTAAAAAAAAAAAAAAAAAAAAATTTTACTCACAAAATTTTTGGTATTACAGGTAGTAGTAGTCCATTGTAGATTACATGAACGATCACGGAATACATAAACACATTGTTACAGTATTTTAGAATTGTTGTTTCTCCTTGACTCAATAGATGATTTTCAGAATGTGATTAGCTCTGTCTAAGGCTACTTGATAGTTATGTTAAGGTGCATTTTTAACTGTTGTGCATTGTTGTCATTGAAAATTTAGAGGGCCGTGATTAACTCTATCTATTCTATCTATCTATCTATATATCATTTAAAAATGATTTTATCACATCACACCAAACAGAACAAAAATCACAGTTACCACGTTTTTCGTTTGGAATGCCAAAATACAGGATTTTTGTGTTTTTAATTGTTGTTTTTATGATTTTTTAGCTATGAATGAAGTATCGTAAACCTTTTAAAACAACTCGTTGGAATATGCACTGTTCCTTGTCAAGATTAAAATTATTTCAAACAAGGAACAGTGCACAGTTCAACTAGATTTTTTTATAACATTTTTACCTGTTCTACTGTTTCTTTACATTTGTATATATTTTAGTAACCATGCAAAATTCCATCTCGAATTCTCCCCGAGAGCCGAAAGCTCATTACCTCAATTCAATTCAATTTGTAAATCTGTATTTAGCACAGTTGCTATTGTACATTATACAGGACATGTTTATCTTATAATCTTACACTTACAAGAAATTCACAAAATACCTTTCTTAAATTCACTTACATTTCTTGTTTTCCTTTATATTTATAGGCAAGTTTATTGTACTACCTACCTAACACTCTTGTAGAATAAGCTATTGTTAAACACCCTAGTGTAACACTGCTCTAGACGGAAACAGTAGAACAGGTAAAACATTATATAAGACCTAGTAATTGGACTGTACACTGTTCCTTGTCACATATAAAAACAATTTAAAACGCAATATTTCGAACCCTGATCAGAGCTCTTCAACAGGCGAAAACTCACTCCCAACAGTGTGTTTTTGCTACAGTCCAATTACTAGGTCTTATATAATATTATTCTCTGCACCAAACCAACGTCGAAAGCTAGATGCTGTGAAGGCGAATGAGAATGAGACGTGTGGCCGAATACACCGTGTATTGATTATATATTGGGTGAGTTGAATGCGCAGAGGTTCAATGAGCGAGCAACCCTTTGTGTTGTGACGTAACGCGTTGCGCGCTTGGGATGCGCAGAGGTTCAATGAGCGAGCAACCCTTTGTGACGCAAGGAAAGACGTCTTTATTCGTGGAAGAGTTTGATTCTAAAGAGTTGCAGCAGCCACATTCCTCTTTTTATACAATCTTCGGTAATACAAAAGAGATCAGGTGAATGGTCATTGAATACATGAACAGTTTAGCAGTGTTGGGTAAAAGTTCCCAAAAAAAGGAACTTTTAAAAGTTAAGTTACTTAAAAGTTACAGTTCCTCAAAAAAATAAAGAACTTTTGAGCGTTCTTGGAAATTAAAAGTTCCTTTCATGTTCCTATTGCGAAAAAGTACCCCGCGTAACCCTACTGCGTACTTACTGACTCACAAGTCTGTAACTTTTTTCAGTAGGTATATACATCGATGTAATAAATTATTCTCTAATTACAATACTACTCTACAATTTTAACTCTAATTATACTCTAACTAGGAAAACGCTATGTTTGACGCGTTGCATGATAAGCGAGCGCGTCCATATCTACGAACTTTCTGTCGAAAAGATCTCAAAGCTAATAAAAACAACAATTAACAACAATTCAAGAATGCGCATTGCAAAAACGTTTCTAATTTTCATAGCTTTTATACTTCCCGACATTGTTGAATGTAGTGCAATGTGCGTTGCTAAGAATTTTCGTTGTCATTCTGTCTAGTGTTTTATACTAATTGTGGCATTATTGAATAATAATTATTGGATTGAAATAGTAAACTCGACTTTAATAAATCCAACTACCAACCTGATACAAAACCGGCAACTCGACTCGAGTATATGGTAGCTGTAGACCCAGCTACCAACTTAACAACCCTACCGGCAACCTAACGCGACAAGATGTCACCATGCATATGTGAAAAAAGAGCAATGTTAAAACGATGACGACGCATATTCATACATATATACATAATGCGACTATAAAGAAGGTGTTAAATTAAAAATCACGAACGCTTTAGAAGAGCGAGCCGGTGCGCGGCCGGCTCAAGCCTACCTACCACGGAACGGTATCAGAATGGCGAATGAATTGGTTACGAATCATGACCAGGCGTTTTATGTATAGAAAACCCTTTGAGCTAAATGAGGTATCTTTTGTGTGTCGTTAAAATGATATAGGAATATCTATGTCATGGTTGAGTAGTTAAGAGTCTCGATAAGTCACTTTTGATAATATGCGTAACCCTTTTGGTTAGACGCGATGTTGCTTTGCTTCCGATCTAGCGATCGAGACATCATTTGTGATGATGCCGAACTAAAGACGCAACCCGAAAAACGACACCACTTGTAAAAAAAAAAAAAAAACGAAAAAAAACGTTTACAATAGAAAAGAGTGGATTGCCCCACTGGGTTCTGCTTATTGATGCGAGTCTGGGAATATTAGGTTCAATTTCTTGTTGTCGCAATTTGCGATGCAATTATAGCTTATTATATTGCGGAAAGGTGGTTTTTTTGACCTAAAAATAAGTTAGTTAAAGGTGGGTTTACACATTATTTAAGATTTAAGGATTAACACAATCATAAGAATTATGGTGTTTATATACTTTCTTATGGTGTGTTGGTTTTTTTGCCTTAAAAATAACTTAATTAAAGATGAGTTTACACATTGGTTAAGATTTAAGGGTTAACACAATCAAACCAAGCCAAAAGAATTGTGTCGTTTATATACTTTCCTAATATTTAAGATTGAAGTAAACCATAGCAAAGTTAGCTCTTATACCTAAAATTCTTAGCCCAGCCAATGAGAGGCGACGTTTTGTAAATCCCGCCAATGGTAGCGACCGTAAGTAAAACAGTTAGGAAAAGAAAATCTTAAATCGTTTCAAAAGTTTGTAACGGACCTGCATAAACTTTTGAAAAATTAGAAGACGTGTGCATTTGTAAATAAAACGGTAAAAACGTTCGATGACATACAAGATATTTTCATTGATTAGATGTCTTCTATATTGTAAGTGATGGTATTCTGTCGTCAACATCCACACTATTTCATTAGAAAATATTAGTTTTCAAAACTACCTTGAATTCAAATCGAATTAAGTTTACATTGAAACGCAAAATGACAAACGATCCACATGTAAGAGGAGTCTGCGCAATTTAAAAACAAAGCTTTTAAACATGGAATACTAAATAACTCTGTCTTATACATGCTAATGCACTATATTATGTATACACATTTAATTCACCTAGCAGCCAATTTCGCCTAAATATACTACTACTTTGATTTTTCGCCGATGCACTATATATTATGCATACACATTTAATTCACCTAGCAACCAATTTCGCCTAAATACTGCTACTTTGATTTTTCGCCGATGCACTTTATATTATGCATACACATTTAATTCACCTAGCAGCCAATTTCGCCTAAATACTGCTACTTTGATTTTTCGCCGATGCACGATATATTATGCATACACAATACACATTTAATTCACCTAGCTGCCAATTTCGCCTAAATATACTACTACTTTGATTTTTCGCCGCGTACATACATAAATAACCTATTTATCAGATCACTAACTCGACATAACTTGAACGTCTTTATTAAAATCAGTTCGTTTTGTTTTTTTGTTTTTTTATTTACCATCTATTATATTCGACTAAAGCTCAGCATGGGTCATTATAATTCCCACTCTCGTAAGTTAAGACGACGACAAAACTTAGCCAGGGGCTGATTTCTCAATCCTAGCCGTCTCACTAACGTACAATTATTTAATTTATCTTCAGTTTCATAAATTACAGTCTTTTACTTTTGCTGACAACGTTTTTTGATGTGCTCTGTGTCGCTTATTACTATTTTTCTAAGTATATATTGTTATTATCATTATTGATGGGGAAAAATTGATGGATGGATGGATGGATAGATGTAAAAAAGATCTGTTGGGAAAATTGACGATACGCTGAGTTGTGAATTTTTTTTGCAGGCGTTTCTATGGTAGCGGCTCTCGCTAACTTGTTATGTCGAATCGACTTACCGGTTATTATTATTATCATACAAGACAAGAGGTATTAGTATCAAGAGTGAGGTTTTTTGTATTGGGTGTAAATTTAATTTAGTCATTAACTACTGTTGGAAGAAATGGCGCACACCAAAGAATTCCAGGTATACAAAAAGTAGTCTATCAAAAATGAATCGAACGAAATTTTATGATTCGTTATATAGTTGCTTCACGATTGTATTCTGGTACGTTTTTTATAGAATTAAGTTTAACTAAATAATAATAAGTTAAGCTAAATAAATTAATAATAATAGGATAAGCTATATTGTCATTCAATCTTATCTGTATGATACTGTCGAATATGTAAAGGGTATAGCTTTGGAGCCGTCATTGTAACTAAGCAGATAATAAATGGTATAATACGTCCTGTCCACCACTGAAAATAGTTTTAAAAACTGAGTATATCCGACAACAATAAATACAAATTTACTTATTTTATTTGATGCGATATTTACTGTTGGACTGTCGAAATGTGAAGGGATTTTCGTTGCACCAAAGAACTTAGTATAACATTTATCCAGATTACCTTCGCAGTTTGAAAAATAGTTCAAAGCGAAGTTTAAACGCCCGCTAATTCCAACCATCGCCTAAAGGGCGTAACAGCGACAGACACGGTTAACATTAACAACATCCACGCGAATGTACATTAATCTTAACCGTAATTACATTTCCCACAAGTGCGTTCGTTGATTTATTTCGCAAGTCCATATTTCGTTTCTCGCGAAATACCTAATAGACGTCTGAAAAATAGATACGGTAATTTATACACGAAAACATTTCGCGCGAATCGTTAATCTTCGTCTATGAGATTTATTAAATTAATTGCACAATTTTTTTATCGTAAGAACGCAGAAAGAAAAATAGGAGTGGTCTAAGAAATCAACCTTGATGTATACCCGTGCAGAAAAACGTTTTGATTGAACGATTTTTTTTTTTTCTCCGTTAGAACGGGGAAAAAATATTATGTTAATTCAACTGAAAGCAGACAGACAAATCATTGTGGGTTTAACTGATTGCGTCAAATCACCACCTATGCACGTGGTGATTTACCTACCACCTAGTTCACTCGCTTGTCACGTGACCTCGATAACAATGCCGCAATTAACTGCGTGTGACGTCATAATTGTTGCATTAACTCGTATAAGATTGATGGAATGTATAATTTTCGCATCTCGTTCTATTTGTTTGGGGAAATTTCGTGATTCTACGCCATGCATTAAAGTGATATCAATTGCTTTATAGTTGAGTCTGGACACTTAGAGTAATTTGTCTATGCGTGGTAAGTGTTTTATAGTTTATGTTATAATGGTATGTCTGTACGTTAGCCACGATTATTGTTTAATGGATGTATGGTACAGTTATGGAAATTTTTTGCATGTGTAAAGTGCAATTTAGCCCAAAAACCTTGGGGCATGATGAGCGGGGTGTGTGTAGAGAAGGGGGGGGGGGAGGTAGTAATGTAATGTGGACCTCCTCAAGGTATATGAATAAGTAATCACCTTTTACTGCTTACTGTAATTTATTACAGTGCAATTTATTCTATGATGGCACAGGTAGATTGTAAGTGTAATACACACGTAAAATGACTTGAAAAGCGTTAAGATTTTTGGAAATGGTATTCGTTATCAAAACTTTTGAATGGTGCCAGGCTAGAGATTATTGATCTAGATACGTTTAAGAAATCAATTAAAAATTTGTTAAGTTTGGATCAAATTAGACAATTTGACATATTATGGAAATTAAGTTTTTCATTGTCAGAGTCTCGACGTTTCGGAAAAATAGCATTTACCATCTTCATCAGGATGATTCGTGGTCTTGGCTGTCCAGAGGCTGAGAACCTACAGAATAACACACACACACACATATATATTGTTTCCCCTTATGGCGACCCCGGCGATGTGTGATGATGGATCTAATTTGGCAGACGTCATAAAACCTCCAACTATCGAGTGTTCTACGCGTAAAATATCAAATATAATCATAACAACAAGATGATGATATTTGGGATTTAGCATTTGGTATTTACGTATGGTGTAGGCCTATAATGTACGAGAAATGAGGCTTCAGTTCAGTTGAGTCGCTCGCTACTAAATAGAATTACTCGTGTGAATATGAATTTCCCTGGTTTCTGATGCAAATACAGATTACAGACCTACGCATGTTTCGTTTTTTGGGCACATGTGGCCAAGAATATCTTATATTAAATTATAATGCATTAGCTCATCTATCTGTTTACAACTTTTGAACCACTGAAAGTGAGAGTTAGTATAATTGTTACTACTACAAAACGATTAGGGTGTTAGAAATGGTAAAAAAGGAATCGAATTTAAAATCAGACATTAATTTTGGAATACATTGGCATTAACTTCATTTCAAAATTAATAAAAAAAAAAAAAATGTCTTAGTTGTAATTTTGAACATCTCCATATGGGACGTATCATAATATTTTATATATCTATAATAATATATTGTTAAGTTTTGGCTTATATATAATACGCATCAACAAGGCATTTTGTTACACTATGATTATTACGGATTTGCTTATAAATCGTTGTGCTCAAGGGGTTTTCAGAGAGCTCAACAAACTTGAACAAAATACCTTCCACGTTGTAAATCAAACGCACACATTCCCAAAGCCCTTAAGGCCAGTGCATACCAAAATTTAAGAAGTAATGTTTTATATTTAAGATAGTTGGAATTCACGAAATGAGTAATAGCGTCCACACAAATGTATTTGTATTGACTTTGTTTTAAGAACGAGGGGTACCTCTACGTCAAAAACCGCGCACAAAATTTTCATTTTTAAATTATATCTCAAGAATGGACTTCGAAATCAAAATTTGAATCAATAGTGCAGTGCACTGTGGTTTAGTAAGCTCTACATACTGAATGCTCAAACTGTGTCTCACATTATAATCAGTATGGTTTTTATTTAAAATTAATTTTATTACTAATTGTCGATTTAATAATCAAAATAACTACGCTAATGGTTATAATATTTCATTCCGTCAGTAGGGCTTACCAAAACATAGTGCGCTGTTGACTCAGATTTTTGATTTTGTGTCGAAATCTTGATATATAATTAAAATATGAAAATATTGTGTGGTTTTGACGTAAAGGTACCCTTCACTCTTAATATTTAAGTGTGTAAATCGACCTTTAGGTGTACATACAGCAAATGTTTATATAATGTATATATATAATATACCAGCCTTTATCCTTTCTCGTCAGCACTGACCGTGTAGCAACCAAGAGCCTCTGATATGGTCACATCCCCCCCCCCCCCCCCTCCCCCTCAACCCGATACTTAGCTGCACCGCACCACGGCGGCAAACCAAAGCACTCCGTATCTCTCCGCCCATCACATAGATCCTAGATCACCATAATATCCCCGGCGGGTCACCCTACCCCCCTCTTTACCGACCCGATGTCTATCGTGAAAATGATCCTTATTAGCTACTTAAACCCCTACCTGGCTTACTTTTCGATAACAATCTTCGATATATCGTATCGATTTCCCACCAAAGACACGATCATTATTTTGATTCGAGACAGCGATTTCAAGGTTCGGCCTTTTTAAAGAGTCTAATTGAGATGTGTACGTTGTAGTGACGCGCTTTGATAGGTTCGGTTGTATGGCGGCTTTTGGTCGAGGTGTTGGTGTTTTCAGAGTGGGGTGACCGTATGTATGGTCAGCTGGACATTCCTTATCGTCCTAGATAAGGTGGGTTTAGAACAGCTGAGGGTAGAATGGAACATGCTTGCCATTTTCACGGTTTTCCCCAACGTACCTATAGTCCCATGCTTACAGAGTAAAATATGAAAAACTATATTGCCAAATAAATCATATTGCAGCGGTGTTCAAATTTTTCTTTTATTTACCAATGACTAGAGTGCGGATATTTCTAGTTTGACTTAGTTTAAAGCTCCACCCCTTAGTTATCTGACCACCGCCCAGCATAACAAATATAATATGAAATTAATAAATATGATATGATTGGAGAGCTTCTTCTCATAGGGTAGTCATACTCTCATACTTAATTTTATCATAAAACAATGGCAACCTGAGCAAATTTAAGATCTCTTCCACCAGCTGAATCGATAAAAGAGGTGTTTGGATTTCGATCGGTTGAAGTGTAGTGTACAAGTATAGTAATAGCTCGGGTTGTCACGGTGGTAAGGGGTGGTTACATAGCGATGGAGGGGAGCAGCAGGGGAGCGTCCAATTAAGAAAATCTCAAGTCAATATTCCCGAACCAGGCTCCACCCCACAATATTACCATGACATTAATGCACAACTCAATATATCCTGTCCTTGTTGTCATTGAACTTTCCCCTGACTGGGAATCGAAACCAGAACCATTTCATGATGATGATGATGATGATGATGACCACGATTTACACATTATTCTATTCTCAAAAAAGGATGGACCAGCAACCAGTTTCTAGAGAGCACGTTACGCGGACAAAAACTCGAAAACCATGTACTACATGTATATGGTGTGATTGGAAAGTTTAAAGTTTGTTGGGGGGGTAAGTTGAAGGGGCTAAATTTACGAAAATTATTACTTGGTCATTGCAAACCACAGAAAGAGTAGCCGAGACAAGAGAATTTCTTCATATCTCGTTTCATTAGTATGTATACCCAATAACAAACCGATGTTTGGGAACAGTGTTGAACTTCAACAACCAACACCTCCATCTGAAACATTTCAACAATGAATCATCAGTCTATGGTAAATAAATAAATAAATAAATAAAATAAATTCACATTTAGAGTCTATACCCACTCAGTAACGAAACTGATTTTCTGTAGGGGACTTTAATTGAAAGCGACTAAACCAACCCTGTAGGCTACGAACACCATCGACGAGTGAGCGATGACCGATCAAAGATCGATATTTTAATACGAAAAACATGAATCAGTGATTGGACAGTGCGAACATCTGCGAACAGATGCCAGAATCAACAAGGCCAATTCAGAACAACTTTGAATTTATTGAGTGCTTCGTTGCTAGGACGGCTCCATAATCACCGTTTACTTATTCCTAAGACAAGAAGTAATGGAATTGAATCCATATTAGAAGTTAGAAAACTTCTGCCTGAACCGGGAAGAAACGTGCCACGTTTTGGCATCCAATATGGCGACCGCCACGCTCCTCTCCTTATGTATGTGAATAGAGACACCCTCTCTATAAAGTCGTTCAAGCATATAATAATTAACACTGAACTCAACCCCCCCCCCCCCCCCCCTCCTACCTAGTATGAAGTGTGATCTAGAAAAACATGTTTACCACATCGAGGAATGTGCTAAGTACTTCCAAAAGTAACACCCTCATTGAGATCCAAAGAGGCGTGAAGACACAAGACCTATCTTTCTCACCAAGCACACTGGATGACCAAACAAGTTATAGAGAGTCTTCAGTCTTTTTCAGGCGTGGTGTTTAACACGTCCAGCCAGAGGGTGCCGATCAATGAACCAAACCATTGTTGTACTATACTATACAGCAGATTTATCGAGGACCGATCTACAACAGATGCTCTCAGCTCGCTCGCTACTTGTTATAAGATGTTGGAGATCTTATCTATGTGAAGCAGCTCGCAGCCTTGCAGATCTTTATCTGCCCGCGCGCGCTTTTGTGTCCTCGTCGTGGCTTGAGGGGTCCTTAATTTGGTAGGCTGTGAGTTGAGGGCGGCTGCAGTGTGGGATGAAGAGGTTTGCCGTGTGGTGGTGGTTGGGGGGGGGGGGGGGTATAAGTACGCAGCACCCCCCACACCACTTCGATCGAGGAAAAAAGAGCATTGGTGTACGTATACGATTTCATGACGAAAGTTTTTGAAATCTTAGATTCGATCGTGGCGATTTGGTTACGGTGGTTTCAACAAACATTACATAGCAAATTAATGGCGTATTGTAGGCCTAATATGTTCGGGGAGATTATAACAAATAGCTCGGAATGCGTGAGTGTGTAAGTTTTTCTTATTCGCATCTTTAAAGTGTCATTCAATGACATTATTTTGGTTGGAATGGTGCGGGACTAGATTTCATCAAGATCTGCAGATATTCTCGGAAAAGAATTAAAAATACATTATTATGTTTGGATCAAGTTACAAGTAGAGACAATATTGTAATATATTTTTGAATTGTATTCTATACTGTCATCCTCACAAACTCAATTTTCAATCTGTCTCCACTCAACTGGTATCAACCGATACCACTGGTATCAGTCCAGTGAACAAAAAACAAAACATAGTTCGCGAGTTTCTGGTTAAGTGAACATAGCAATGACCACCGTTGACGACATTGGATACGTCTGGTATTTCTCATATATTAAAATAAGCCTGTCATATATTTATTGGGTCTGTAGCTTTTGTTTCGTTCCCCAGTTTTTGTGGTCCATGGGATAGTGGTCTAAATTGTCACGTGTACCCCATTTTTTCTGTACCCTTATTTATTATTGGCTTGGCTTCTCTAAGTGTGCTTCTAACTTTAGCGCAGGCTTATTTCTAGTCTAGAACTTACGAAGGGCGTGTTCTATATAATAGTATAGTACTTCGAAGTACGCAAGGCCTTTACTTGCGAACTTTCATGGTCTAATCGCGAGATCCCGTTGTACGCTAATGGCCACGAACATACTCCAATAGGTGCTGCTAAAGAAGACATCTTTACTACCCTTAGATATAACGAAGCGTACTATACTATTGTAATTGTTGCTCCTCTCGAACAAGTCCATCATTATTATATTTAGAGGCCCCGATTTGATTCCCATTATCTCGTCTTTGTCCCGGGTCGTCGGACAGGCGAGGGTGGATGGTACCATGTCGGAGAGACAGACACAAAGCGCGGTCACGTGGGGAGGGGTAGGGTGGGGGGGGGGGGGGGGGGGTGACAAGGGACCTCTCCGTTCATTGTGAGAGGTAGATAACATCTATAGGACGCCGAGATAACCATCTTCCATCTGAGATGAGAAAAGGAGAGGACGGGGATGTAAGTCTGGGCTGGCTACCCCGGGGCGTCCGTCCTATGGCTATGTACATGGCACACCTGACGTGCAGTGCATGGGAGAGAGCCACGAGGCCTGACTGGAGGAGTGGGGGGGGGGGGGGGGAGACGGCGAAAATTCGGGTGATTGCGTATAACCCTATATAATTCTGATTAATCTTGAGTTGAGATTTTCTTTGGGTCAAATGCATAGTCGTTCCTCACGTGCCCCTCAACTCAGCCTTTCCTCAGACTCGCCCAACCTCCAATCCCAGAGGAGTCCATATGGCAATGCTGCTCTGTGATTGGAGGTTGGGCGAGTCTGAGGAAAGGTTGAGTTGAGGAGCACGTGAGGAACGACTTTGCATTTGACCCTTAGTTTGACGTCCCCCTGCTGCTCCCCTCTATTGTTATGTGACCCCCCCCCCTTACCACCGTGACATCCCCACAATCATAGCATATTTATTCATTGCATATTATATTATTTATAAACAGTCGTATTTGTTATGCTGGAGGCGGTGGTCACATAACTATAGGGAGTGGAGCTTCAAACAGATATTATGAGTTATCTATTGAAATAAAAAGGTTGTGGAAGCAGAATAATGTAACTGTTGTACCGTTAATTATATCAGCAAATGGCATTGTTCCGCGTAAACTCCATGACAGTATTAAACTAATTGGTCTCCAACCGAACATATACATCGAGATGCAAAAAGCAATAATTTTAAACACGTGTAGGATAGTGCGTAAATTTTTGAACTAAAAAGAATGAAGACTTCAAGAAGTTCTCCATCCTGATGGTGGTTTTCGTGGTTTCCACCGTACAAAGAGCGAATGCTGGGATGAGTACAAATCGGCCACGACCGTACATAGCATCCACAGTTTGTTTTGGAAAAAATAATATGGACAATGATATATTTAATTAGTTCTAAGTAGATTTTAATAAGGTAAACACATGGAAATACTTGACATTTATGTCCGTACAACATGTTTACGCCTGTGTTTACCGAGTTTGTATGTATTGCAACAATAAAATAATAATAATAATAATTATTATTATTATTATTATTATTATTATTATTATTTATTAAATATTTATTTCCAGTTGTACGAAGCTCGTAGCATGATAGAAAGGGCAATTCGATTCCGGCCACCGGCAATCCTAACTAATTATTATCAAAGGTATTATAACAATGGACCAGCCTGAGACCTAATCATCTTCAAAACAGTTTTAATCACAGCCAAGCCGGCTCGCTTATCTCTCACGACCAACTCCAAACATTTGCATAAAGGAGATTGAACAGTTTGGTAATTAATATGGATGATAGTGGTAATTAGTGGGTATTTAATTGCTTCTTAATTACCTCTCTCACGGCTGAACGGCCGTGGTGACTTGACTACTAATGAGTTAGCTTTTGAGGAGAGCGGGTTGGGCTGTTTGGTTTCCTCTTCCTTGTGTTGGGTTTTAGTTGCGTCATATCAAGGGTGTGTCCGAGAGCTAAATACCTACACATGCTTACTTGTTTACTTGAAGAAAGACTGCCGCCAATATTAAAAATAAATCCATTAGAAATAGAGGTATTTCTTTGGTTATATCTCAAGAACGCGTCATATCAAGGGTGTGTCCGAGAGCTAAATACCTACACATGCTTACTTGTTTACTTGAAGAAAGACTGCCGCCAATATTAAAAATAAATCCATTAGAAATAGAGGTATTTCTTTGGTTATATCTCAAGAACGCGTCATATCAAGGGTGTGTCCGAAAGCTAAATACCTACATGCGTACTTGTGTACTTGATTGTTGTCTTAAGAAGAAAGACTGTCACAAATATTGAAAATAAATCCACTAGAAATAGAGGTAGTTCTTTGGTTATATCTCAAGAACGCGTCACATCAAGGGTGTGTCCGAGAGCCAAATACCTACACATGCTTACTTGTTTACTTGATTGTTGTCTTGCTTGCTTGCTTGCCGCCAATATTAAAAATAAATCCACTAGAAACAGCGGTGTTTTGTCATTCAATAATGGTTTTCCTATAAGGCAAATGCTGGGACTGAGTCATACTATCAGCCCTCGGACATTCCCTCTTAACTACAAAAACACCCCAATATAGACCCACCTGAAGAGGGGCACATCAGGTAAAGCTGGTGTGCACCCTCATAATTGCGATTCCTACGAAAAATTAATATTATTATCTCAAAAACACCATACAACATTCGAAAGTTACAAATGTGCGCAATTTGGATTCGTAAGAATTGAATACTGCACGAAAAAGATTTGTTAGTTTGTATCAATTATAATTGTCATTGTTAAGGCTGGTCCACACAGATTTTTAAGACATAATGCATAAGGTTTTAGGACGTTGTTTTAAAAACAACAATGAAAACAACGTCTTAAAACTGAAACTTTGTGTGAACGCCAGTACCTGTTTCCTATGATCCAACTTTACGACTACGCGTTAAACCTTAAATCGTATGTCTTAAAAATCTGTGTGGACCAGCCCTTAATTACTAAGATCTACTTTTCAGTTAAATTGCATTCACCATGACACCGGCCAATAGAAATAGACCAAACTTGGCTTACCTGACAGTGAAGATAGAGGCATAAGTTAATTAAAAGTAACGTCCACCTACAATTATAACGAACTAAAAGAATGTTCTAAATGTAATATTGCGCGAGTTCTTACGAAACCAAATCGCGCATACTCGTCACTTCTTCAATGGCGTTCTTGAGATGTTACCAAAACAACCCTAAGCGAATGAAAACCCCTGAGGGTAGCTTCGAATCCCTCGTAAGGGGTGGGTTTTTTTTTTCCTGTAAATTGTCCCTCATCTTCAAATATCACGCATCATCGTCTCGAATAGCACGATTGCATTAATAGAGAGCTAAAGCAGCAGGAATCATCTTCTAAGTGAGAATTTAATAACACAACGTGCCCTCTTTTTATCAAGAAATCTATATTTTTCATCGTTATAGCAACAAAAAAATAACTTTTCCTTTTACCTAATCCATTTCTACGATTGTAACCAACTATTAACATTCACACCAACTATACTAATGTATAATGTGTTTCTTTTGTTCTCAGACCCACCCACTTTCGTGCCCCCCGCCCGCCCCCCCCATCTTTTCCTTGATGATTTATTCCCCAGGGGGTTATAGGCCGCCTCCTAGCTGACTGGCCTCCACCACATATTTCAACCCACCCTAATCACCCTCACCACTAATATACTCCACTTCTTGTGCGCTTGATCGTCGCGTCGCATCGCAGCCTCTTCTATCTCATTATATAGCTAATCGACTCATATATCCACTGGTAATAATTCACTCGAACGAAGTCTTTAGAAGGTAATTCGGTCTTGATTCATAGCTTAAAGCTTAAACGTGTAAAGGTGCGGCGCGATAGGGGTAGGAGTGGAGGGGGGGGGGGGGGTGGTACATGATTAACCCCAATGGGTCATCATGGTCATTATTTCCTTATATATAATGCACATTAAATAAGGACGATATGTTAATGCGAGCGAGTGAACGAGAACAAGAAAAAGGTGTAGTAATTTTTCGTGGGGATAAAAGTGGACAATCACAAAAACTAAAGTCGTCCACTCGTTTTAATTCTAATTCTTGTCTGGGGTGGGGTTGGGTTAGGTTGGGTGCATTCGTACTCGTACTAATGCATCAGTCTCTGCATGAGCATTAGCTATACAATTTAATTTATACAAGTAGACGGGAATGCGGCTGGGGTCATTAAAAATGCATTTGCATCCGTGCATTTCAGATGGAGAGTCGATTGTCTGGGTTAGGCTAGGCTAGGCTAGGCTAGGCTAGGCTAGGCTACAGTGGGTCCGTGGCTTAGTTGAGAACAAGAAAATCAGTTGATCTTTCGTTAATCTTGGCATTTTACAAATGATGTAAACCCCCACTACATGAGACGAAATCCCCGAATTCATTACCGGAAGCCATAACAGAAGTTTAACCATGCACCGCACATTTCTTGGGAACCCAACATCTAGTCAAATAATAGGCGTCCACACAACAAACATGTTCACAGATATACATTCATTCTATCTTCTATCTATACTTTATACACCATATCTTTTTCGACCTTTTTAACAATACTGTACCTCACTCCAAATCATTTTCACTGCTGCTTAGTTCGTATATTATAATATTAGTATGTATACTTATTGTATGTTTGTGTATGTCTATATTGATATTGCACTAGTAGAATTGGTAGTCTGTTGCAAATAAAGGCCTAATAATAAACAAACGATTATATTTTATTACTTTTTGACAGTTCGGACCCAACAAATTCAAGAAATCTGCTGCGGTCGCACTCGGGCTGTAGGCTGGTTGTAAAGTTGGATCATAGGAAACACGTACTGGCGTTCGCACAAAGTTTTAGTTTTAAGACGTTGTTTTCATTGTTGTTTTTAAAACAACGTCTTAAAACCTTATGCATTATGTCTTAAAAATCTGTGTGGACCAGCCCTGTACAAACAACTGTGCAGTGAAATGCAGTGAAACAAATGCACTGCGGCGTTCTCAGCTTTGCCTCGGACAAAGTTTAGGCGTGCATCTCGTGTCATTAGTATTGATGGTTGTCTCGTCTGGAGTAGAGGGGGTCGACCACCTTAGAGAGGTGTGTGATCGTGTTGTTTCTATGTGATAACCTGCTGATATTTAGATGCAGCTGTCTTTCTTGAGGGTTGGAATTATGTATAATTTCCTAGAACAAAATAAAAATAAATAAATAAATTCACATTTAGAGTCTACCCACTCAGTAACGAAAGTGATTTTCAGTGGGGAACCTTAATTAAAGCGATTAAACCAACCCTGTAGGCTCCGAACACCATCGACAAGTGAGCGATAACCAATCAAAGATCGATATTTCAAATACGAAACATATGAATCAGTGATTGGACAGTGCGAACACCTGCGGACAAATGCCAGAATCAACAATGCCGATTCAGAACATCTTTGAATTTATTGAGTGCTTCGTTGCTAGGACGGCTCCAAAGTCACCGTTTATTTATTCCTAAGCCAAGAAGTAATGGAATTGAATCCACATTAGAAGTTAAAAAAACTTCTGCCTGAAGCGGGATTTGAACCCGGGACCTTCGCCATTATAAGCAGGGATGCCAACCACTGGACCAACGAGCCACCTCAAACATGTTGAGAATCAATGTGAGGATTATAAAATGTATGGTGGATTTCATCTTAGATAGATCAATGATAGGTCAATGCTATTTTGGTTTTACGTCCCATATTTTTTGCAATTTGGATAATCGAGACGATGAGTGGGTGAATTGTGAAGATGAAATAGGGGGGGAATTGGAGGGCGGGAAGAAAAAGTGAAGGGGGAGGATGTGGACTCCGTTTCGTTTGACTTCTCCCCTTGACCTGTCCGGCCGGCTAGGGTGGCCCTACCAGAAGCATACGCTTCCATCGGCATAGCTCTCGGGTTCAGCGAAGCACACAAACCTGTCCACTACGATAAAGCAGCAGTCCCTGGGCAGGATATAAAGATTTAATAAACTATACATTACATCAGCGCTTCTCAAACTTTTTTGCCAGTGACATCTAATTTATAGGTAAAATATCTCACAACCTCCTCTTATATTGGAACTTATTTGCGTAATTTATACATTGAAATAGATGGTTGCTTGTTAGTCGATACTTGCAGCGATTCACCTAGCTCTGTGTTGACATTTTTATAAGCGGATGCAAGAGTAGGAAGTTTCGCTGAGCCTCTTTTTTCAACTTTTCTATAATATACTTCTTTTCATACATTTTCTTTGAAAAGCTTGATTCTATATACACCTTAATTTTAATTTTTCATAACCTCTTGACCCCGTTTTGATTCCTCGCGTTTTTGATCTTCGGGTCGGGGGGGGGGGGGGGGAGACGATCGCCCTATCGCCTCCCTCCCCCCCCCCCCGTATCCGCTACTGTATTAAACCGATAAAAAAATGTATACCACCGTCTTGAGTATCATTAACCTTCAAACAATGTATCTACAATCTTGCATAGCGTGTTCCTAAAAGTAATAATTAAAAATGCAATGTCTCCTACACAAACCTATCTTAATATCCCATCACAACCGTTTCTACACCTCACCATTGAATCCATAGATTTATTTAAGATAATCTTAATGCAAATGTAAAAATAATACTAGTTTAAATTCTAATTAGAATATCGCCTATAATATTATAAAACGCATTCTTATTTTATTTTCAATACCGCAACCGCTTATTTAAAGTATATACAATTTCGTCTGCATAAATTATTTTAATTGTTAACTAACTTGGCAACCGATAATCGAACCATCAAATGCTTGTCAAATATGATATGGATGGTTGTTGTTTTATCAGCAGCGGCGTTGAAAGACGTGTTTTGTTCTCTGCTGGGTGATTGCTCCGACAGTTTGCATTAAACCCTCGGTCGGGTCGGCTCCTAATCAACATCGCCAAACAATAATGGAAGCTGATTGGCGTGGTAATTATTCGCACTCATTATCCGGCGGTAGGGTGCAACGGATCAAGTTTCAATCTTGTTGCGTAGCGTTGAGTAGTTGTGTTGTCAAAACATTTGAGACGATGAATGATGATAAATATTAAATATATTAGTTTCGCCTGTTGGAAGTGGTTTAGTGTAGTGATGAAGAAATGAGTGGGGAAGGCACCTTGTTACGCGTAGACATACATTTTTTTTTTAACCAGTGGTTTTTTCGACTTTTTTCCCCACACACTATACATGTTTTTGTTTTTTTTCACAACCTTTATGTTACCTTTATATATTATCAATTTATGTTGGGAAAGTTAGAGTTGTTGTACTCAGGAATTTCTGTTTGTATTGAAGTGTTGTAACAACATGATTTATCTATATGTTCAATAAAGTATTATTATTATAAAACATTTTTTTTATAGAAGTGTTGGTTTTGCTTCTAATGAAGAAGATCCAGGGTTGATTTCCGGTTCGGGTTGAGGTTTTTATACTTTGGGAATTGACGTTAACGTTTTTACAATATTGAATTCCGTAACAACTGAAACCTGGATTAATAAAATTTCAAATACTGCAACCATTACGGTTGTCTTAAGGAAAGCCAATATTAAAAAATGTTTAATTCATTAGTTTCCCAAAACACTGTACATTATCTATAAAATGCAAGGCCTCTCAAACTATGGGTCGCGGTGAAGTGGAAGGTACAAGTGGAAGTGGAACTCAGTGGAAGGTACAAGTGGAAATGGAAGGTGGAAGTGGAAGTGCAAGTGGAAGGTGCAAGTGGAAGTGGAAGGTGCAAGTGGAAGTGGAAGGTGGAAGTGGAAATGGAAGGTGGAAGTGGAAGTGGAAGGTACAAGTGGAAATGGAAGTGGAAGGTGCAAGTGGAAATGGAAGGTGGAAGTGGAAGTGGAAGGTGCAAGTGGAAGTGGAAGGCACAAGTGGAAATGGAAGGTGGAAGTGGAAGTGGAAGGTGCAAGTGGAAGTGGAAGGTACAAGTGGAAATGGAAGGTGCAAGTGGAAGTGGAAGGTACAAGTGGAAGTGGAAGGTGGAAGTGGAAATGGAAGGTGGAAGTGGAAGTGGAAGTGGAAGGTGCAAGTGGAAGTGGAAGGTGCAAGTGGAAATGGAAGGTGGAAGTGGAAGTGGAAGGTGCAAGTGGAAGTGGAAGGCACAAGTGGAAATGGAAGGTGGAAGTGGAAGTGGAAGGTGCAAGTGGAAGTGGAAGGTACAAGTGGAAATGGAAGGTGCAAGTGGAAGTGGAAGGTACAAGTGGAAGTGGAAGGTGGAAGTGGAAATGGAAGGTGGAAGTGGAAGTGGAAGTGGAAGGTGCAAGTGGAAGTGGAAGGTACAAGTGGTATGGAAGGTGGAAGTGGAAGTGGAAGGTGCAAGTGGAAGTGGAAGGTACAAGTGGTATGGAAGGTGGAAGTGGAAGTGGAAGTGGAAGGTGCAAGTGGAAATGGAAGGTGGAAGTGGAAGTGGAAGGTGCAAGTGGAAGTGGAAGGTACAAGTGGAAATGGAAGGTGGAAGTGGAAGTGGAAGGTGCAAGTGGAAGTGGAAGGTACAAGTGGAAATGGAAGGTGCAAGTGGAAGTGGAAGGTACAAGTGGAAGTGGAAGGTGGAAGTGGAAATGGAAGGTGGAAGTGGAAGTGGAAGTGGAAGGTGCAAGTGGAAGTGGAAGGTGCAAGTGGAAGTGGAAGGTGCAAGTGGAAGTGGAAGGTACAAGTGGAAATGGAAGGTGGAAGTGGAAGTGGAAGGTGCAAGTGGAAGTGGAAGGTACAAGTGGTATGGAAGGTGGAAGTGGAAGTGGAAGGTGCAAGTGGAAGTGGAAGGTACAAGTGGTATGGAAGGTGGAAGTGGAAGTGGAAGGTGCAAGTGGAAGTGGAAGGTGCAAGTGGAAGTGGAAGGTGCAAGTGGAAGTGGAAGGTACAAGTGGAAATGGAAGGTGGAAGTGGAAGTGGAAGGTGCAAGTGGAAGTGGAAGGTACAAGTGGTATGGAAGGTGGAAGTGGAAGTGGAAGGTACAAGTGGAAATGGAAGGTGGAAGTGGAAGTTATTTTTCTAGACTCTCCTCACGTGAGTAACCTATGACTGAAGCACAGTTAAATAATTACATAGATTCGTCACTGGTTCTACATTAGTCCAGTATATTCACAAGGATTGGGAGTTTTAAAACTTTGATGTCCGACAGTGTTTGAGTGGAACGCTCACCAACTATAGCAGTGGTGGGAATCGATCTGGCAACCTTATGCCCGAGAGTTGCCGACCGCTACCGACGTGCTACGACGTGTATGGCAATGGTAATATTAGTCTAGCTCGACGGTATCTTGTCTTGTGGTGTTGTTTACCTTTCCCATGGATATCTGTGCTGCTCTGTAGAAGTTGCCTCGCCCGATTAGATGTTGTGTACTCAAGATTGTATCCTGGTATTGTTGGCGGAGACGCCGCCGTGACAGGTTGGGCAGGGCAGTGGCGTATCCAGGGGGGTGGGGGTGGGGGGGGGGCTGGAGGGGCTAGAGCTACCCCCCCAGAAATTCAAGCTTGAATTATGTTATGAAAAATGTGTATTGCATCAAATTTGTCAATGTTACTTATATAGAAGGAAATAATTTTACTACAACTTCCACACGAATTTTGAAGACATAATGCATAAGGTTTTAAGACGTTGTTTTAAAAACAACAATGAAAACAATGTCTTGAAACTAAAACTTTGTGTGAACGCCAGTACGTGTTTCCTATGATCCAACTTTACGACTACGCGTTAAACCTTAAATCGGATGTCTTAAAAATCTGTGTGGACCAGCCTTTACTAGTCAAATACTACTTAGGTCCAGTCTTACAATGTCCAAATAACTACATATTCGTCGACTAGCTTGTTTTATCAATGGCAACCACCAATCGAAACCTCTTGAAATCCTTCAAATAGCTTAATTGCTACTAATAACTTTCTTATTAGGAGATTGTAAGACCGGCCCTAAGTCAAATTTATACCATATGTGCAATAAATTCATTGACTTTCTTAAAAATATGGTTAAATTATCCCTTTCAATAAACCAACTATTAACTCCTTCTATAAAATCATGCGAAAAATATGTATTTACAAAACATCACTTTTGACGCGGTAGTGGGGGCATCTCACTACCCCCCCCCCCCCCCCCCCAACCCATTGTGTAGCTGAACAAAACCAAAGGCAGGATCAGAATCACATTTTTCAATATTTGAAAGCGTTCTCATGGTATAATAAAAACATTAATTTTGTGCAGTTTTAATACCCATTCCCGTTAACATTTTACATTCCATGACATTGAAGTTGATGAAACATTAATAACACACACCAGGACTCATTTACCGGAAGATGATAATACAAGTACAAAATTTCGGACAAACACGGTTAAATAAAACATTTCACGCACTACTCACCCACTGCGTTATATTTCGGCAACATCCATCGCCATCCTCAGAGAGTTGCCTCGCTTCTGAGGATGGCGGCGGATGTTGCCGAAATATAACGCAGTGGGTGAGTAGTGCGTGAAAAATTTTAACCGTGTTTGTCCGAACTTTTTTACTTATATTAGATGAAACATAGTATGGCATTGAGAAATGTGAAGACAACAACAATAAGCTTCAATAAATGTGCCTTAATTAATGCTCTACTTCGGAAAGTAAATGCTAATCTACAGAGCCACCTCAAGCAAACTACATTAGTGTCTAATATGATGATATAAATATATTTCCATACGATTATCAATTTCTCGCAGGGC
>OX246744.1:11419479-11478168 GCA_945910005.1 Isoperla grammatica
TACCGCTAAAACATGCGTCTAAACTTACACTCCTCACGCCTAAACCGATTACAGGATTTCTCTCTAATTTTACGTACGAATATAAAAGTGTCAAATTGATTACTTTCTTTATATTACGAAAACATAAGATTTTAATCATGAAATAGTAAATAAAACAAGATAAAATATATAAATTTGCACACATTGAAACTACATTGTGTTCAAATTTACGTATATTACCATTTTTTATACCATCTTTCAACATTACCGTCTTGTCTTTTGTAATGAAAGTCATCAATTTGACACTTCTATACTCGTATACGTAAAGTTAAAGTCGAGAAATCCTATTATCGGTTTAGGCGTGAGGAGTGTAAGTTTAGACGCATGTTTTAGCGGTAAAATGATAAAATGAAATAAAATTTACTTTACTATTCGCTCACTTTACTTTTCGCTCACGTTGACAAGGAATGTGTCCCCTCCAGTTAGTAATCGAGTCCAGTGGCGGCGCCGTATTGTTGTTGACGTGGGTGGGTGTGTTCATGACCGTCGCCACTGGACCGAGTACAGATCATTCGGCTCGCTCCGTATAACCAACATACATACAGCCCTGATTGCTTTGCTCCGTGTCTGTCTGTCTGTCTGTCTGTCTGTCTGTCTGTCTGTCTGTCTGTCTGGCGGTCCACAATCCGTGGTTCCTCCTTCCGGTGCGCCCTTCAATACTCGTGTGGTCGCCTTGCTCGTTGCCACACGCACACGCACACGCACACGCACACGCACACGCACACGCACACGCACACGCACACGCACACGCACACGCACACGCACACGCACAAGCACAATATGATCTAATAAAAAGTGACTTACAAAATTGCCCATGTGGTTTGGAACTGTCTTTATACCATGTCGACTGTAATTCATAGTCGTTCTCCACACCGATTGGGACGCCCGTTGTTATCAAGGTAACACTTTCATGCCAGTTAATTCTCAGATAGAGAACAAGTCCATATAGCAACAATCCCAACAAACATTTTGGTGCCTTCCCGCACTTTTCCCGATGTCTTTTCCCGCACATTGCATATGCGGGTCTTGTAAGGGAAACCCGTACAGGCCCCGCCTAGAAGTGTCCTACTGGCCGATGTCGGGTCCCGTACGGGTTGCACGCCATCTTCCCGCAATCTTCCCACTTGTATCCCGCAACCTTCCCGCACGGATTGCCCGCTATCTTCCCGCTAGTATCCCACAACTTTCCCGCACACGTTGCCCGCTATATTCCCGCTAGTATCCCACAACTTTCCCGCACAGTCTGCCCGCTAGTATCCCGCAGCTTTCCCACTAGTATTCCGCAACCTTCCCGCTCGGATTGCCCGCTATCTTCCCGCTAATATCCCGCAGCTTTCCCTCATGGGCTGCCCGCTATCTTCCCGGGGCCCGTCCCCCGGCCGCCCCTCATCAGTGCATGACATTGAAACAAACTGAAAAGTAACACAGTTTTTAGTTTTCAGTTTAGTTTCTTATTTACCCCTTTCTCAAATAAGCGTTTTATGGTTATTATTAGTAGAGTAATTATATTTATCTGTGGTCGAGGTGTGATAGGAATGAACATAATGTGAACATTGGATTGAAACTTAATCTATTTATAGGTAAAGCCAATTAGCAACAAAATTCTATTTTATTAAATCCAGCAATTATAGTCTCTAGCCTAATACAGCAATTGATTCTAAAATTGGATTAAGTTCCTAGTGTTCTTATTGGACAAGGAAATTGGGTTTAAAAATAAAGAAACAAAAGCAATAATGTATATATAAAGTGCAAGTGAATTTTATTACTAAAATACGTAATAATGTACAATTGTTATGTAATGCCTCTGATACTGTTACTGAATTATTGATTACTGTTACTTTGGAGAATTTGAAAATTATGTTATGTAGTAAGTGTGACATGTTCTTATTTTCCTACTTTGCCTTAACAAGGAAAACAAGATTGTTATCGAACCAGTATTAAGTTTAACACACCAAACTGGTATATTTATTATATTTTTTTTAGGTCCTCACAAACTGAAATAATAACAGTTCAATGCCCTGATACACTACCATAGATCACCACGACATGAGATCATGTTTTTGCAGCAGACACTTTTTAATAAGATGTTCATAAAATAATGTAGATAGGCATATAGCATAATAACACTATATTATAGTGCTATGTGATCGAGCTGATAGAGAATGTGTCTATGTATGTATTCCCTAGTTATATACAAGCAATAAGGGGTAGCATGTGTACCTACTCGTTTAAATAAGTTCAATACACACAGAGTGATACATCATCACGGATCTACCTACCAACTATTCGAATTAGGAAAATGCTATTCATGACACGTTTGTTATACATTACTACATCCACAAGATGCAAGTTGAGTTGTTAATCATAAATGAGCAATTATGAACAAAAGCAAAGCAACATAAATATATTTACACGTTATTACTCCATGTTTTGCTCATTACTATTACACAATATTCAATACAGTATTACTAATACAATTTTGATACAATACAATTAATTAATTCAATAGAATATTCAGTAGTAGGCTATCTATTTACATATAACCCTGAAGTATGGATGGGAAAGAACGATTTATTCCTTAACATTTAGGCTAACCTCTTAAACCAATCACGTTTAAACGGTTAACTGACATTTCTATTTTCATAATAAAATCCAAAATTAATAAATAGGCAACTGCATAACATTAAAAAAAAATCATAACGATTTTAACGTCACGTATTCGATTGTTCTGCACTTGAAAATAATAATATAACGATACATATTTGAGGGCTGCGAGTGGGGGTTCAGCCTTTGTTGCCATCAACGACCCGCTTCTTTGCGCGTACCGTTCTTCCGCCATGACGATCCCTGGCATTTGCCAGCCACAATATTAAGATTTTTTCAATGTCATTGACTTGGGCAGTTTTGGAGTTGGCTCTCACAGCAACTAAAATAAAGTTAAAGATAAATTACAAAACTGTATCAAGTCACAGTCCAAGGCTTTAAATAATTGTGGTGGTTTTGTAGACCCATTTGCTAAAACTAAAGGATTCACGTCAATACAGTAAAAATAATAGAGTATTAAAAAACGGCCTAGCTAGATTAGAGAACAATTATTTATTTTACCGTCAAATGGCAATTAATAACCACAATGGAGGGCAAAGTGTCAATAACCACCACAAAAAGGTTTCATCTGAGGGCAGTGGACATATGGCTATAAGGTGCTTTTTATGTTAGGTGCTGCTGTTTATTTTACAAAATAAAATTATGTAATTCTGAAGAGACAAGCTGAAAAGCGCTAGTATGCACTAAGCAGGGCGTGCAAGCGTGAGAAATATGATTAACACTTTTGGACAATTTGTTACAAAAATATAATAATTCATTGCTATTTTTATATTTTTATTATCGACCCACACCACCCACTCACAACGCTCTTCCTCCCCCCCCCCCCCCCCCCCCCCAATATGGGTGAAGACCTAAATTGTAGTGTGTAGTAGACGGCCTGAACTGAAAGGGGGACGGAGGGGTCGGGGGTGTTTGGCCCCCGGAAAATGCATTTTTCAACGTCATTTTTGTGATAATCTGTGTGTTTTAGAGCAGTAGAATGAAAAAAATTGTCAGTTTGTTTTATAAAAGAATATCTCGTTTTGAAGTGACTCTGTGAATATATTGTCTTATTTTTACTTTGTTATATGTGCTTAAACTTTGTCTACACATTTTATTTATTCGTAAAAAAAAACAAAAACAAAAATCAGAACACTAGAGGTTCATTGCAAAGCTTATCGTAGGTATTAACATGGGTGCCGCAAGGGGAAGCAAAAGGGCATTTGCCCCCCTTGGATTTGAGGAATTCAAAATTTTAACTGACTATACGATGCGCGCCAGATGCGCCATTTCATATAAATTATGTAAATAAAAAATAAGATAACTAAATAACAAATATTTTCTAGTTTATCCGTCCCGTCACAAAACTGTTATTTTAACGCGATCCGATGAAATTGTTATTTGTTGTGTATACATAAATGAAAGAACCACTGACTTGACTGTTACGACCGGGGGCAATATGAGCACGCCACCCCCGGCCCCCGCACCACTCGTCACATGCTCACGGACTAGCCTCCTATCCTTTTATCAACATTTCTTATGTTTTTTTTTCTATACTTACATTGCATTATATATGCATTTTACTTTTTGTACCTATAGTCAATCACAGCCAGACGAGCCACGCTCTCAAATGATATTGTTCCTACGTGTTTATAATTGCTTTTCCTTGTGTTTTGTTCAACTTATATATAACAACTACGCAGGCATTCTATATTTGTGACTAGTCACAAGATATTGGTCCTACGTTTTGATGATTTCCGTCATGTAGTATAATTTTTAATTTATTTATACGAGCACATATTACCTGTTAGTACACACCAAAATGGAACATCAAACCCATTTCCTAATCAAACCAAATCCTTATTCAAACGGCGCGTTTGCAAAAGATTGAACTTAAGCGAATAGTTGTCGACTCTGGCTAGTTAAAATCCTGCCAGAAAAGATATATTTTGATAAGCAAAGTATGTGAGACGAAGCCACAGCCGTAACTATTTTTTATACTACTAAATTATGTTAGATCCCTGTCTAGTCTAGATCATCGTATTAATCAATCAATGCATATTAATTTTAGATTGTATGTTTCCTTGTATGTATGTATTTTTATTTACCTATAACTAAGGTTATATTAAAAAAAGGAAAATATTGAAGCAAAATGTAATACAATTATTATTAGTCGTAAATAAAATTCGATGTACATTCGTCCAACCAAATTAGTAATTTCCGATCGAATAGCTCAACTTCGGTCTTCAGCCTGATGTTAAAGTGAACGAAACCGTGTTAGCAAAGCAACCCAAAAACACAACAGGATTTTGAAGATAATATTTGATAGCATCTTGAAAATATGAATACGAACTTAGAAGAAACCTACCTTAAAATTCTTGATTTTCAGGAACAATTGCGTCTTCACGTGATTTTTATAATAATGAACTTGTCCATAACGAAGTTGAATCCTATTTTTCGTTTTAAAAACACGAGTCGTCAATATACCGTTGCCACTTGCCAGTCAGTTTTGTTCTTCTTTCCTTTCTTCCGACCACACACACTCACACACAAACACAGTCCACGACACGGATCAATATTCAATGGATTAAAAAAAAATCGCAATAAGATTATGATACTAATAAAGCCCTAACTTATTTTATTTTTTCACGAAAGAACATGATAGCACACGTATAAGTAACGTCTAACACCCACGAAGTATAAACTTGTTGTGTAGTCCAGTCAGTGTTTTGGACTGTTTTGCTTACCACGGTGGGATTCCCACCCCACTCCGCCCGAATCTTATCACCACTATAGCGAGCGGCACCGTATTACAAAGCTTAGTAGGACTTGTAGCATAGATAATGAATGAACACGTTGTAATTTCTTATCGGTGGTAGTCGAATTAAGTATGGTTATCATCAGCTACATAAGCAATATCACAACACATAATAACAATACAAAGAGAGCCTTCTTCATAGTGCGGTATCTTTGTCATTACTAGACGGTCAGCTATCCCCCCAAATTCAACAGAATGGTCTCACTCGGCCGGACCAGTCGAGAGTAGGCTCAAAAAATTCGTAATTTTTAGCTGATTACAACAAAGGCAATCCGGAAAACGAAATCGGTAGCTTTTACTTTTTATAGCCAAAAAACGGCAAAAAATGGCAAAAAGTAATTATTTTAATACTACAAGACTAGTTGACTGATAACGCTGGGACAGGTGTCGAACAATTTGTTATTTCATGTAAAATTAAGAAAAAGTAATGCGAAAATGGAAATCGCTACCGTTTTGCCCTGGGAGAATAAAAACGGCAAAAATGGCACACATTTCATTTAGAAGACCAGTTAACCGATAACACTGGGAGAAGAGTAAAAAAACTCGGTATTTCAAACTAAATGTATCTAACAACAAATTATGTGAAGTTCGAAAACATAAACACGGCCTTTAAAATCAAGAAACGGCAAAAAGGGCACCAATGTATCATAATATAGAAGACCTATCGACCGATTACACTGAGACTGGTGGCACGAACTCGATATTTAAAACTAATTCATAACAAATAAAGCGACTATCGTAATCGATAGCACTTGGCCTTTAGAGAAATCAGAAATCGGTAAATAAACCGGTAACTATTACTTTGTATAGACAAAAAGACGGCAAACAAAATTACAATTTGTGAACTTCATTACCAATTTCTGATAATGCTTGGAGAGATGTCAACAAATTTTATATCTTTTAAGGAAAGCGAAGAAAATGTAATTCGAAAATTTATAATCATAGAGTTGGGCATTAACCAAAAATAAAAGGGGGGGAGGGGGGCATAAAAGGGCCATTTAGTATGTAGTATAAGTGACCGATAAACTTCAAGTAACCCCTCACATTTTATGGGAGAGATATATGACAACACATTTCATACTTAAAGCAAAATACCTAACAAAATATTGTGTGTGTTACACAACACTCATCATAAGTAATATAACAATAATTGAAATCAGTAGCTCTTTAGATTTGAGAGCAGAAAACGGCAGAGGGCAACTTGTCAGATGTGCGACCAATAAAAATGACAAATGCGGGTGGGTAACGAATCAAAACAATGCTATTTGATAGTGCTTTAAGATAAATTATAAATCTTATATATATTTCATTTCTTTCTTAAACACAAAATTCACCAAGAAGGGTGTGTTTATCAAATCAAAGTTCAAATGCTCAAAATACGTTCAAAACAGTACATTGTGTTCTCAGACTTGTTAAAGTATAACTGCACATTTTATTTAGAGAGGTTTTATTTTGGTACCATTTGACATAACTGTACCTTTGATTGTTGCATTGCCTATAGGTCAACTCTGCTTAGATAAAATATTTGTCGATGATAAGCCACTGTTTTCTGACTAAGCAGGCGATTTAGATGGTCAGCTATGCACTTTTGTGGTCTCACTCGGCCGGACCAGCCGAGAGTAGGCTCAAAAAATTCGTAATTTTTACCTGATTACAGCAAAGGCAATCCGGAAAACGAAATCGGTAGCTTTCACTTTTTATAGCCAAAATTATCAGACGTGAATGCGCTTCGATATCATATGTACTGCACTCGGGGAGGTGCTGTCGACCCAGAAACCTTACCTCCATGTCGCTCAACACTCCGGTTGCACATTGACAAGATCGAACTACCAAGCAGCTATCTGGAAAACATCTCTCCTCCAATTCCAAAGTATCCCACTCCCATTCGACCATGGCTGGTGCCTGGAAGATGGTTCTATTGCTATCCAATGGCTTGCAACGAAACCAGCCCCAGAAGAAGTATTAGAATTAATATCATGCAAATGCAAGTACTGTTCTACAGCTAAGTGTCAGTGCAAGGAGCTAAAGCTTAGATGTACAGACTTGTGTTCCTGTCAAGAGCAATGCAAACAGGTGGAAGAAGATACCTTGCTACCACTAATAGAGGAAAGCTATTGCAGTGAGGACAGTGACTGACCTGGATGTCTGAGGTATGTAGGCTATTACTAAGCCCTCATTATATACGTCTTAATATTTTAAAATCAAAATATAATTTTCGCGTTACCGATGCGACTATATATGTGAACGTGTTTCTGTTTTAGTGAGTCTCGAAGCATAGCAGATATGTACAACACGGTGACGAGGATGCACTAGTTTGTCATGTACTCCACATTAAAGTATATAGTTTGTAAGTGCTTTAAATTTAAACATCATCTCACATGTGTGTTTTAGTTGTATTTACATTAGTGCTCCATTTAATTGTATAATAATGTATAAAATCATGAGCTATCATCTACATAACTACATGTGACGGCCTGCTTGATGCTTCGCAGGTTTACAATGACTTTTTTTTAACAAGTTTACATATACATGGCAAAAAAAATGTATATGCCGAACATGCACCTAATAAATAATAATATTATAGATTTATTGTTATTATAGATAATATTTTAATCACACAACAAACCGTCTAGAATTTACGGAGTTGGAACACATGCCTTCAATATGTATTTTTTCCTTGTATTTGATCTTTTATAAATAACTGGAGACAATATTGTGATGTTTTTCGTTTTCGTGTAAATAAATTACGAATAAATATTGAACAACGGGGTTCATTTATCTTTTCCAATTATACATTTTTCTTCCTACCCAATTATCTTTTCCTGCAAATCGTATGTCTTTGTTGCCGTTCTTCAAGCTCTTAAAATAATACCAACAATTTAAATGCGACTTACCTTTTATGACCGTTTCCAACTGCATTTGTGTTTATTCTATTTTGGCGGAAATAATAACACTAATATTATAACCAACCCCCCCCCCCCCCCACTCCACCTTGTTTTTGGTACCGTTTTGGCCCTTTAGTATCTGAAGTATCTGAAAGGTAAAAGGTAATGTTTAGAAGTTTGCACGCTGCTTACAATCGCATTTGTTGCCATCCCTCCCAGTAAGTTTTGTCAGCCAATTAATCTAAAAGACGGCAGTGCCCTTTTGGTGCCTTTTTTATCTATAGCCTAAAGGTACACATATTGAGTTTCACTTTATTTATTCTACATTATGCCTATAAAATATCAAATTAGTTTACCTCTCCCATTGTTACCGGTCAGTTGGTCGATAAAATAAATTGTGCCATTTTTTGCCGTTTTTAGGATCTCAACGCCAAATGGTACTGAATTCCATTTTCGCATTATGTTTTATTCATTTCTCACAAAATATCGAGTTTTTTGACACCTTGCCCAGCGCTATCACTCAATTGGTCTTGTAATCGATAAATTTCCCTTTTTTTACCGTTTTTTGGCTATAAAAAGTGAAAGCTACCGATTTCGTTTTCCGGATTGCCTTTGCTGTAATCAGGTAAAAATTACGAATTTTTTGAGCCTACTCTCGGCTGGTCCGGCCGAGTGAGACCACAAAAGTGCATAGCTGACCGTCTATACAGTTTTCTTACAGTTTATAAGCACCAAAGATACTTTTTAAACTGAGCTTTTTAAATTAACAATATGAATGTGCGTACGATGCATTGTAGGTTGTGCATACTGTAACTAGTCTCACTTTCTCGAATTGAATAGGACGTAAACAATACTTCCTTACAGTAGACGTATATTGAGAAGTTACTTTTTTACCTTATTTATTACCACTTCTATAATGTATATCATACTCATATTGTATAGATATGAGGTATAACAGTTGGCTATAATGTCAGGTGCATGATGTTGCTAAATTTGAAATTAAGCTTCAGCGACACATTTTTACAATAATACATGGAAACTTTGTAATCTTCAAATCGTTCATTGAATTCAATTAATTTGTTCGTTGTCTTATCTGTAAATGAAGAACCAATACAAATACAATAGATAGTTGCAGACGAGTGATTACCAGCTAGCCTATTTAAAATCCATTGATTCTATGTAACATCTGTCATTTTAAATATTTCTGGAAAACACTCAAAACAGGTATAAATCCCTCCCCCTATGCCGTTGTCATTACGAAACACAATTTTCACATAAACAGCATTATCATAATAGTATTCATAGTTTCATACTTACCTTATCTAAGAACTTCATTTACTTCATCTTCTCAATTCGATCATCAGTAAGTTTTTGATTATCACTGTGACGTATCGTAATACCATTCATAAAACGTTTGAACAATATTATTTGATGTAACGTACCATATCAAAACCATCGAAAGCCAAATCAGGAAAAAATAATAAACAATACATTTCTAGAAAGTATACTATCAACTACTAACCAGTAGTCCCCCTAACTACCAACAACTCCCATTTCTGTAACTACTTGGATTTATTAGAAATATAAAATGGGTTTTATTAATACATTTATTTACTTATTCATGGTTATGAAGGACTTTAACTTGTGAATGGAATTTTGAATGTGGTATAGAGCGAATAAATCATTGGTATCTATCGTCAATCAAAAGATAAAGATAAAGAACAAAGAATTATATGGTTAACCCGGACGTACGTAACAAAAACATCTTTTCCAAATCTTGCCCTTTCTTCGCGGGATCCTATGTGGGTTATCCCATGTTTTTCCCGTACACGGGACGTCCCTTACCCTTCCCTCGCGCTTCCAGTGTAGGGCGTCCCGTGACTTTCCCATACACGGGACGCCCCTTATCATTCCCAAGCGCTTCCCGTACGGGACGTCCCGTGACTTTCCCAGACAGGGACATCCCTTAACATTCCCTCGCGCTTCCCGTGAGGGATATCCCGTGAGTTTCCCAGATGCGGGACGTCCCTAAGCCTTCCCTCGCAGGCCCTGACCGGCACATCCCAGATCTTCCCGTTTCCAGCAGTTAACCCGCACATCCCTTGACTTTCCCGCATGGGTCCCGCAGTATCATGTTTGTTGGGATGGGTGTCCCTAGGTGTAGGGGCCTACTGAAGGGGATGATTGACATTTTTGGTCTCCAACAATACGAACCAAAGACCATTTCAAAACCTATCTAGAACCCTTTGTATGAGTATCATCACGGTCTCCTAAGTCTTCAAGAACAACAATACACAACAATTAAAAATCAGTTTTGAAATGTTATATCAAGGTTCATTGATGCACACAAGATCATCATCTACTAACCTTGATTTTATGTTTTTAATTGTTGTTCGTTGTTGCTAATAAAGATTTATAGGACCGTGATGATAATCATACAAAGGTTCATAGATAGTTTTTGAAATGGTCTATTATTTGGCCGGCGTGGATGTTGGTTTGAGACGAACTTTAGTTAAGTGGTGGTTATATTAGGTGATCCGCGGGACATTCCAGTTATCGATGAGATAGGTTGGAATTCATAGTCGGCCCCTACACCTAGGGGCACCCATTGTTGCTATGGATTTGTTTTGTTTATGGAAAATAACATGCAAACAATTGTTACCTTGGTAACAATGGGCGCCCCTAGGTGTAGGGGCCGACTATGAATTCCAACCTTAGAGCTGAACTGTGCTGGCGGGTGGTAGCTACCACATTCTTCTGTACTAGAAGCAGGATTGACACCGAGCAAGTTGCGGTGGGACCGGGTATGGATGGTGAATCATGTTAGTCTCGTGTCACCCAGGGGACCTCGATACTAGACTCTCCGTACTTCATTATATTCTTGTGCACTAGAAGCAGGATTGACACCGAGCAAGTTGCGGTGGGACCGGGTATGGATGGTGAATCATGTTAGTCTCGTGTCACCCAGGGGACCTCGATACTAGACTCTCCGTACTGCACCATATTCTTCTGTATTAGAAGCAGGATTGACACCAAGCAAGTTGCGGTGAGACCGGGTATGGATGGTGAATCATGTCACCCAGGAGACCTCGATACTAGACTCTTCGTACTGCACCATATTCTTGTGCACTAGAGGCAGGATTGACACCAGCAAGTTGCGGTGGGACCGGGTATGTATGGTGAATCATGTTAGTCTCGTGTCACCCAGGGGACCTCGATACTAGACTCTCCGTACTTCACCATATTCTTGTGTACTAGAGCAGGATTGACACCAGGCAAGTTGCGGTGGGACCGGGTATGGATGGTGAATCATGTCACCCAGGAGACCTCGATACTAGACTCTTCGTACTGCACCATATTCTTGTGCACTAGAGGCAGGATTGACACCAGCAAGTTGCGGTGGGACCGGGTATGTATGGTGAATCATGTCAGTCTCGTGTCACCCAGGGGACCTCGATACTAGACTCTCCGTACTGCACCATATTCTTCTGTATTAGAAGCAGGATTGACACCTAGCAAGTTGCGGTGAGACCGGGTATGGATGGTGAATCATGTTAGTCTCGTGTCACCCAGGGGACCTCGATACTAGACTCTCCGTACTGCACCATATTCTTCTGTATTAGAAGCAGGATTGACACCTAGCAAGTTGCGGTGGGACCGGGTATGGATGGTGAATCATGTTAGTCTCGTGTCACCCAGGGGACCTCGATACTAGACTCTCCGTACTGCACCATATTCTTCTGTATTAGAAGCAGGATTGACACCAAGCAAGTTGCGGTGAGACCGGGTATGGATGGTGAATCATGTCAGTCTCGTGTCACCCAGGGGACCTCGATACTAGACTCTCCGTACTGCACCATATTCTTCTGTATTAGAAGCAGGATTGACACCTAGCAAGTTGCGGTGAGACCGGGTATGGATGGTGAATCATGTTAGTCTCGTGTCACCCAGGGGACCTCGATACTAGACTCTCCGTACTGCACCATATTCTTCTGTATTAGAAGCAGGATTGACACCTAGCAAGTTGCGGTGGGACCGGGTATGGATGGTGAATCATGTTAGTCTCGTGTCACCCAGGGGACCTCGATACTAGACTCTCCGTACTGCACCATATTCTTCTGTATTAGAAGCAGGATTGACACCAAGCAAGTTGCGGTGAGACCGGGTATGGATGGTGAATCATGTTAGTCTCGTGTCACCCAGGGGACCTCGATACTAGACTCTCCGTACTGCACCATATTCTTGTGCACTAGAGCAGGATTGACACCAAGCAAGTTGCGGTGGGACCGGGTATGGATGGTGAATCATGTTAGTCTCGTGTTACCCAGGGGACCTCGATACTACAGTAGACTCTCCGTACTACAAGGACGCGCGTAGCTCGGTGGAACAGACGGAACTGCGGTCCAGAAGGCTGCCGGTTCGTTTCTCACCACCCGATTTGAATAATCTACATATCGACATGGATATACCTGGATATACCAGGGACAATGATAAGAATCATTAAAATAGTCCTAGATAGTTTTTAAAATGGTCTATTTGTAAGCGAGGAAGGACTACAAGCCAATATTAAAACCCGCGAAATTAACGTATTTTCGTCATATCTCAATAACGCCACACAATATCGAAACAGTGACACCTACGCATATTTTGGATTCGTGAGAGCTCAATACCGAATGAAAAAGATTTCGTAGATTGTAGTAATTATAGTTGTAATTTCTAAATTAGCTAAATTAGAAATAATAATTACAATTAATGCAAGCTAATAAATCTTTTTTATACGGTATTGAGCTCACACGAATCCAAAATATGCGTAGTTGTCACTTTTTCGATATTGTGTGACGTTATTGAGATATGACGAAAATACGTTAATTTCTCGGGTTTTAATATTGGCGAGTATTCCTTCCTCTTAATACAAAAAAAAATATTTTTACTTGTCACTGTAACAATTTATTAGTGCCTCCTCGTTGCTATGAGGATTCAAAGTCTCAATCTACAAATATTTCAGATATCTTCCCACGCGTAAACTCTACTGAACTGAAGGTTTGTGATTGAGGCCACGTGTTCATCGTCTTCGTACTCACTGTACTGTGACGTCATTATCATTATCTCGGCCCCCTAGATCAACAAACATTCGAAACTAATCGTCCATGAATGAACCAACGCATCAGCGAGCTTGGCCGTAAATGTTTGATCAACTAGACTTCAATGGTGTGCATTGTATCTATACTTGTATGACTGAAGATGTAACACAGATGATTTTTCTATTTCTGTATACCACATAATACGTTGGTGTTAAAAATGGCAATGAACCGAAAATCCCCCCCTCCCCCCCCCCCCCAATAATTACCAAAAATGTTTCACAATAGACCTTTTTCTGAATTGATCTGACGTCACACACATTATGTGAATACTCTATTGCAGGGCTTATCAAACCATGGGTCGCGACCCACGGCGAGGTCGTGGTATTCAAAATGGAGAATATGAATATGAAAAATGAAATTTAAGGTGTGTGTGTATATATATATATAAAGTAAGGATTCATTTTTCGGTTAAACCAATCCAAATTTTATTTATAATGATAATTCAACGTTTCAACGTATCGCTGTGGCAGTGTTTTCCATTTTATATGCAAGTGTTTTTTGGTTGTTGTGGTTTTTTTATGTCTTGAAGAAGACGACGCTAAAGTCGTTGAAACGTTGAAAATAATGTGGACAATGATATATTAAGTAGTATAGCCAAATGTGGGCATTTGAGAAGCAGAAGAAGAAGAAGAAGAAGAAGAAGAAGAAGAAGAAGATATATTAAGTAGTTCTAAGTAGATTTTAATAAGGTAAACACATGGAAATACTTGACATTTGTGTCCGTACAACATGTTTATGCCGGTTTTGACCGAGTTTGTATGTATTGCAACAATAAAATAATAATAATAATAATAATAATAATAATAATAATAATAATAATAATAATAATGAGTCTTTATTTTTAGTTTGGCGAAGCTTAAGGCCATGAGGCCTTTTCTTCTGCTTGACCAAACATATTTCGTTACAATTTGTGGTTACAATAGTGTGGTTACAATAACTTAATAACTAGATCTAAAACTAATATTGAAACTAATACTATACAATCGTTATACTTATACTTATAAATGATCACGGAAGCACATTTAAATAAATTAAATAAGCACAAAATAGCCTGTTTTGCCTATGTGTATAAAAATATGTATACACACTAAAAAAAGGGGGGGGGGGGGCTCAGTCGGCAACTTCCTTATCTTGCATCCGCTTATCCACACAGAGCGAAACGAATCGGCTAACAAGCGACCATCTATTTCAGTGTATAAACTTCGCAAATAAGGTCCGATGTAAGAGGGGGTCGCGAGATTCTTTGCCCAGAAATTTGGGGTCACGAGCAAAAAAGTTTGAGACGCCCTGGCCTATTGCTTGTGGCCTGACTGATACAGTGAATATGTATACATAATTGTCAAAATAAATAGTCAATATCTCAATTTAAGAATGTCTCAATAATTGTGCTGTGACGTATAGTAGTATATATGTGGCAAGATTGCGTGGAACGTAGTGTATCCCTTGTAAACACACGCACGCATGCAGAAGCTGGGTGTGGTGTGGGAGAGATGACTTCAACGCTAAGTTTAGGACTGTTGACTTACTATGCTAATAACAAGTAATTACTCTCTCTTGCGATTATGTAAAGGCTGCTTGTCTGTCTGTCTGTCTGTCTGTCTGTCTAATGGCTGGCTGGCTGGCTGAAAGGAACGCGTATTTAAGCCAACACGTGGCGAGATTCGTCACTGTACAAAGATGGTGTTGAACTGTCGGAAAGAGATGCGAGATTAAAGTTGAAAAAATGAGACTTTTTTTATAGAACTAACTTTTCAACTACATATGGTCAATGTTCAAATGGTGGATGTGGAACGTGGATTAACATTGAAGTGGGGAAATTACAAGCTAGACGATAAATGTGTGGGGAAGGGGGGCATTAAGGCTAAAGCCCCCCCCCCCCCCCCCCCCAGTCTCTAAAAGCTCATGAGTTTTACATGCGTAGGATAGTTCAACTCAGATCATTTCGAGAGCAGCTGGATGAAATTTTTTTTATTTTTTTTTGACAGAAATAGCTTTAAACACGTGAAAATTTAAGGTTTTCTGGTCGTAACTTTCAATTGACGTTCACTATCAACATCTTGGGATGGTACGAGGCTAGATTTTACCAAGATCTGCAGGTATTCTAAAAAAAATATTGAAAAAAGTTTCTAAAAAGAAAATTTTGAATAAAGTATTACGTTTTGTCAAAATAATTGAAACTCTCTAATATTATGCAAACACAATCATTTGTAATCGATTTTTTTTTAGAATATCTGCAGATTTTGATTATATCTAGGCCCGCATTATTCCAACATTTTGATATTGAATGCCATTTTACAGAGTTCATTTTTAGTAAATTTTTGTACTAGTAACACAAATCATCGTTCTACTTCCAAGCTCAGCCTATTGTGTCACAATCATGGCTGCTGTGACGTCACGTGGGAACTATGATAACAACATTTTCCATTTATTGCAGAATTCTGTTCGTTGAAAAACCCATAACCATGACGCCAGCCATACGCGTGTTAGTTTTTATACCGCTATTAAAATTAAAAAAAAAATAAAACGAAAGTTTATGTCCCGTTTCGTATGGGAGACCGTATGACAGCAGCGCTGTGAGCGTTCCTGTTCACACAAAATATGTCAGTATGCCCCTCACTTGACGCATGCAATAATGATGTCGTGTAAATACAGATGGCTGTGGGACGGCTTAACCTTACCCGCGTGCGAAGAGTGTGGTAGACTGTGTTGTTCCATCAACCATTGTACCAGGTTTCACTTGTTTTTTGGATTCTTCAGCTGATTTTTATTTTAATTACATAGCACTCATTAATAATTAAGTTTTAAGTGCTAAAGTATGTCAATAATAAAAATTACTGTAAATTATATACTCGGTATATAAGATTTGGAGCACTGAACTGAAGCTGAGAAAGATAT
Organism: Isoperla grammatica; assembly: GCA_945910005.1. Classification (NCBI taxonomy): domain Eukaryota; kingdom Metazoa; phylum Arthropoda; class Insecta; order Plecoptera; family Perlodidae; genus Isoperla; species Isoperla grammatica. The sequence goes on from OX246744.1 coordinate 11,435,841, forward strand.
AATAGGTAAACTGAACGTCATAGCTCACAGTCCACTCTACCTGTGGCTCGTTGGTCCAGTAGTTAGCATCCCTGCTTCCATTGCAGAAGGTCCCGGGTTCAAATCCCGCTTCAGGCAGAAGTTTTTTAACTTCTAATGTGGATTCAGTTCCCTTACTTATTGGCTTAGGAATAAGTAAACGGTGACTTTGGAGCCGTCCTAACAACGAAGCACTCAATAAATTCAAAGTTGTTCTGAATCGGCCTTGTTGATTCTGGCATTTGTCCGCAGGTGTTCGCACTGTCCAATCACTGATTCATATGTTTCGTATTTGAAATATCGATCTTTGATTGGTTATCGCTCACTCGTCGATGGTGTTCGAAGCCTACAGGGTTGGTTTAGTCATTTTAAATTAAAGTCCCCCACTGCAAATCAGTTTAGTTACTGAGTGGGTAGACTCTAAATGTGAATTTATTTTATTTATTTATTTATTTAAACTGAACGTCATCGCTCACAGCGCACTCTACCTGTCATACGGTCTCCCATAGCTGTCATTTAAAAAAGTCACGTATTCTGTTTAATCGGTCGGAAGAACCATAAACCATGCATGCGCAGAAAGAGGCGACAAACGGATATCGTTTATCTACGTGTTATAGAGTAAAAACCAAAAAGCCGCGGTTTGCCAGTAAATACACCATATAGGCAGGCTAACTCATTAGTCGATTCCACTTCCGCTAGTGTGGCGTGCGTGGTTGTACTTCCGGCGAAGTGAGGCCTAATCCTGTCATTTGTTACAATCACAGTTCGCCCTTTGACCGCGCCGGGCGCTAATTGCAGCTCGTTTGTACTCGTCCGTTGCCGGCTGTGCACGGTGGGGCCTTCCTTCAAACCATCGAGCACAGCTGAAATCGCTTTTTTTTAGTTTTAAAAAGTAATTTGTTTACTTCATTCATTCATTCGTTCATTCATGCATGCATTTATTCGTTCATTCATTCATTCATTCATTCATTCATTCTTTCATTCATTCATTCATTCAATCATTCATTCATTCATTCATTCATTCATTCATTCATTCATTCATTCATTCATTCATTCATTCATTCATTCATTCATTCATTCATTCATTCATTCATTCATTCATTCATTCATTCATTATTTTATCCATTCATTCTTTCATTCATTCATTCATTCATTTATTCTTTCATTCAAGTATATATTACCGGTCTAGGCCCAGGGTGACTCTGCCAGTCGTAAGAGGCGACGAAAGGAGACTCCTTTTTCTTTCACCCACTGTCGCACTGAAGACTTCTCCTCCTACTTAGTCCTGCTCTCCCTTGCTGGACTCCCCCTCTGCGATGTGCAATGAATCTGATTAGGAGATGTGGAGGCTTTCATCTTCATATTTCGACCACTCATCGTCTCGATTAGCCAAAGTTTACAAAAATATTGGATGTAAAACCCAAATATGACCATCATTATCCAGGCATATTCTTATTTATTTAATGTATTCAGTGTCTTTCCTATTCAGTCTAATGTATAACTAATTATACATTCCTAAATTTGAAACCTCAATGTCGCTCGTAGGCCTATGTTAGAGTGTTTACAGACAGACGAACGTTCGGTCTGGGGCTTATGACGTCGGCAACGAAGTTTTTTCATGCAACTACATGACGAATGACTCCAAAGCAAAATGGCGCTAAAAACGACCGAATTTCGTCGTTTTTGTCCACAATTTGTTTTGACAGATTCAATAATCTGTTACCCACTTTTGATCTGACCCCTTTTGAATGATTTGTGATTTTTAACTTGACTGTGGTTTGGGCGTTCGATCACTCTGCAAGATGGGATTATCTGAAGGACGGTCTACTTGATCTCCGTCTAGCGGAAGCAATGTCCTTAAATCCCCTGGCCTAGCGGAGGCTAGTCGAACTCCCAGGTTTGCGAGTGCGACAAGCCTCCGCTAGTCGGAGATCAAGTAGACCTTGGATCCAATACGTACAACATTTAGAAGACTTTGGATTTGTATCGCTTTCTTTAGGAAGGCCGTGGATAATCTTTCTATCTTCTGTTACAACCGTTTGTTGTATTTTCTACGTTTCGCGTTCTCGAGTAGCCACCGTCAGTAGAGTTGAAGGTCAATAGTGTTGAAGAGTAAACTATTTCGAAGATGAGTGCTCCGCAATACGGAGCCATCAAGAAACTCGGTGGAAACGCTGCTGGATCAGGTCTGAAGAAGCTGAAACCAAAGTTCGAGTTGACGAACGAACAGAAAGCCGACATTAGAGAAGCGTTTGACATGTTTGACAGTCTGGGGGCTGGCAAGATCGACACGAAGGAACTGAAAGTGGCCATGAGGGCGCTGGGGTTCGAACCCAGCAAGGACGAGATCAAGAAGATGGTTTCTGACGTCGACAAAGATGGCTCAGGTAACTACTACATTGTTCTACCCTCCTGATACCTTATAAGACTCTCCTCCTGGGCCCGCTAGGCCTATAGTCTCATGTCGACTTGAGACCCTTATTATCTACCTTCCCTTCATGCATCAGGTAAAGGTGCATTCACAATCTTTACTAGTACTATGGTTTAATGATTAAGACTAAGACAAACCTTAGTCACAGCCAATCAGAGTGCAGTATTCTCCCTCCCAGCCAATGAAAGAAGCCTGTGGCTTAGTCTTAATCATTAAACCATAGTACTAGTAAAGATTGTGAATGCACCTTAACTACTACAGTGTTCTACCTTCCTGATACCTTGCAAGTAAAGACTCTCCTCCTGGGCCCGCTAGGCGTCTAGTCTCATGTCGATCTCAGACCCTTATTATCTACCTTCCTTTTACAGATCAGGCAACTACTACATGTGTTCTACCCTCCTGATACCTTATAAGACTCTCCTCCTGGGCCCGCTAGGCCTATAGTCTCAAAACGATCTCAGACCCTTATTATCTACCTTTCCTTGCTGGATCTGGTACCTATTACATTGTTCTATCCTCCTGATACCAAGACTGTTTCTCTCTCTCTATACAAGACGTAAAACCCAAATACCATCACCTCTCCTCTCTCCTCCAATGCCCTCTATGCCGATCCCAGATCCTTACCCCTTGTCCTACCCCTTACCTTGTCGGACCTGGTACCTACTAGAGGTTTCTAACTCCCTGATACCCATTGGGCCATTATGACCAAGGACGTGTCCGAATTCCTCTTTATCATTGCTAACTCTAGGTCTTAGTCTAAATTTGACGTCATCAATCATCGGTGACGTATGAAGTACTGTCCGAAATCGTTATGTCTAGGTCTAAATCGAAGTTTAGACCTAGCAATCGAAAGTGCACGCTCGTTATAAGTCTAAAAATGGCGGACGAAAAAAAACAGCTGCGAGAAGGAAGACGGAAAAAGGAAATGTAAATTAAGTATATTATATACATACCTCTAGTATTATTTGGACGTAGTTATGCAGAAAGGAACCAACCCACAAATATTTTTTTTTTGAGAAAAATAGTTCCAAGCATCGACAATAGAGGTCTCTAAGTATGTGTTAATTCCCAACTTAGTATTATATATGTGCTGCCTTCTATACGCACCAGAACCAACCCACACAAGAAAATTCAACATTTCGTATTTTGCAGAAAGGAACCAACCCACTTGGTTCTTTTCTGCTACCGGTAGGCTACACAAGAAATCCTACATTTCGTATTTTGCAGAAAGGAACCAACCCACTTGGTTCTTTTCTGCTTAATGTGAGATTGAGAATGCAACATTTTATGTTTCTTTCCATTCTGATCATTATATTTTGTTGTTGTTGTTTTCAGAACATTTATATTTTTTAAATGTGATTTTAAGGATAAAAAAAGAATCCCATATCTATCTATAAACCCAAAGTTCAGCCGGATGTTTAGGTTGAAAGCAGAGTAGGAAGCCGTTGCAATTATTGAGGTTAATGTTACAAAAATGGAAGCAAGGCGGGATTGAAAGTTAAATTAATCCACATGTATAAAAACTACTAGCTTTTCATTTAAAATCCTAATATATCACTTTTTGTCAAACTTTATTTCATCAAATAGTAAAAGCAAAGGAACCAACCCACATTTTATTTTTTGTAGATGACTTATCCTAGTAAGCAGAAAGGAACCAACCAACATTTTTCGTATTAGCAACCAAAATACAAATATTTTTGGAAATATTTTCTTCTCCTTTAATTTACATAAAACTAGTGTATTTAACATAATTTTGTAGATATCGTGGGGTTAATGCAGATTTTATGATAAGAAGTAATACTAGAACCGCTGTAACTATTTTTCAGATATGTGTGGGTTGGTTCCTTTCTGCATAACTACGTCCATTTTATAATGTAAACAGTGATAGGCCTACTCTAGAGCCTAAAACCTGCATCAATACTGGCAAATGAATACTTTCACATTTCCTAACCTCAAAAGGCAGACAGGTAGGCTTGCCTAGCTAATAAAATCTGATTTGCAGTAGGCCTAGGCCTACTGTTAATCAGTTTTCTTCTCTCGTCGTTCATATTTACTTCTTTAACCAATGCTTCAACTCTACGTTAAATTTCTCCCAATAGGTGGCTCTGCAATAGGTTTAGTACTGTCCGAAATCCACTTAGAATTAGAGTTAGAACATGCTAAATAATTTCAACCTAGACTTAGACCTAGACTTAGGACGTGTCCGAATTCCTCTTTATCATTGCTAACTCTAGGTCTAAGTCTAAATTTGACGTCATCAATCATCGGTGACGTATGAAGTACTGTCCGAAATCGTTAAGTCTAGGTCTAAATCGAAGTTTAGACCTAGCAATCGAAAGTGCACGCTCGTTATAAGTCTTAAAATGGCGGACGAAAAAAACAGCTGCGAGAAGGAAGACGGAAAAGTGAAATGTTACTTAAGTTTATTATATACATACCTCTAGTATTATTTTATAATGTAAACAGTAATAGGCCTACTCTAAAGCCTAAAACCTGCATCAATACTGGAAAATGAATACTTTTACATTTCCTAACCTCCAAAGGCGTCGGTACAATTCTCGGATTGACCCGTCGAAAAGGCTGTGAACCAATGCTTCAACTCTAGGTCAAATTTCTCGCAATAGGTGGCTCTGCAATAGGTTTAGTACTGTCCGAAATCCACTTAGAATTAGAGTTAGAACATGCTAAATAATTTAAACCTAGACTTAGACCTAGACTTAGACTTAGACCTTAGACTTTTAATTCGGACACGTCCTTAGACTTAGAATTCGGACACGTCCCAAGTGCATCCTTGCTATCGTTCCTTCCTATACGTCTTTACACTGTTATTGTCTAAGAACTGACGAAGGCCAAGATGTGCGAGAAGGAGATCTTGAGACTGTTCCAACAAGTGTTCCTTCTAGGTAAGCTGTCGTTGGACAATTTCTTCCAACTGACAAGTGTTTCGCCCCTCATCTAGGTAAGCTGTCGTTGGACAATTTCTTCCAACTGACAAGTGTTTCTCCCCTCATCTGGGTAAGCTGTCTTTCGACGAGTTCCTCCAACTGACGAAGGTCAAGATGTGCGAGAAGGACACTAAGGTTGGAATTCATAGTCGGTCCCTACACCTAGGGGCACCCATTGTTGCTATGGATTTGTTTTGTTTATGGGAAATAACATGGAAACAACTGTTACCGTGGTAACAATGGGCGCCCCTAGGTGTAGAGGCTGACTATGAATTCCAACCTAAGGAGTGTTCCAACAAGTGTTTCTTCTAGGTAAGCTGCCGTTGGACCATTTCTTCCAACTGACAAGTGTTTCTCCTCTCATCTAGGTAAGCTGTCTTTCGACGAGTTCCTCCAACTGACGAAGGTCAAGATGTGCGAGAAGGACACTAAGGAGTGTTCCAACAAGTGTTTCTTCTAGGTAAACTGTCGTTGGAGAAAATCTTCCAACTGACAAGTGTTTCTCTCCTCATCTAGGTAAGCTGTCGTTCGACGAGTTCCTCCAACTGACGAAGGTCAAGATGTGCGAGAAGGACACTAAGGAGTGTTCCAACAAGTGTTTCTTCTAGGTAAACTGTCGTTGGAGAAAATCTTCCAACTGACAAGTGTTTCTCTCCTCATCTAGGTAAGCTGTCGTTCGACGAGTTCCTCCAACTGACGAAGGTCAAGATGTGCGAGAAGGACACGAAGGAGGAGATCTTGAAGGCGTTCCGACTGTTTGACGACGACGAGTCGGGCAAGATATCGTTCAAGAATCTGAAACGGGTGGCGCGAGAATTGGGCGAGACGCTCACCGACGAGGAGTTGCAGGAGATGCTGGACGAGGCGGACAGGGACGGCGACGGCGAGATCAACCAGGAGGAGTTTCTCAGGATCATGAGGAAGACCAGTCTGTTCTGATACTCTTTGCTTTGTGTGAGTCTTTTATTTGACCAGGCTGTTCTGATACTCTTTGCTTTGTGTGAGTCTTTTATTTGACCAGGCTGTTCTGAAACACTTTGCTCTGTGTGAGTCTTTGCTGTGAGGATGATCAGGTTGTTCTGATGCACTTTATGTGAGTCTTTGCTTTGAGGAAGATCAGGTTGTTCTGATACACTTTATGTGAGTCTTTGCTTTGAGGAAGATCAGGTTGTTCTGATACACTTTATGTGAGTCTTTGCTTTGAGGAAGATCAGGTTGTTCTGATACACTTTATGTGAGTCTTTGCTTTGAGGAAGATCAGGTTGTTCTGATACACTTTATGTGAGTCTTTGCTTTAAGGAACACCAGTCTGTTCTGATATACTTTATGTGAGTCTTTGATGGGACCAGGCTGTTCTGATACTCTTTGCTTTGTGCGAGTCTTTGCTGTGACCAGGCTGTTCTGATACACTTTGCTTTATGTGAGTCTTTGCTTTGAGGAAGATCAGGTTGTTCTGATACACTTTGCTTTGTGTGAGTCTTTGATTTGACCAGTCGGTTCTGATACACTTTGCTTTGTGTGAGTCTTTGATTTGACCAGTCGGTTCTGATACACTTTAATTTATGGGAGTCTTTTGTGTGACCAGACTGTTCTGATACACTTTGCTTTGTGCGAGTCTTTGCTGTGACCAGGCTGTTCTGATACACACTTTGCTTTGTGTGAGTCTTTGCTGTGACCAGGCTGTTCTGATACACACTTTGCTTTGTGTTAGTCTTTGCTTCGAGGAAGACCAGTCTGTTCGAATACATTTTATGTGAGTCTTTGATTTGACCAGGCTGTTCTGATACACTTTGCTCTATGTGAGTTTTTGCTCTAGGGAAGGCCAGGCTGTCTGTAGCCTGTTCTGATGAACAATCAATAATCACACATAACACACACAAATATAATTAAATGCAATGGATAATCTATGACGACAACGCCTTGCTAGCTAGACAGTCAAGACAACTATATTTTTAGTGACCGCATGAGGGGCACATCAGGTAAAAAGCTGTTGTGAGCATTTTACAGCACGGATTCATAAGGGGCAATTAAGAATTATTATTATTAAATGCAATTTGGGAAGAGGTCAATCAGGAACGATGGTGGAAAGATAGAAAAGTATGGACAGAATTTGTAGAAAGAGCAGCGGAAGATGGCCAGCCGGCTTCGATGTACCTAGGGGCCAGAATATGATGGGATTCATTTCCATTTCCTATCCCCTACCCGACTTCATTGTTGAACACAGGGAGCTGATACAAAAAAATATGGAGCTGATATATTATAAGAAGGACGCTTGTCTACTGACTGACCAGATCTACTTTGATGCTCTGACAGGCTAAATGTGTCCGCGCACGATAAGAAGAAGAAGATGTCTTCTTGAAAGTAGATCCATCTCAGTCCAAACCCTTCGATCGACCATCTGTTGTGATGCGGTTAAATCAAGACAGAGAAATCCACGTCGTGCATTAATAATAACAACATAATCGATTATATCGAATCGAAGTCGCGCGGACAAAAAGCTTGTAAACGATTTCTATCTTGCGTCCACGGATCTCCGTGTCTTTAACATTATTATATATTATTTAAGTTACTTATATTGATCGAGCACTTAGCTTATATCAATGGAGGACAAGTCGTCTTAACGAGTTGAGATGACGGCCCGTCTTTAAGAAAGTCGATTCGGATTGACGGGATCGAGTTATCTCGACGTCGGAATCAAACGGTTCGATCTATATATTTCGAGAGTTTATGAATTCGATTAAATTGGTCGTCTCGTTTCGTTTGTCGGTGGGAAGCGATAACGAGATGGTTTGACGAGTGTTTTTCTTTTTTTTGGACTTTGTCATATGATAATTGATGTGTGCGTCTCGGGTGCGTCCCTAGAAATATTTCTCTATTCTTCTTTTTCTTCTTCTTCTTCTTCTTCTTCTTTTTATATAGCCACGCCCACATTGTTAGCTCACTAAAAGCCATCGATCCAATAATGTATTTTATGTTCATCTGGTAGAGACAAAATTATTATCTTCATAAATATATATTTTTTTGTGGCAACTTATTTGACAGTTCAAGCCACTAGATTAAAAACATAAATTTTTTTGGTGTCCAAGTTTCAACTAAATGGCATACATGTCAACAATGACCAACAGTGTTATTGAATGAAACTTTGTTGATTGAAAGATGTACCTTATTTGTAAGACATACCAATTTTTTATTGAATGCGGCATAAAATGCCCTCAAATCTAATTTAATAAAAGGATAGTGTACACTAAGTTTTGAGTGGAAAATTAAAATAAGATGTAATAATTAATACACCTTAACATAACTATCAGGGACCCTTAGCTATAGAGCTAATCACGGTCCAAAAGACCAATTCTGAAAATCATCTACTATTTACAACCACACCAGCATCATCATCATCTAGTTGTACCTGTTCTCGAATATCTTGATGGATGCATTAATAACTGTAGTGTTGTGTGTTTTATTGCAGTTCTCACGAGTCGAGTTGTTTGCACACGTGCGTGATACTTTGTACCAAGTGCTTTGGTGTAGTCTGCACTGGCCTAGAAGGAACGATCACGCGGACAAGAACTATAGGGCACTAGCAACACCAAAAGACAACAATGGAACAAATGAATTGAACTGATGGGCAAACAATCAGCTGTCAAAATAATAAAATTGCAACCATAGAAATAAAAACGTGTAGCAAATAGCAATAGTAACTGCTCGTCATTTAAAACTTTTAATGATAGACAACGACTAAGTGAAAGTTTTGCATGTGTATTTGTTTGTTTTTTGTTTTGTTTTCCAAAATCAGAAGAAATTATTTTGTGGCAGCTTGTTGTTTGTCCATCGATTCAATTCATTTGTTTCATTGTTGTCTTTTGGGGTTGCTAGTAGCCTAATGGTACGTTTACAGCTACGCGTTGCGAGCGAAGCGAGGGCGGGAGCTCCAATCAGCGGCCGAGTTTCACGCAAAGAAGTTAAAAGTTTCACGCAAACTCGGCTACTGATTGGAGCTCGCGCCTTCGCTTCGCTCGCAACGCGTAGCTGTAAACGTACCATTAGTCGGCACTGGCCTAGAAGGAACGAACGCGGCCACAAGAACTACTTAATATTAATCGCCCACTAGTGTTCTACTATTACATTATCTATTTATTCCATTAATGCATTTTCGCTGTTCTTGCATCCGATACAATAATGTGTCTCAATTTCATTATCTTTTATAATGTACAATGTGTGTGTCATGTTGTGTGGTGGTAGTAACTTGTAGTAGGTAAGAAGACATATTATTATGCTAATGTTGTATATAATATGCCCTGCATGAAATAAGTATTACATTACTTTCGTGTTTTAAAGTAAGTAGCGATGATAAACTGTATGTATTTATATTGTATATGTACCACTAATTGCTTGATAACTTGTTGAAGTCGCAGCTAATAAATGTAAACTAGTTTTGTGTGAATATATTTATTACATCGTATGTTACTGACTGTACTGGTAAATGTATACCATTTTTAAAAAGTGATACATGCATGTGCGTGTGTGCGTGATTTGTGCTAAGGGGAAGGGGGGGGGGGGGGGAGGAGGGTCATACATTAAACACATTTCAATAATATTTAGGGATTCAGAATTTGGTACGATTTCCGAAATATTCATGAAACTTTGTTGCTTGATTGAAAGATATACCTCATTTGAAAGACAGACCAATTTTTTGATTGGATGCGGCATAAAATGCCCTTAAATCGAATTTAACAAAAGAATAGTGTGCACTAAGTTTTGAGTGCAAAATTAAAATTAGGTTGTTAATTCATTTATTTAATGTCAATACTATTCAGTTATATAAGACTGATTTAAAAAGGAGGCCTTTAAAAAGAACTATTCCGGATGTACCTACATATATCTAGCTGAACTTCAAACACTTGATCGAGTGGCTTGATTTAAACAAGCTGGATTGGATTCATTCCACAGGTGGCTGTTGCGGACTCTAAATTGCACTCGCAAAGAAAACACTTTAGAGTGTTTGGATTTCGTTTTTCTTTATACTTGAAAGCTTTTACATGTATGTGTGTATGTGTGGTGTGTGTGTGCGCGATAACCTTGAAAGAAAAACAGTACACATTGCTACTAGGCCTATATAGTTAACGGTTTAGCCGCGGTCGCTGAGCCGGTTCCCATACGAACACCGAAATTAAGCAACCTCGGGCTAGGTCAGGAGGTGGATGGGTGACCACTCTCCTCTGAAACACTAAATTCCGTTGATTAGAGCTAATTGGAGTGTTCGAAAGCTTGTGTAACAGCTTCGTTCTTCTCGTCAACTGCTCGGCAGTCCAGGTTAGTGGAGGAACCTATATGACTGGTCAAAGCTAAACCGTCCTTTCGGATGGGGGGGCTCGAGCCCCCCTTCCCAGCAACCCCCGAAATACGCCACTGTATGTTTTAATTTGAGCTATCTATAGAATATATGTTTACCACGGATTATGAGAATTCTAGTATACAAAATGATTATTTTGTCGCATCAAAACGATGAATAGTCAAAACCATATGTTGTTGTCTAGTAGCAATAGTACACTAATTCTTTTAGAGTCCTTAATCACATGACAAATTAAATAATTGTAATTTTACCACCGTGTACTTGTACACACAACTGTAAAAAATAAATAAATCTCTGAATCTAAAGTTGGAGAACAGTATAATTTCAACCATATTATGTCATCTGAAACATTTCGATTATGAATTCCTAGTCGAAATCGATATCGAAATTTCACCGAGATCGATTGATAATCGATGAAATTTATTTCAATTCCCAATTCAACAAATTTTAATAATCTCATATTGGTTACCACAGGTTCAAACGAACATTGCACAGAAAATGCATCGTGTCTTCTATACCGGCCGCCGTGAGCGCTGAATAACGGCTTAACTCGGTACTAAAAAGGTTCGTGAAACCGTCGGACCGCCAGTTTACTCGACAAAATAAATAAAAAAATAAATAAATAAATTCACATTTAGAGTCTACCTACTCAGTAATAAAACTGATTTGCAGTGGGGGACTTTAATTTAAAGTGACTAAACCAACCCTGTAGGTTCCAAACACCATCGACGAGTGAGCGATAACCAATCAAAGATCGATATTTCAAATACGAAACATATGAATCAGTGATTGGACAGTGCGAACACCCGCGGACGAATGTTAGAATCAACAAGGCCAATTCAGAACAACTTTGAATTTATTGAGTGCTTCGTTGCTAGGACGGCTTCAAAGTCACCGTTTACTTATTCCTTATTCCTAAGCCAAGAAGTAATAGAATTGATGGTTGATTGGTGAAACCGTCGGGCCTCCAGTTTACTCGACGAAATCATCGTGATTCGTTTAATTTCACGTCTGATTACAACGGCTATAGAGTGATCTCGCTGGGCCACCGCCCGCTCTATTTTACCGGCCCTCCGACCGGCGGTGATTTGTTATAACGGCGGCGGTGGCGGTGAGTGTGTTTGCAACTGTGCACGGTTGACGGTGAGAAATCTCTTCCGGGCTCCCCGAGCAACGTGCCATGATGAGCGAGCAGTCAAGAGAACGACAGGCACACATAGGAACGACATTTAGCGACGTATATGCATAGTCAACCCTCCAATCTGCTTTAACCAACGGTAACTAGTGTTTCAGAGGAGAGTGGTCACCCATCCACCTCCTGACCAAGCCCGAGGTTGCTTAACTTCGGTGTTCGCCGGGTCCCATACGAACATCGAAGTTAAGCAACCTCGGGCTAGGTCAGGAGGTGGATGGGTGACCACTCTCCTCTGAAACACTATAGTCACCGAAGTTAAGCAACCTCGGGCTAGGTCAGAAGGTGGATGGGTGACCACTCTCCTCTGAAACACTATAGTCACCGAAGTTAAACAACCTCGGGCTAGGTCAGGACATGGGTGGGTGACCACTCTCCTCTGAAACACTAGTTACCGTTGGTTAGAGCGGATTGGAGGGTTGCCCGTGCATACGGCCCTAAATCTCGATCCTATGTCGTTCTCCCGACTGCTCGCTCATCGAGGCACGTTGCTCGGGGGGCGTGGCCAGAGGACAAAACCGTTTCCGTAAGTCACCGCAGTTGATGAGCCAAGCAACACTGTAGCAGCCTCATTAGTTCCCCAGCTGGTTCGCTCGTTCAGCCTTTCAATAACAAATACACACTTCTTATCTTATCTGCGGTGGTGTTGTTGTTTTTTGAACATTTCGTAACGCGATTTCATCGTGAATTGTTGTTGGGCTTATTTTTGTATGTGGACGTAAATAATTTTAAATTGGCAGCATTTTTTTTTTTCTCACGAATAGCTTTGTAGCCTCCTTGTAACATCGACATCGTAAAGTGGAAAAGACTTGTGGCAAAACTCCAACCGCGAAATGCGAATTATATTCAGATTTGTGCATCTCTAAAGATGGGGTATAATACTATTGGAATATAAGCGCATTTTCAATTTAAAAATAACTTTGTTTCAATATGTTGAACGTTTTAGCTCGTTTATTTGAAAAACCTTTGCGTATATTAATAAGTAAATGAATAATTTTACCAAATAATGATTTCGTTAATGTGACTGTATGAAGGAAGAAAGAAAAAAGAAAGAAGGAAAGAAAGAAAGAAAGAAAGAAAGAAAGAAAGAAAGAAAGAAAGAAAGAAAGAAAGAAAGAAAGAAAGAAAGAAAGAAAGAAAGAAAGAAAGAAAGAAAGAAAGAAAGAAAGAAAGAAAGAAAGAAAAAAAGAAAGAAAGAAAGAAAGAAAGAAAGAAAGAAGAAAGAAAGAAAGAAAGAAAGAAAGAAAGAAAGAAAGAAAGAAAGAGAGAAAGAAAGAAAGAAAGAAAGAAAGAAAGAAAGAAAGAAAGAAAGAAAGAAAGAAAGATAGATACAAACAAACAAACAAACAAAGAAAGAGAGGAAGAAAGAAAGAAAGAAAGAGGGAAAGAAAGAAAGAAATAACATTTGTATTCTTAGAATTTTGTTTCTATATAATATACAGTGTAATTTGTTTCAATTCAAGCCAGACTCGGGTCAGACTGCGCTCACCCCAGACTCGGGTCAGACTGGACTCACGCCAGACTCGGGTCAGACTGCGCTCAATGTCGTAACATAACGAAGACACGTCTGAATGCGGTGGCAAACATCGCAAGAAGTTCTCATTAACGGAAATCATTATAATTTTATCGATAGATGTGATTTCCTGTCAGGGAGTATTTTTTGCGTGACGTCACAGCGACCATGGGAATGAGGCCACAATGTGTTTTTACATTTGTAGCTGTCAATGAAAGACGAATGCTTATTCTATACGAAATACATATTATAAATAAATAAATACATTCACATTTAGAGTCTACCCACTCAGTAACTATAAACTGATTTGCAGTGGGGCACTTTAATTTAAAGTGACTAAACCAACCCCGTGGGCTTCGAACACCATCGACGAGTGAGCGATAACCAATCAAAGATCGATATTTCAAATACGAAACATATGAATCAGTGATTGGACAGTGCAAACACCTGCGGACAATGTCAGAATCAACAAGGTTGATTCAGAACAACTTTGAATTTATTGAGTGCATCGTTGCTAGGTCGGCTCCAAAGTCAACGTTTTTTTACTTATTCCTAAGCCAAGAAGTAATGGAATTGAATCCACATTATGCGAGTTTGAACACGTTTGTCGCCCGATAAAGTTTATAAAAACGATTATTTGTATACCTCACTACATTAATTTTATTGTGTAATGTGTAAATAAACGGCAAGTTTCATGTCTAAACATATCGAAGATACACGACCGAAAGAAATTAATGTTTTACAAAATCTACTCATCGCTTTTTTTGTGTAGATGACAGAAACGAAAATTGACATTTATTTTCACCACAGTGGCTGCCTCTATGATGCTCTGAACTGAGTTTATTTTGCCAGGTATCCAATAATAGGCGACCGTAAATTATTATTATTTCGTTACTGAGTGGGTAGACTCTAAATGTGAATTTATTTATTTGATTTATTTTGTCGGTAGGTACCGGCCGAGAAGGTGAGAGGTAGTATTCAATAGACGTCACGTGGCGGCCATTATGAGGTACACATTGCTTGTTTACATTTGTTCTGTCAATAGAAGACACATAGGTTATCCAGGAAATATCACAGTTTCAAGCTGTAGATTGATGTGTGCAGGGAAAAGTTCAAGAAAATGATAACACATGCAAATGATTGTCTTCAAACAGAGTTTACGCGTTCTTATTTTGTTTTCAGTCTTAATACGGAACCTTTGTTTGAAAACAATTGATATGTCAGTCAAAGGACATCTGCAATATTGCAACAGTGAAGTGTCGGAAGAACGTAAACAAATGTTTACAGTTTACCTCAGTATGGGTACCGTGCGATACCGGAAATGACGTTATTGCAAGCTCCCTATAATGGGAATGATTGAAATCGATTCTCTACACAATAACATCGCCTCCTTTGAGGTTAATGATTGGCAGGGTGTAATGACGGGTTTACATAACTGACTAGCGACCAACGATTACTAAGCGAGCCCGTGACTAAGCCACGAGCTTCTTTCATTGGCTACGAATGAGAATACTGCTCTCCGATTGGCTGTGACTAAGGTTTGTCTTGACTTGACTAAGAAGTTGAAAATATCTCAATTCCTTGGTCAAGTCCTTAGTCACGGCCAATCAGCACGCAGTATTCCCACTGTCGGCCAATGAGAGAAGCCTGTTGCGGCTAGTCGGTTTTATGAACGCGCTCTTAGTCGCTAATCCTTAATCACTAGTAAGTTATATAAACCCGCCATAAGTTAAGGCCCATTCACGATTAAACTTAACCGTAAACTTACAACTTAAAGTAAGGTTTGGCTTATGGAAGATCACATGATTGTTCACGACCAAAACTTAAACTTAGTTTTGGGCTACGGTTAAGTTTGGAACGATCAAACTTTAAAATAAAAATAAACTTAACAGTAAGAAAGAACCAATCAGCGCCAGCCGCAAGGCCTAGGCTATAGCTAAATCGAAAATGGAGCCAAAACATGCTCAGAATTTATTTGACGAAACGTTAATAAATGAGTTTATGAAGACCTAGCGTCTACCTAGCGTTTACTTCTAAGTTTTTATCGTGAATGAGCCTTTAGTTTGGAACCAAGTGTTGTTACGGTGGGACTCAAGTTCGAGAATGCTTGTTATCTAATTGGTGTCCCGAATGAAAAAGCTAAGGGGGCTCTGGGGAGTCTTGTTCTAATGACGTCACGCTTGGCTAGTGGTAACACGCCTGGATGGTTGCGTTCACCTCTATTCGGCCAATTAGGTTTCGTCTTTTATCCAGATTGTCTTCTGGGAAGAAACCAAACACTGAATGACAGACAAGAGATGCGTAATTATTTGGTGGTTAATTATTTATGAAGTTTGTTGTAATGAGCGAAGCTTTGGTAGGCTGGATGACACATTAATGTTGATTCAAATCACGTTTGTGTGGTTGCTTGTTTGTTTGTTTGTTTGTTTGTTTAAAATAGAGGTGGCTCAGTGGTAAAACATGTCGAGAGTCTAATAAGACCACCAGTTCATAAAGTGGTTCCACCCACAGCTAGCTTGTGGATGTGCCGTCGTCATAGATGGGCGTGTCGGAGCCAATCAGCGAGTGGCTTTTCAAAATACTGACATTTGATTGGCCAAGCCTCACTCATCTGTGATGTCAGCGTCGGAGACAATCAGCGGGTGGCTTTTTAAAATACTGACATTTGATTGGCTAAGCCTCACTCAGGTGTGATGGCAGCGTCGGAGACAATCAGCGGGTGGCTTTTTAAAATACTGACATTTGATTGGCTAAGCCTCACTCAGGTGTGATGGCAGCGTCGGAGACAATCAGCGGGTGGCTTTTTAAAATTCTGACATTTGATTGGCTAAGCCTCACTCAGGTGTGATGGCAGCGTCGGAGACAATCAGCGGGTGGCTTTTTAAAATTCTGACATTTGATTGGCTAAGCAAAATAGAAAAGGCGCCCACCCTTTAGTGTCAATGTTCGTCGCCACACGGGGGAAGCGCTAGTGTAGACTACAGATGTTGGATTCATTGCTGTAAAACCGAATTGAGGTGTATATCAACACAAGTTAGCTTAGACCACTTTGTAATTTCGCTTTGTAATTTCGGTTTGTTTATGGTAAACCGTATTCGCATGTATACCACTAATTTCAATTCGGATTAACTCCAAATCGAAGGGAGCTTGCAATAACGTCATTTCCGGTATCGCACGGTAGCCATACTGAGGTACTCTGTAAACATTTGTTTACGTTCTTCCGACACTGCATTGTTGCAATATTGCAGATGTCCTTCGACTGACACATCAACTGTTTTCAAACAAAGGTTCCGTATTATGACTGAAAACAAAAATAAGAACGCATTAACTCTCTTTAAAGACAATCATTTGCATGTTTTATCATTTTCTTGAACTTTTACCTGCACACATCAATCTATACGGCTTGAAACTGTGATATTTCCTGGATAACTTATGTGTCTTCTATTGACAGAACAAATGTAAACAAGCAATGAGTACCTCATAATGGCCGCCACGTGACGTCTATTGAAAGCTACCTATACATAGTGCAGCATGGCGGCCCCACTTGCGCCCCATCTGTCGGCGAGTTTATGAACCCAACCAACCGCGCGCCAAGTGAGTGTTGAATGCGCATCCGTCAACGTCCACAATTAGAACATGTGCAGTTAAGTAAGTAACTCGACTTACCGAGACAGACAGACAGGCAGATAGACAGACAGACAGACAGACAGACAGACAGACAGACAGACAGACAGACAGACAGACAGACAGACAGACAGACAGACAGACAGACAGACAGACAGACAGACAGACAGACAGACAGACAGACAGACAGACAGACCGACAGACAGACAGACAGACAGACAGACAGACCGGCCACTGTGCGAAAACGGTTAATTTACGAGCGCGGCTCCGATTTACTTCAACCTGCTGCAACTCTGGTTTTTAGTGGGTCTCTCCGTTATTGCTGTACTTGGATTTGTTTGATCTCGACATTCGAGTGAGTGGGTTACTGGGCCTCGCTACAGCTGGAACATATACACATCCTTGTACGGTACAGTTCGTCTCAATTCAAAATACATGCCGGCAAAATGCGAACTAAATGGAACTGTTTGAGCTTATTGGCCCGGAAACCTTATTAGTTGTTAGTTATTACAAAATAAATTTTAAACTTCTGGCCAAGGTCCAGTGGCGTAACTCAAAATGACGGGGCCCAGTATGCAAGCTAGATTTTTGGGCCTGGTTGAAATTACTTCTTGAAATTACTTCTATCCAAAAAGAAAATTATAAAGGCAAGGGTAAAAAAAGGTATATTAAAAGAAAATAGTAGAATAAACAAGCAATAATTATGTTCCTTTTTTACTATTGTACAGTTCTTGAATTAATTATTTCTTGTATGCCTGACTAGATAAATACGGATGGTAGATTCGTAAATAATATTCTTTATTCTGTACCGATGTAAAATAATTATTCTCGTGTATATTAAAAAACAAACGACCATGAAGAAACGAAATAACCTCAGCAGACGAAGGCTCCTCGTACCCCGAAATGAATATAATCGTGGAAGCTAAATAAGCAGGGTATTTGATCTTCAATAATGGTAAATGAAGACATAAAAAATACCACACGAATCGTGGAATTTCAATTTTCTACGTGCCTGCCTGTATGTATAGTCCTGTATAATATAGCATCGAAGGCGAACGGACCTACGCGTGGACTGGTGATCTAAGTAGGAGAAAAACCAACAGTGGTTATAAAGGGAATCGATGGTTGTGGTTTAACCAATGTCAACAGATAAGTGGTCTGTTTGCGTTTCGGTTTTCTGTTGATTTTTTTTTTTTTTTTTTTTTTTAAGGATAATCACGTTTGTGGAACTGAATCGCAGTCGAGCATGGATGATTTGTTTGAATTGAATCTAATAGTAATAGGGAGTATTCACGTGACGTCACATCGGCCATGTATTTGAGACTAAAGTGTGAGTGTTGTTATATAGAATAGGGTGTATTCACGTATTGCGCATGGTGGCCACATTGGAGGCCACAATGTCATGTGATTGGTAGTTCATTGTTACTATGTTTCAGCTGGCGTTTAATTCAAATTCAACTGTTCTCTAACTTTGGTTTGCTATTATTACTTAAAAACAACATAAACAAACTCTTTTGTTTCGATTACTCTTTTAATCGTAAACAAAAGCATACAATAATCATTTTCGTACACTTTATCGGGGGATATAGGCCTACGTGTTAAAACTCTCATATTTCCCTGTAAACAATATTATTCGTTTTCTATTGACAGCTAAATGAAACTTGGAATAGTACTATAGGTGGCCTCCAATATGGCCGATGTGACGTCACGTGAATACTCCCATAGAAGACGAATTATATGTTTTTAACGGCGACATATGAGAGTTTACACTTTCACAGTCAGGCTTGCGTGCTTGATGAGTTGGGGGGGGGGGGAAGGGGGGGATACGGATTTGGTTACCGGTCTGTTATCAGGGCATAGGTCCGGTCGTGCGACCAACGCGTAGGTCAACTAACCGCCGCGCATAGTTATCAGCGCTACAGTGGCGAACCACGGAACTAACGCGTGTGCTGCTGGAGATGACAAAAACAACAATATTTTATCAGAATTTCATAAATTACCTTAGGTCGTAATCACGGAAAACTGTCATCTGTAATTAAAGGCGATTTATCTTTAATACAAGTACATTCTTGCAAGACATTAGGTGTTCTGATAGTTTTATGTCCTACACTCGAGGTTGCTTAGAAGCTCTCTTATTATTTACACGAAAATATTAAACTTTTAAATAACAAAGCATTTTGTGTTTTTTGGATTTATCTTCGGATCAAATTTGGTGGCAATGTACCAGTGAGACTTCATAAATGTACAAAATGTCTAAGTAATCACAAAATGAACAAATGGCAGAGAGAAACTAGTATAAAAGGAAATGTTAAAAAAAATTTAAAAAGAAAGGAAATATTGAAAAGAGAAAGAGAAAGAGAAGGAGAGGGAACAGGAAATGGTGCTCCAGTCCTTGCGCGTGCGTCCAAGTACGCACGCACACACACGCACGGACCTTCACCACAGTGATAACAGCAGCTAACCTCTTGACTCGTGATAACACAGGCTGTGACCTCTGATTACAACACTCGCACTACAAGGCGGTGGTATTTCTTATCTCTCGCAGACAGACTTCACCACATTCCGCACGTAACAAGCATTCAGCAAGGCTAATATTATTATTATTATTATTATTATTATTATTATTATTATTATTATTATTATTATTATTATTATTATTATTATTATTATTATTATTTATATTTTTATTATTATTAGTATTATTATTATTATTATTATTATTATTATTTTTATTATTATTATATTATTATTATTATTATTATTATTATTATTATTATTATTATTATTATTATTATTGTAGTTTATATCTCCATCATAATAGATAATATTATGACTTGTTTTTAGAGAACAAATTAACTGTGTATTTTGGAAGTACACAAACCTGCGCTTATATATTTAAAACAAATCGGATTTTAATTATAATATAATATAATTAATTTTTGTAACTATCAAAATTCGTGGCCACATATTATAGCCTGGTATATAAATACATATAAGGCAAGTTTAGACGCACATAACATATTAAAAGGGCAACAGAAATAGGTTTGTTTGAAATAATAGCTTATGGTCTTTGGAACAAGTGTTATTTATTTATGGTTGCCATGAAGTTTGTTCTTCTTATGGAAAATAGCATGTAATAAAAAAATTCCATAGCAAAAAATCCTGTACTTAACTTGACACTTGACTCTGCATACGGCCCTAAGTGGAAACATAATATTTAATTGCGTTATTAGTCTTTTTTATGTATGTACCTTCGGCAATTGAAGATAACGCTAGCTAGCACTTGTATTAAATATACATTATCATAATGATACTAATGACAAACTGCAATTGCAACCACACCCGTACTTATTACCTACCTACATTGGATTATGTCGCGCAGTACACAAGTTATAAAGTAGCCAGCCACACACTTAGAAACACATGTCTTCGATTTACGATACATTACGACACAGGATTAGAGCGAGTAACGAGTACAAGTCTCTAGCAAGTGGACGTCTTATTTAGTTAGCATGGGGACAAGCAAGTTGACAGACGATCAAACAGCAATTACATCGATTATTTATACTAGCCTACATGAATCGATGTGTTATTAGTCCAGTTTAACACTGGTGTACTGAATAGGATGCAGGACACGTACCATAGGGACCAGTGCAAGTGTACTGGTTGTACAGTTGTGAGCATAGAAGCTGCAACGCATGTAGGATTAGTGCAAGTGTACTGGTTGTACAGATGTGCGCATAGTAGCTGCAACGCTCGTAGGACTTGTACCAGTGTACTCCAATAGAAAAATAGAACTTCAAAAATTAAAATACAGAAATAAGGTTTATGAACATATATAAGTAACATGGAAATTGAAAAGAGAATTTAAAGCAAAAGCTAGAGGTAAAGAAAAAGTAAAGAAAACAAGAAATAAAAATGAATCTTACCAATTAATCCTAAATCCAAGGAAAGCAAAACAAATACTTGAATGTGTTGATTTTTTAGAGAATTAAAGCAAAAGAAAAAATAAAAGAAATAAAAATAAAAATAAAAAAAATCCAAAATTCAAGGAAAGCAAGAAAAAATTCAATTTACTATATTTTTCTTCCTTGGAGTTCGGATTTTTTAAGATTTATTTATATTTCTTGTTTTCTTTTCTTTTTTTTCCTCTTTCGTTTGCTTTAAATTTTCCTTTCAATTTCCATGTCACTTGTAACTGTTTATTAACCTTATTTCTGTATATATTGAAGTTCTATTTCTCTGTATGCCTTTCTGTCCTTATTGTTATTGTAATTATTATTCTCTTTTTGTCTTTTCGCATTTTTCCTGTTACGTCAACCAAATTTTTTTTCTCAAACAGACTGTATTTATCTATGTATATATATTATATATTACTTTCAATGTTGATTCCTCAACATTCTTTTATTCTGTAGTATGAAGTAGTTGTAATTTTTTATAATCTGTCATCTAAATTGTGATTTTATTTTATTGTGAATTGTCCTAATGCGTTTTAGAACTGAGCAGGATAGATAGAGAATAAATACAAAATAAAAGCAGCCACATATCTTGTACACTGCTGTACATACCAATGTATATTATGATAAGTGGTCTTATTGCTGGCGGGTAAATTGAAGTCTAATTGCTGAAATCAGGATATCATACACACACGGATGTTATTGTGTTATTATGCAGCAGGTTGGTACACTGCTTTACGACTCAATGTTAAGGACTCTTTTTTTAAACCAACTTTTGTTTTAGTTCTGGTTATTTAATGGCATTGTATTGCAAATTGCAGAAGGTAGCAAACAAAATTTGTTGCTCTGTTTTTGCGCGGACAATTTCAACATTGATCATTTAAATTTTTTAATTGCCGTAAATTTTTTTTTTTTTTTAGATATTTCGATATTCAAATAGAATATCGATATCGAAAAATCGTGACATATCGATATCGAATCGAAATATCGATATTCTTGCCCAACCCTAGAAATAACGTATCTGGACTCATTATGTGTACGGATATACTGGAATCAAACCCACCCACGGTCACATCCACTCTTAACCTCATCAAACAATTAATATTTTATACACATTCTTAAAACCGTTTAACAATTTTCTGCCCAAGGATAATTGTTCTACATTCTTGAAACGCATCTGTATATTATTTCTCGAACGTTCTTTACTTCTCGTAATACACTAATTTATAGACCAGAGAGAGACTCGGTTAATCCCTGACAAATAAGGATTTAATGGAGTTGAATTGTGTGATTGATATTGTGTGGCGTGACTAACCCACATTCCTGCTTAGCCGTGCTTTGAAAGCTTTTAACAGATGTGCCTTATGAGGAGCTTCTGTAATACCCAAGCCTTTCTTTGTCGATCCACGTGTGTGATAAATAATAAAAACATTTCTATACTCTCTGTCTAGCTGTGGAATCCAGTTTTGAGATTATTAAATGAAATTTATTAGATACATTACAATGTTGATAATAGAGTGAAAATTCCTCGAGTTTGGATGGTATAACATTTCAAAGTTACATATCTACACCACCATCAGGGTAAAGTTATTTCAATGGCGTACCACCATGGATCATTACTTTGTGTATAATAAAAAGTGAGTGGATATTGTACAAACTTTATTTTTAGAGGTTCAGTTACGAGTGTTAATAATATATCCACGCCTTGAAGTTACTTAGTTGTTTAAATTACTTCATGTATCGTACAACTATAATTAGTTTCCAAGGTAAGACGTCTTGTAAAACTTAAAAGACACCAGCTATACAAATTGGAAATTCGTAATGAAGAAAAATTAGTTATAATATGGAGCGTTTCAATGAAGGAATGTGAAACAGGAACAAGTATCAAAAAGGGGAAAATGCTAAGAGCAAAAGGTTGACGTTACCTTCTTATTATGGTAATAATCCCACGGATAGATTGAGTGATGAATGAAGAAAAACAGAGTAGAATTGTAAAATTAAGTTATGGAATAGTTTAAAGAAACGATTGGTGATCGTTTAATTGTTTTGACGTATTTTGAGCCACGACTAAACGAATAACACTGTTTCCTAGGCAACCGTCAGGTGACTAACTAGGTAATAATTAATAATTTTCCGTAGGAATACCCGTTCTAGGGTGCACACCAGCTTTACCTGATGTGCCCCTCTTCAGGTGACTAACTAGGTTATTAGGGTGTTTGGATAGTTGGGAAGGAATGTCCGAGGGCTGATAGTAGGACTCAATCCCAGAATTCGCCTTTATGACTGAGCTGACTGAGTAAAAAAACTTCAGTCAGGACTGCCGGTGGCCGGAATCGAACCGGCGACCTCCCGAATTAAAGTCTCGCGTCTTACCGCTGAGCTACCTCTAACGGTCACTAACTAGGTATGGGATGTGAGGATAGTTGACGTGTGTTGTCCATCCATTGCTGTATGTGACTCAATCCAGCATCATCTACCTTTTGACTGAGGAAAATCTTGTAGACAATTTTCAGTCAGGATTGTCGTAGGCCAGTGTCGAAGAATTGACTTCCCGCTCTACTCGCGTGGCGTCTTACCGCCGAGTCACGATGTCTCTTTCGGTGAGGCACGAAGGACTAATGAAGAAGAAGAAGAAAACAGTAAAGATAGACGATTATACGTGATAGAAGATTTTAAAGTCGGTAATCCAGAATATATCCTGTATAAGATCTCTATAAATGGAACGATTGAAGGAAAGAGAAGAAGAAAAAAGATAAAGAAGGAGAAGGAGAAGGAGAAGGAGAAGGAGAAGGAGAAGGAGAAGGAGAAGGAGAAGGAGAAGGAGAAGGAGAAGGAGAAGGAGAAGGAGAAGGAGAAGGAGAAGGAGAAGGAGAAGGAGAAGGAGAAGGAGAAGGAGAAGGCGAAGGCGAAGGAGAAGGAGAAGGAGAAGGAGAAGGAGAAGGAGAAGGAGAAGGAGAAGGAGAAGGAGAAGGAGAAGGAGAAGGAGAAGGAGAAGGAGAAGGAGAAGGAGAAGGAGAAGGAGAAGGAGAAGGAGAAGGAGAAGGAGAAGGAGAAGGAGAAGGAGAAGGAGAAGGAGAAGGAGAAGGAGAAGGAGAAGGAGAAAAAGAAGGAGAACAGTGAAACGCGGGGGTGCAACCTCGCCACGTGGCCTTATAGTGTGGTCGCCACCCACCCTCGAAGCTGATCCCAGTCATCAGGGGCCTCATTCCAGTACATTTGCAAACTTAACCCCGGTGTTAGCCAATAGCCAATCAGGAGTCAGCAACTGGGACGCCGATCGAAGGAAGGCATTGTTGAAAAAACGAGACAAAATAAAAACAATAACAAACAAAAACAGTCCAATAACCTCAAAACGTCGACAAAATACTCAATAAAACTACATATTTACATATGTAGGACCTATATAATGTACAATAAATACACGAAATTGTTTATAAACTTCAATAAACACATAAAGTAGCGTATCCTTGAAATAGGATATCCTCAATAAAGAATTGAAATGTGACATTTGTGAAACTATACACACAGGCATTGACAAAATGGCGGCATTTCAAAGTATTGTTGAGATAACTCTTCTTAACCCTACTATCAGAGAGGGTCATATTTGCCTCCGAATTATGCAGGGAAGCCTGTGTAGGAGTTAACCCCGGGGTCATTTTAACATGGGGTTAGCGAGAGTTAAGAAGAGTTAAAAAAATGTACAGGAATCAGGCCCCAGGAGGACAAGTGGTCTCACTCACTCACTCACTCACCAAGGCCTCACTACACACACAGTGGCAAATATCACCGGTAATAACACCAACCACGCTAGCGATATCAACAATCCAGTCCCACCCAAACCAACCAACTTAGGAGTTGGTGATTGTTTCTCAATTAACTCCACCTTGTTTCGATGATGGGTGCGCGAGAGACCGTCCGCGCATGCCCACCTTTCTGTCTGTCTGTCTGCTCTGAGCTGCGCCGAGGAGCTGGTTTAGACAGGCAGGCCTATATTTGTCCATATTGTGCCATCGTGATCTCTGATTCCATGGGTACCTCCTTCGCTCTTGCTTGCACGGTGTGGCCTGTAGACGCCGTTCAAGATGTGGTCAGACACTGGATACTGCAACCTGTAACCATGGACTTATAATAGTAACCCTTAGACCATATAAAGGCGGTGGACAGAGTGCACGCCTACATCTGCCATTGCAGCGATTGAAGCCGAGCTGAGAACAAAATGAGGGAGAGAAAAAGAGCGATTCTCGGAAGTCGGTCTGGGCAGAGATATTAGTTCCATTCCAATTTAGCGTGTTATGATAATCCAGACTGTTTCCCAGCTCTTGACGTACAGCCAAACGCAGCGCAAGAGTTATAACCATGAACTAGGTCTGGGCAATGTTTTGCGCAGACCTAGTGCTTAGAACTGCCGCAGCTCGGCTTCACCAAAAGAGCCGAGCTATCCGTCTACCCGAAGGGTTTAGATGGTCTAAGAAGTAACCTCGTTTTTGTACCTGAATCAGCTAACAAATCAATGTACCAATTAAATAGCCACGGAAGAAGGCGGTGGGCGGCCATTTTAGCCCTTAAGTTTCGGATTTTGACATTGTTCACATTGTTGTTGTGACTGTTGATGTGTAATTGCTTAGCGATAGGGGCTAAAATGTCCGAGAATGTCAAAAACCGGAGATGAGAATCGAAGACGCGTATTCGAACCATGTTGCACATCCAGGACCCTTATTCTATAACTCCACCGAAACGGATTCGGTCGGAAATTACAACAATTTTGGCCGAAATGGAAACAATTGCAGTTCCACAACAATATAACTGACACAATAATTTCCAATTAGTATTGTTATTATTTCTCAATTGTTTCCATTTCGGCCCGAATCCATTTCGGGAGTTTTATAGAATAGGGGTGCAGATAGTTGTAAGTCCATGGTTCTACTGAGCTACTTGAAAGCAAACAACTTAGAAAGATTAATTACGACCATTTTACAACACAACAATAGTAATCGCTAATCTTGCCAAGATCTTTGCTCACTCAGTGGGGTAGCACGGCGAGGAACACGAACCACTCAACCTTACATGTCGCCAATACCAGGCCCGAAACATGGTATATTGTCTTTGTGATAGATTGAAGTTTTAAGCACATCTGATTTGATGGAGAGTCCGAATGGGTGAGGCGACATTGACAGAGGTGATCATCATCTGCCATCCAACGACCCGTCGTTCGTTTGTGTTTCGAGAGCGATCCACTTACGACTTTCGATTGTTCCCAACGCGATAGGTCGTATCGATTGTGTTTGCGAGCTTTGATTGATATTTGGTATTCACGTGGTGGCTGGTGGATATAAATTATTCGTGATTTCAGGTGGGACCTTTATTGCATGGGCAAGGTTTCTCTTGATATCTTTCTCATCTGTCTTCTTTCTGTTGCCATCTTTCTACTGGAGTCTTTGTAACACTCCTCCGTCGATAGATCTGTACCTGTATCTTTTTTATTTTTGGCAGAAACAGTGGCCGAATTGGAATTTATGTCATTGAGGATGGTCAAAATTTCTCACACTTCTTGGCAACATAAAATCGTGATGTGTGTGGAAACCACAATAACTGGCTTACAATATTTGATAATTGGTACTCGACAACTAGGTCATATGACGTCGGGGCGTGATTGGGTGAAAGGGACAAGTAGGAGGACGAGATAGGGAAATGGGAACCTCATTTACTCGCCTCTTACCATAGGGAGAGGTATAACCTGAGGCATGAGCCATATTCTACCCCAGGCACAGACGGAGGGTATAAAATAAAAGATAGTATCTTCGACTTTTACCTCCCTATTTTACCTATACCTATTGTTTTTTATTCGATTTTCGAGAAGCTTGTACTGTCTAACGCCGGTTTCACTAAACAGAGTGCTCGACTTTCTTTGATCAGATTTTTTTTCTTGAGATCTAAACATCCCCAAAATCCAAAACCCTACATGCTTATGAGGAGTTGAGTAGGCATTATGGGGAGGCGTACAACAAACGACTACACTGCAGCGCTTCGAGCGTTCCGGCCACTGAGCACTGCCTGTTAGAAGTCACCGAAAACCCCTCTAGAAGCCAGTGCACCTATAGCACAAGACACAATTAAGGGGGCTGTGACATCACAGGCGGACAAACAACGTGTTGCTAGGCAACTGCATTGTTGTATCTTTCTTTGATTGGTGCATATTCAATGTTTGTCCGAAACAAAACACGGCAACACGGCTATTTTTAGAATTGAGTCTTGTGCTTTTTCCATCGATTCCAAAAAAGAAGTCAAACAGTCTTTTCAATTACTACGTTTACATGCAGGTTTGAAAAAGTTTTGACTCGAGTCAAACCAAAACCGTCGATCGTTTACATGCCATCGATCTGAATACGTTCTCAAACCATTTTTTAGTTCGTACATTTCCCGGTATACAGCGCCACTTACAATAAGACATTTCACTGCTTTCTAAAGAGACATTGGAACAACAGAGAGGGCAGTGCGGGTAATCTATACAACAACAACAACAAAACAACAAAGCTGTCACATTTAGCTGTCACAACATGTAATCCTCACACATTTGTTATATTTTAAGACTTGCGACTTCAAAATATAATATATTACCATCTAGAAGATACAAGCGCGGTAGAAAAGTGAGAACCTAACCTCACTTTGCACTGCCACCGCCGGTTTAGTTTGCTAATGAGCCCTCCAAGTCGAAACGTATTGGCGGCAGTGGGGTGTTTACATGGCAGTTTCCAAAACTAGTTTTCAAGTCACCCCTGTGAGCAAACAGGCGTGACTCGAACCGATCCAAACCCACTTTCGAAGTGTTTATATGCTGTTTTGAAAACTCAAAACGTTCTCAAACCGATTTCAAACCTGCATGTAAACGTAGTAAATGTCTTAGAAATTCTTATTGTTGAAATTGTGTGTATCCAATATTCAGCGACTGTTGGCCGGATCGCTCGCAACGCTCTCTGTGCACTTGCTACGCCTCCCCATAGTGTTGTATCTCTCCTTGAACGGAGTGTAGTCGCGGTACGCGTGGCGCGAGGCGCGGCGCACGGCCACGTATCTAGAAGGCGGTGAACGTAACGTCGCAGAGGCCGTGAGAACGCGCCGAGCCTTGTGGTTCCCATGCCCCCACGAGACCGACGTCACGCCGCTACTACCCGTCCCACAAACATCGACCCGCGTTATACACATTCCTGCAAACATCGGCTCCACATAGATTTTGAAGATATAGGGCACTAGCAACACCAAAAGACAACAATGAAACAAATGAATTGAATCGATGGACAAACAACAAGCTGTCAAAACATAATTTCGTCTGATTTTGGAAAACAAAACAAAAAAGAAACAAATACACATAAAAAACTTTCACTTAAGGCGGGTTCACACAAAATGACTAAGACTAACGATTAGTGTTTAAGACTAACGATTTAAGGTTTAACAGGGTTGAAGTATACGATTTATGTTTAAGCGTTAACAAACTGTTATAGTGATTAGTGTTTAAGAACGAGTGATTAAGAAAGTTGATTTTCGATTGTTGGCATTGTTGAAATACATTTGGGGATGGATGTTTCCGAGTACGTTGTTTTCCCAAAGCTTAATCACTCTATTGTTAGTCTTAGTCCATAGTCATTCTGTCTGAACGCGCCTTTAGTCGTTGTCTATCTTTTTCAATAGCGAGCAGTTACTATTGCTACAATTGTTTTTATTTCTATGGTTGCAATTTTATTATTATGACAGCTGATGGTTTGTACATCAGTTCAATTAATTTGTTCCATTGTTGTCTTTTGGTGTTGCTAGTGCCCTATAATACATAAGGTTTTAAGACGTTGTTTTTAGGGCTCTGGTTCACATAGTTTCGTTTCGTTCAAGATAGGCCTAGTAAAGTGAAATACGTTGTAACGTTTTATCCTCAGTTAAAACATCATTGTGATACAATAGGGTACGCACAACTGACGTAACAGCCGAACTACAACAAAGGAATAAATGAATTGAACTGGTGGACAAACAACAAGCTGTCAAAGTAATATTTTTGCAAATAATGAGGTTAAACAATTAGTTGTAACGATAGTGACTGCTCGCCAGTTAAAATTTATGTTCAGTAATGGAAAGCAACTATCTGAAAGTTTGTAAACGTTCTGAACGTTTGTTTTTTTCCAACTTCAGATTTTTTTTGACATCTTGTTTGTCCATCGGTTCAATTCATTTGTTTCATTGTTGTGTTTTGGTATTGTGCGTACCCTAAAGGGCACTAGCAACACCACAAGACAACAATGAAACAAATGAATTGAATCGATGTACAAACAACAAGCTGTCAAAACATAATTTCGTCTGATTTTGGAAAACAAAACAAAAAACAAACAAATAAACATACAAAACTTTCACTTAGTCGTTGTCTATCATTTAAGTTTTCAATAGCGAGCAGTTACTATTGCTACACTGGTTTTTATTTCTATGGTTGCAATTTTATTATTTTGACAGCTGATGGTTTGTCCATCAGTTCAATTCATTTGTTCCATTGTTGTCTTTTGGTGTTGCTAGTGCCCTATACGCATAAGGTTTTAAGACGTTGTTTTTAGGGCTCTCGTTCACATAGTTTCGTTTCGTTCAAGGTAGGCCTAGTAAAGTGAAGTACTTTGTAACGTTTTATCCTCAGTTTAAACATTATTGTGATACAATAAAAAATTAATTGAAATTTGAAACAAATTAAAAATTAATTTGAAACAAATTAATTTAAATTTGTAATATCCATAATTAATTATAATAGTCTTGTTTACGAAAATCCCTGTACTTCTTACAATTAATTCGTAAGTATTATAAAAGTATAGTTGACTTGAGATTTTAGTTACTTGGACATTGCCCAACTTTATGACAATGAATAACGCATAAAAACAACGTCTTATAACTAAAACTTTCTGTGAACGCCAGTACGTACGTGTTTCCTATGATCCAACTTTACGACTTCGCGTTAAACCTTAAATGTTATGTCTTAAAAATCTGTGTGGACCAGCCTTTACACACATTGCTGCAAACATCGTGCGTACACCTACACGTGATCGGGCGAGCGAGTGGACAGTAGACGCGTGGGGAGTCAAGTAATTATAAACTTGTCGTCCCACGTTGTGGGTTAACAAGTGTCAAGAAGGAAGGAACACCTGCTGCTGCCGCACATATGTCACACACATGATCGTGATTGAACGTTTTTAGCGATTATTAAGCGAGCTTAGTTAAGCGAGCGTCTCCACGAGACTCTTATGGCACTTCGTTGTTTTTTTTTTTTTTTTTTTTGTGTACTAGACTCTTATGGCACTTCATTCTGTTTGTTTTTTGTTTCGTTTTTATGTCTGTCGATAGCGGTCGAACGGAAAGTCCGATCAACTTGAAATTTGGACCATCCACAAGCCTCGATGTGAATTGAAGGTGTATAGTTTTGAGGCAAAATCGTTCAAAAAGTTACAAAGTTACACTCAATAACTGCTAGTTACGGTGGCGGACCGCCGCGAAAACACTAGACAGAATGACAGCGAAAATTCTTAGCAACGCAAATTGCATTTGCACTGCATTCAACAATATCGGGAAGTATAATAGCTATGGAAATTAGAAAAAATTTTGAAATGCACATTCTTGAATTGTTGTTAATTGTTGTTTTTATTAGCTTTGAGATCTTTTCGCCAGAACATTCGTAGATATGGACGCGCTCGCTTATCAACGCGTCAAACAGAGCGTTTTCCTAGTCTAGGACACTTTGTATGAGTCTCATTGCAGTTCCCTAAAGCTTCAAGAACAATACACAACAATTAAAAATTAGTTCTTAAATATTATATTTTGGTTATACAAGATCGATAAGCTATTCATGCTCGGTTTAGCCAAAAGCTTTATGGCGTTTACACACTTTCCTTATGCCGACATTACACGACTCAATACTTTCGTCAAACTTATTGAATTCAAGAACAAAAGCGAATCAAAAACAGTTTGGTAAAAAAACTGCAACAATATAGCTTGTATTAATTGATGCTTTTTTGTCCTTGAATTCAATAAGTTTGACGAAAGTATTGAACCGTGTATTGTAGGTATTAGGTTTAAGATTTAAGGAAACCATAGCAACGTTTGCTGTTACACCTCAAATTCTTAACAGGGAAGGATACCTCTACGTCAACAATCGCACAAAAGTTTCATTTTTAAATTATATCTCCAGAATGGGCTTCGAAATCGAAAATCTGAATCAACAGCGCACTGTGGTTTAATAAGCCCTACATACTGAATGCTCTAAGTTGTGTTTTACATTATAATCAGTATGTTTTTTTATAAAAAATTAATTTTATTACTAATTAGTTATTATCGAATTCATATCGGGGCATACGTTCTTATCCTAATAGATTATGAAACATGATAATGTAGTATTAAATTTTTAGATATTTGGATTGAAATACTACTAGAAGTCCAGAAGCATAGTTACTCTTTTTACGCAAACAGCACAAAGTTTATACATAACATCCATACAGTACACAACACATAAATTCAATATAATAGAATTAATTTTTGAAGCTGTCAGAAGCCATAAAGACACTTTTTGTGTCAAGGGGCTAGAGTTCCGTTCCTTACTACCATCATTTTGTATGTTTGTTAAATTGGTTGTACAATATAATTTGAATATGCATAGGTAAAACAAATAATAAGACTGTATACTCAACATACAGTCAACATACAGTAGTAAATTAATGCTATCTCAACATTCATCAACGTGTATATGTCAACTTATCTTAACTCTGCATCTGGGCCTTATTAAACTGATTGAAAACCCTGGGCCAAAACGCGTAGGTATCCCAATGCCAAAAAACATGTCATGTCGAATTTTTTATTTTTTTAGATTTCTCTACACGTGCAGCATCACGACATTCACAACTCATTCGAACGTTTTTGAAAAACTAACCACCTACCTACCACCTGCATTTAACCGTTCATTTTATTTTTCTCTCGTGCACGTTTGCGACAAAAAAAAAACCTGAGTAATCTTTGGGCTAGGTCGTAAAGTTTTGTCCACGCGACACTAGAGGTAGTTCTTTCGGTGGAAGATCTTATTTAGATTCCGTTAAAATGCATTAAATCGGAAATAATTGGCATATGTTGTTGAAAACCGAAAATTGTGATCGTGATTGCGGAGTTAGTGCGCGTGTTCGCCACCGCTACCGCTACCGCTGCATTCGACTCTGACTCGTGAGTTATCACCGACAAAGTCCGTACATGGACAAAACGAGTTTGTTTTGTTGGTCGCTGCTGCAACGGAGGATTGATTCTGTACGTGGTTGTGCGGTACGAGGGCAAAGTCCTTGGATGGATTTGGTGTTTTTTTTTTGGAACTTGGATCCTAGAGTTGAAACGGAAGTTTTTGGCAACTTTTTCGGGGTTGAATATGAATTAACTTATAAAAAGTTGTCTCCATTATGTCAAGTCGCAAAAATATGAGACGTAAAACCGCAAATATCAATTTATAAAAAGAATAATTCATTAATATTCAATTTATTCGTATATTGTGTACATTTACTTATATAATAATAAGATAAGATAACTTTATTGGTATCTTTGATTACAGTGCATGCATACATTACACTCAATCGGTGACTGCTAGAGTAAACTTATTGTATAAATTATACAATTGTATACAGGAACATTTACAGTAAATTAAAATATTTAAATTTAATAAAATAAATAATTATTAAATTTAATAATCATAAATAATCTAAATAATTATTTTAATTTATTCATTAAAAATAACGTTTAAGCAAACAGTGTAAAAATTAACATCACTTTTACGCTAGTTCATTTTTTTGTCCTCAGAATTATAATAATGATTTTCATAATTGATCTAGAAGGCCGTGATTACTTCTATCTAAGGATCCGTGTTAGATCCATGACAACAATAACAACTAGTATTCAAACGTTATGTTAAGGTGGATTTTGCACTGTTGTGCATGGTTGTCATTGAAGATCTAGAGGGCCGTTACTGATTCTATCTAAGGGTTCTCGATCAATTCTAAAAAAGTTCTTTTATACATTTTATACCGTACTATTTAAAAAAAAAAAAAGCGTCGTTCTACCAGAACTCTTCTACGAGTGTTTGCATGGAAAGTATCTATCAAGCATCTCTCAACAGGTCGTAACAAGTAACTGCAGCTGGCTGGACTGATGGTGTAAATCAGGTATACTATCTGAATGCACTATACGCTCGAAATAATTACCTAGCATTTGAAAAACAAACCCGTAGAAAGACAAGCGGAGAAACGCAACTGGTTGGTTACATTATGGCGAATGATAGGTGTAGAAGAATTTTATGTCTTGGCAGAACGATTACAAGAGAAGATAGTTTGCAAAAAGAAAGTACGAAGAAGAATTTAATTGATAAGCTAAGAAATAAGAATGCTCTCTATCTATACCTTAAAGCTTTTAGCTTTTCAATATGGAGATTATGGAGAAGTTTACGAGTGCTTTTATGTTGAGCGTTGCAATTTTACTATGTAAAACGAATGTAAAAAGAGACATACAAATTACGTTGAGGGTATTTGGGCGATGGTAAGGCAGTCTCCCCCCCCCCCCCCCCCCCTACTGTAGAACAACCCGATTTTTGTTTGTTAAAGTTATTTTAAAATGTTTTAAAACTGTAAAAAAAAAGTTAACGAAATATGTCATCTCTTACAGTAAGAGGACAGGGCCGGATTAAGACATTTGGTGCCCATAGGCTTAAAAGTGGATACGCCCCCTCCCCCCCTCCTTAATTCAACATGCTAAAAAACATAATTCTGCATGCATTTTAGGTAAAAAAAAAGGAGGCACCTTATACATTGCAGCTCACCAAATTGTATAATTTCACCGGCCAAAGTCTCGCCCGTTGAAAAGCTAGGAGTTACACACCTCTACTCACTCTATTTATTTAATTAGTAATGTAATGAAATAGAAATCACAGTCATACTGATTATAATGTTAGTTACATTTATCATTCATCAGTCTGTAGGGCTTACCAAACCACAGTACGCTGATTACTCAGATTTTCGATTTAGAGATGCATTCTTGAGATGATATAATTAAAACATGACAATTTACTGCGGTTTTTGACGTAAATGTACCCATCGTTCGTAAGTTACCTATGTGTACTATGGAGAATACGCCAACGGTTATGCCGGTTCCCATACGAACACCGAAGTTAAGCAACCTCGGGCTAGGTCGGGAGGTGGATGGGTTACCACTCACCTCTGAAACACTAGTTACCGTTGGTTAGAGCGGATTGAAGGGTTCGAAAGCTTGTGTAACAGTTTCGTTCTTCGTCAACTGCTCGGCAGTCCAGGTTAGTGGAGGAACCTGTATGACTGGTGTCAAAGTTACACCGTCCTTTCGGATGGGACGTAAAGCCGATGGTCCCGTTGGTACTTTTCGACAGGAGTAGGCTACGTACCGGTACCAGGCTTCCCTCCTCGCTTACTCATTATCATTCATCAATCATCACTCATCAGGCTAAAGAGGGCTTTGTGCCCTACACTGGCATTAATTACAATAAAAATAAATAAATAGAGAATATACTTCACTCACAGCACGACCATCGCAAACACCGTAGATCGATCGACATTCTCAAATGTCCAAAATGCTTTTTGCTTCGGTTCCCCGTCAACTCTTCTCGACGAAATCCTTTCATCAGATCACTCAGTATAAAAACAAGTCGAGTCTCTTCGCTTTGATTTCCGCTTCGCGACCATGCACGGCACTAGATTGCAAAGAGCTTGAAAAACACCTGCAACATCTTTCATCTCTTTCTTTCCGCTTCTTTGCAGCACAAGTTATCTGTGAACGGTGTCGTAACTTGTTTTGGCGACTCGAGATGCAATTTAGATTCCATTAAAATGCACTAAATTCGAAATAATTATGTAAGTTTATATGTGGCGAGTTTGGACTACCCGCTGTTCTGGTTTTGCTGTTTTGACACCTTACAAAGTACTTTTACTTTACTGGCCACCATTCTCGATATGGCTCGGCTCATTCACGATAAAAACTTAGTAGTAAACTTTAACTTTAACTTAGACGCTAGGTCTTCATAAACTCACTTAATAACGTTTCGTCAAGTAAATTCTGAGCATGTTTCGGCTCCATTTTCGATTTAGCTAGCCTAGGCCATTTTGTTTGAAATATAGGTAGCTTTCAATAGACGTCACGTGGCGTCCATTATGAGGTACACATTGCTTGTTTACATTTGTTCTGTCAATAGAAGACACACAGGTTATCCAGGAAAAATCACAGTTATAAGCCGTATAGGTATATTGATGTGTGCAGGTGAAAGTTCAAGAAAATGATAACACATTTAAATGATTGTCTTCAAACAGAGTTTACGCGTTCTTATTTTGTTTTCAGTCATAATACAGAAACTTTGTTTGAAAACAGTTGGTGTGTCAGTCAAAGGACATCTGCAATATTGCAACAATGCAGTGTCGGAAGAACGTAAACAAATGTTTACTGGGTACCTCAGTATGGCTACCGTGCGATACCGGAAATTACGTTATTGCAAGCTCCCTATAGCAAACCCAATGCCTAGGCCTTGCGGCTGGCGCTGATTGGTTCTTTCTTACTGTTAAGTTTATTTTAATTTTAAAGTTTGATCGTTCCAAACTTAACCGTAGCCCAAAACTAGGTTTAAGTTTTGGTCATGAACAATCGCGTGATCTTCCGTAAGCCGAACCTTACTTTAAGTTGTAGTTAGCGGTTAAGTTTTATCGTGAATGGGCCTTTACAGTTTACAGTCTATAACGTCTTGCTTATTTTAAATTTAAAGCAATTTCATTGTTGGCTGACTTCTTTTGTAGGGAACGATAATAGAGTTAGATTTTGTTTTGTTTTTAACGCAATCTCAAACCAGGATAGGTTTTTTAAAAATATATGCATCCATTTGACACTGTATTTTTTTTCCCCCAATGGGTCTAAGAAGCTATTGTGGTAAGTATTGGTAGGTTGCCAATGATGTATTTTATAGCTCCTGCACGGATTACTTGAGCAATTGGTTCTTATACGAGTTTTGTAAATGCATTGTAAATCGTGCAAGCGGTCTTAGAGGAACTGGTTCTGAGATTTTGAAGGTGAAAGCAAATCACACGACTGTGCAGATAGATGTACTTGCATCAAAGAATCAGAGCTTCTGTACACTGTGACTTATTTACAAAAACACTTGTTCTCTAGGGCAAACACACATAGGTTGGAATTCATAGTCGGCCCCTACACCTAGGGGCACCCATTGTTGCTATGGATTTGTTTTGTTTATGGGAAATAACATGCAAACAATTGTTACCTTGGTAACAATGGGCGCCCCTAGGTGTAGGGGCCGACTATGAATTCCAACCATAGTGTATGAACAGTTATGATATTCCTTTTTTGAAGTAAGGACTTTGTAGATGTAATAATGTATTAATAGACCATTTCAAAAACTATCTAGGACCCTTTGTATGATTATCATCACGGTCCTCTAAATCTTTATGTGCGACAATACACAACAATTAAAAACATAGAATCAAAGTTAGTAGATGATGAGCATCAATGAACCTTGATATAACATTTGAAAACTGATTTTTAATTGTTGTGTATTGTTGTTCTTGAAGACTTAGGAGAGATACTCTACAAAGGGTTCTCTAGTTTTTAAATGGCCCATTAAATGATTGTGTCCATTATTTATTTTTTACCAATCAATCAAAACCAATTACCTACTTTACTCTAAATTTAAAACTCATTTAAAAAAACTAATTCACATTTAAATTTATTACGAATTCTTTTTGGCCTATTTGAAAAAAGTCCCTTTCGTAATTTGCTCTGCGATATTTTATTTTGTAGTTCTTATTATCTTTTTTTGCTTTGCAGAAGTGTGTGTGGTCTGTTTTTAGGTGTGTGAAGCCAGTACTCCAACTTTTAAGAAATAATAATTGCCACATGGCTCATTGTAATCACACGAGCATCTAATGCTGGAAGTCGGTTTGATACCCGTTGCCGGCAATCGTACACTACTGAAGGGTTTTCTCGAGGTTTTCCTCAGTCACAAGGATAATTCTGGAATTCGGTCATACCAACAGCCCTCGGACATTCCGTCCAAAATATTCCAAACACCGCAATTCCTAGTTAGACACCTGAAAAGTGGCAACAAATTATCACTGGGTAGTTTTTACCAAAAATATTGTTAATATAAATGTATATTTGTATATTTGAGAGTTGACAAGCTAAATATACAGGTGTCTTGTACACCACTATGTATCTACCGAAGCGCTATTTAAACTGTGGCGGATTGCCAGGCGGTGGGTCCGCAACAATCAAAGAAGAAAAAATCAATGTTTGGCTATTCAGTTTGTAACCAGGGGCTGAGAAACATACATGACAATAAATTTGGTTTCATTTAAATTAAATCTTTTAAATACCATATTGGTGACCCCGACGTGATCCGAATAAGACGCATACCTTCTGTCTATCGGTAATCACATTTAAAATGGAAGCACAATTACAAGAGTTGACACAACGGTTGAAGTCGCTGACTGCCATCGTCGCCGCGCTCAGTGATGATCAGTTCCAAGGCCGTCGTCAGCGTTCAAGGTCACACAACAGGGCCCCAGCACCAGCAGGCACGACCACTGACAGAGGATTGTGTTGGTATCACGCTACTTTCGGCAACCACGCTCGCCACTGTGTGCCTCCATGTAAGTACCAGGAAAACATTCGGGGCAGTCAGTAATGGCGGCTGGCTATGGCCCCACTGCAAATCGCCTTTTTGTAACCGACAGGTTGACGCGCACAGAGTTCCTTATTGATACTGGGTCAGACCTTTGTGTTTACCCGAAAAGCAAAGTTTTCGGTCATCCCGGGAAAACCGACTACACATTGTTCGCTGCAAATGGATCCCCAATTTGCACATACGGTCCTCTGACTTTATCTCTGGATCTTGGTTTGCGCCGAGATTTCACATGGCGTTTCATTGTCGCCGACGTCGATCAGCCTATCATCGGTGTAGATTTTTTGGCGCATTTCAGTCTACTCATTGACGTGCGCCGACGGCAATTGGTTGACAACGTCACTACATTAACAACTCCAGGAAAACTATCTACTGGCGCGCTAGTACACGTCAAGGTAATTTCGCGCAACAACGATCTTCAGTCCCCCTTTCACGCGTTACTCGCACAGTTTCCGGAAGTCACACGCCCAAGTGGCAATCCTACAATGCCAAAACACCAAACGCAACACCACATCAATACGACGCCCGGGCCACCGGTTTCGTGCAGGCCCAGACGTCTTGCGCCAGACCGCCTAAAAATCGCGAAACGGGAGTTTGACAGTATGATGAAAACAGGCGTCGCGCGACGGTCATCTAGCAGTTGGTCCGCAGCTCTCCACCTTGTTCCCAAGAAAGGTGATCAGTGGAGGCCTTGTGGAGATTACCGCCCTTTGAACGCCAGGACTATTCCGGATCGGTATCCAGTTCCACATATCCAGGATTTCACGCAGAATCTTTCAGGCAAGTGTATCTTTTCTACCATTGACTTAGTGCGAGCGTACAATCAAATTCCTGTTGCTGCTGAAGACATTCCCAAGACGGCGATCACTACTCCCTTCGGATTATTTGAATTTCCGTTTATGAGTTTTGGCCTACGAAACGCGGCTCAGACATTTCAACGTTTTATCGATGAGGTATTACGGGACCTCGATTTTTGCTACGTCTATATCGACGACATCCTTGTCGCTTCCTCCAACCCAACACAACATGAAGAACATCTTCGCCTCCTGTTCACGCGACTTTCAGAATACGGCGTTTTGATCAACTCCTCCAAATGTGTATTCGGTGTTCCAGAAGTCAAGTTTCTAGGGTACACAGTCAGCGCCAGTGGCACCTGCCCTCTTTCGGAGAAGGTTGAGGCCATCCTCTCTTTCCCCTTACCTGCCAACGTCAAGCAGCTTCGCCAATTTCTTGGAATGATAAACTTTTACCGCCGTTTTCTTCCATCTGCAGCTAGGATACAGGCCCCCCTTAACAACCTCCTTGCCGGTGACGAAACTTCCGCCAAAACAATCATTGTTTGGACACCGGAACTCCAGGCTGCGTTTCAAGAATGCAAAAACAGCCTCTCCCAGGCTACGCTTCTGGCGCACCCAGATATCAACGCCGAATTAGCAATCATCACCGACGCGTCTGATACCAGCATTGGAGCCGCACTCCAGCAGCGTACGAGCCGTGGATGGGAACCTCTCGCTTTTTTCTCACGAAAATTAAATACCGCACAGCGTAACTACGGTGCGTACGACCGTGAACTTCTTGCAGTGTACGACACCATAATTTTCTTTCGCCATATGTTGGAAGCGCGCACTTTCACTGTGTACACCGACCACAAACCGTTGACTTTTGCATTTACACAGCGCCCTGAAAAATGTTCACCTAGACAGTTTCGCCACCTTGATTTAATCGGGCAATTCACAACAGACATACGTCATATTCCTGGTAAAGACAACGTCGTAGCCGATGCCCTGTCTCGTGTTGACGCCATTACTTTTCCAGTCGGCTACGCTGATATTGCCCGTGCACAACTGGACAACGCCGAACTACGTGATCTCTTACATGCTAACTCTACACTGCAGTTGCACCCACAGCAGCTTAATGACACAGATTTGCCTCTCTACTGTGACATGTCACAATCACTTTCGCGGCCATTCGTACCACATACTTTACGTCGACAAGTTTTCGATAGCCTGCACAGTTTGTCTCATCCAGGTGTCAAAGCAACGACCAAACTCGTCACTCAACGTTTTGTATGGCCCTCTATAAATAAAGATTGCCGTGACTGGGCCCGTGCATGTATCACGTGTCAGCGTTCCAAAGTTACGCGTCACACCACAGCACCGCTTGCACGTTTTGCTACAACTGCCACCAGGTTCGAACACATCCACCTCGACTTGGTCGGGCCTCTACCAATTTCCGATGGTTTCCGATATCTTCTCACTTGCGTGGACCGTTTCACGAGGTGGGCGGAAGCCATACCGCTTTCCGATATCACTGCCGAGACGGTGGCTACCGCACTCGTCACAGGTTGGATCTCACGGTTCGGGACACCGCTTAAGGTTACAACGGACTTGGGCCGCCAGTTCGAGTCCCACCTCTTCCGTGCACTCAGTAACATTACTGGCATGACTCACCTCCGGACCGCAGCCTACCACCCTCAATCCAACGGTATGGTGGAACGACTTCATCGTCAGCTGAAGGCAGCACTTCGATGCCACGGTGATGACCGCTGGACGGACGCTTTGCCATGGGTAATGCTCGGCATCCGTGCCTCATGGAAAGAGGACCTCAAAGCCACCCCCGCTGAGCTTGTGTACGGCACAACACTCCGTCTACCGGGCGAATATCTCTCGCCCCCTCCAGCGACGCCAGAATCCACATCAGCATACGTTGACCGCCTTCGACGTCGCCTTTCCCAGTTGCGTCCGGTTCAACCGTCTCACCACGGCCAACACGCGGTCTTTGTTTTTCGAGATCTTGCAACCTGCTCGCATGTATTCGTGCGTCATGATGCGGTCCGTACTCCTCTTCAACAACCGTATGATGGCCCATACGAAGTCATTTCACGTAACGATAAATTTTTCACCATCCACCGTGCCGGCAAGAGTGTAGTGGTCTCCATCGACCGGCTCAAACCTGCATATGTGGATGCAGACAGCATCTTGGCTGTCAACGCACCTTCCAAACCGACGCCAGGCCACACTTTTCCTGGCAACGTATTGCCTATTGCAGCCAACAACAACAACAACAACAACAACAACAACAACAACAACAACAACAACAACAACAACAACAACAACAACCACAACAACAACAACAACAACAACAACAACAACAACAACAACAACAACAACAACAACAACAACAACAACAACAACAACAACAACAACAACAACAACAACAACAACAACAACAACAACAACAACAACAACAACAACAACAACAACAACAACAACAACAACAACAACAACAACAACAACAACAACAACAACAACAACAACAACAACAACAACAACAACAACAACAACAACAACAACAACAACAACAACAACAACAACAACAACAACAACAACAACAACAACAACAACAACAACAACAACAACAACAACAACAACAACAACAACAACAACATCACACCCTCATCAACCACCATCATCGGTACACCCACCGCTCCGTCAAATGCAAAAACATCCGTCAAGCGCGTTCACTTTCCCGCCCAGCTGGTCCACACTTCTCCGTATCGTCACAACCCTCCGATACTGGGGGGAGGTACTGTGGCGGATTGCCAGGCGGTGGGTCCGCAACAATCAAAGAAGAAAAAATCAATGTTTGGCTATTCAGTTTGTAACCAGGGGCTGAGAAACATACATGACAATAAATTTGGTTTCATTTAAATTAAATCTTTTAAATACCATAAAATAAATAAATAAAAAGAAAGAAATACCGAGATGTAAATATGAGTAATACCAACAATATTGCTAACAATCATAATGTTTTGTATTCTTTATTTATTTATTTTTTATCATCATTTTTTTATAATCATATTTTTCAGTTGCAAAGTTGCATTTTATCCAATCTTCTACAACGTTGTTATATTGCTGCATTATCAAATCAACACTACCTCAGTTTAGCTGCTGTGGCTGATCCCAACAATCCTTCTCACCATTCTTTCCATCTAGCCACAACCTCACTCACTCACATTCCTCGCAACATACATTCCATGTTCGTTCATTTCAAAATCATTCCTCGGCTAATTTCAACACAAA
The DNA here is from genome assembly GCA_945910005.1 of Isoperla grammatica. Lineage (NCBI taxonomy): Eukaryota > Metazoa > Arthropoda > Insecta > Plecoptera > Perlodidae > Isoperla > Isoperla grammatica. The sequence goes on from OX246744.1 coordinate 11,477,696, forward strand.
CAAAACCTAATAAAATATATTTAATATGTTGAAGAAGAAGCGGCTGCGTTCTTTGGCGCGGCTACGATGGATGGACTCTTTTGTTGTGTCTCGAGCGAGCGCGCGGAACATCTTTTCTTTCGAAGATCTTTGTATGTAAAAAGCTTCCACCAAAGAATTTGTCTTCGCCGTGTATAGGTAGAGTAAGCGGTGGGATGAGTTCTGGCCGAGGGCGGTGTATAGTCACGTGGTCTATACCTATTTACCACCACTCAACCATCTGTTATCGAATTATCTTATTATGAGCAAAGGGAGTTGTGGCTTAGAGGATGGATCGGGAGAAATTGATTCGGTGATGGAGGAAATTTTTAGTGAGATGCTGTAAAGTCGATGGGTCGATTAGTGAATGGTCGGATATTCAATCAGTGTCTTGCGTGCGTGGAGGTTAGGTGTTGGTAAATAAGAATCAGATGAATCTTGTTTGTATGGGACGC
>OX246744.1:11478368-11503368 GCA_945910005.1 Isoperla grammatica
ATCTATCGGCAAGTCCCATGTCCTATCCCTACTTCCCCTTTCTGCCTGTGTCTTTGTGGTGATTAACCCCTGCCTGTCTGCCTATCTACTTACCAACCTGTAAACCGCTCCTACCGCTCATCCAAACCCTGTCCTACCTATCAGCATGTCTGTACCTCTTATGTACCTCATCTGCCCGCCTGCCTGTCTTTATATCTCTGTCTATGTCTATCTGTCTGCTTCCTACCTACTTACCTGTCTCAATGTCTGCCTAGCTGTCTACCTGTCTCTATGTCTGCCAGTCTGTCCACCTGTCTCTAAGCCTACATGTCTCTGCCTCCTACCTACTTACCTGTCTCTATGTCTGCCTGTCTGTCCACCTGTCTCTAAGCCTACATGTCTCTGTCTCCTACCTACTTACCTGTCTCTATGTCTGTCTGCCTGTCTACCTGCCTGTCTACCTGCCTCTATGTCTGCCCGGCTGTCCACCTGTCTCTATGTCTCTGTCTCTTAGTTTACCTGTCTGCCTCCTACTGTCTCTATGTCTGCCTGCCTGTCTACCTGTCTCTATGTCTGCCCGGCTGTCCACCTGTCTCTATGTCTCTGTCTCTTAGTTAACCTGTCTCTGCCTCCTACCGGGTGGGAAGGGAATGCCAAGGATGGCTCCACACAGCCTCCAACCTCCTCGGTCCGACCACAGAGAATGGAAGTCGTGATTGTCGACGGCGAAACGTGACAGGTTTAACGTGAGCATCTGATTAGCGTGCGGTCCTCCGCATGAGAGCGGGCTCGGCGTGCGTCTGTCTGTCTGTCTGTCTGTCTGTCTGTCTGTCTGTCTGTCTGTCTGTCTGTCTGTCTGTCTGTCTGTCTGTCTGTCTGTCTGTCTGTCTGTCTGTCTGTCTGTCTGTCTGTCTGTCTGTCTGTCTGTCTGTCTGTCTGTCTGTCTGTCTGTCTGTCTGTCTGTCTGTCTGTCTGTCTGTCTGTCTGTCTGTCTGTCTGTCTGTCTGTCTGTCTGTCTGTCTGTCTGTCTGTCTGTCTGTCTGTCTGTCTGTCTGTCTGTCCGTCCGTCCGTCCGTCCGTCCGTCCGTCTGTCTGTCTGTCTGTCTGTATGTCTGTCTGTCTGTCTGTCTGTCTGTCTGTCTGTCTGTCTGTCTGTCTGTCTGTCTGTCTGTCTGTCTGTCTGTCTGTCTGTCTGTCTGTCTGTCTGTCTGTCTGTCTGTCTGTCTGTCTGTCTGTATGTCTGTCTGTCTGTCTGTCTGTCTGTCCGTCTGTCTGTCTGTCTGTCTGTCTGTCTGTCTGTCTGTATGTCCGTCTTACTGCTGCCTCCTGTGTGAGTATACTCGTGATGACCCCTGCGAGGAAAATAACTTCATTAAATTGAAGAAAATACATTTATATTTACTTTATGATCCACTCGGTATAGGAGACTCAAACTAACAATAGATAGCGCTGCTAAGCTATATTATACCTCATTATCTGCGCCATTGATGGTTTCAACAAATCAACGATGAGTATTGTCCTCCTCATAGTAGTTTATTTGCTTGCCACCAGATTGATTTTGAGTGGTCTGACTGATTTTCAGTATGACGGTTCTTAAAGTCACGGTGTGACATCACAGTAATATTTATTGGCATGGCCATTCTCGTATATTGCGGTTGTGGCTTATTGTTCAAATAATAGACCTTTTTCAGAATCGATCTAGGTCAAAGACCCTTAGATAAAACTAATCAAGGCCCTCTAGATTAATTCTGAAAATCATCTATTAGGGTGATAGAGTGGTTAAGCGTAAAGACACGTTCTGTACGAAGACCCTTGATTTACTGATGTCGCGAGTGTATACTTGTCTTGTAGTCTTGTAGGTACTAATTATGCTCTCTTTGTTTTCAGTGTGAAGATCAAACTCCTTCCGATGAGACCAACTGAAATACAATACAAGGTTAGTTGCTGATTTACGATATGGGTACAGTGTATTCCTATTGATGAATATTACCTATATTTTGTCGTTTTTTTGTAAGTTATACAAAAATGTTCTGTTTTTCGAATGTTTGACAAAGTTACATTGCTTCTTCTAAGTAATCCTCGAGGACATCTATAATAGCCTACATCAATAGCCTACATCAATAGCCTACATCAATAGCCTACAGAAATCGTCAATGTATTGGACAGCGGAAGATTATAGGAGTTGGTCCAGTGAACCGCGGGCTCTGCGTTCCAGGTTCGAATCCCGACTTGTGCATGGATGTCCTATGTCGTTTTTTCATCTTAATAGACATGTACCCACTCATAGTCTTGATTAGCATCGTTGCCAAATATGAGACGTTAAGCCCAAATATCATCGTCATCATCGTGAATCTATAAGACCCCACAAGATGATGATATTTGGGTTTGTCCCATATTATTTCAACTTTGGCTAATCGAGACGATGAGTGGGTGATTATGAGGATGAAGAAAAAAAACGTCACATGTACGAATCAGATCCATTGCACATCGCGGGGTCGTCATAAGGGGAGTCCAGCAAGGGAGGGCAGGGCCAAGTGGGAGGAGAAATCTTCTGTGGGACAGTGCGGGGGAATAGGACTGGGTCTCCTTTCGTCGCCTCTTACGACTAGCAGAGTCACTCGGGGCCTAAATTCTACCCCGAGCTGAAACGGATCTCCTTTCGTTGCCTCTTACGACTAGCAGAGTCACTCTGGGCCTATTCTACGCCGGGCCGAGACGGGTCTCCTTTCGTCGCCTCTTACGACTAGCAGAGTCATTCTGGATCTATTCTACCCCGGGCCGAGACGGGTCTCCTTTCGTCGCCTCTTACGACTAGCAGAGTCACTGTGGGCCTATTCTACCCCGGGCTGAGACGGATCTCCTTTCGTCGCCTCTTACGACTAGCAGAGTCACTCTGGACCTATTCTACCCCGGGCCGAGACGGGTCTCCGTTCGTCGCCTCTTACGACTAACAGAGTCATTCTGGGCCTATTCTACCCCGGGCCGAGACAGATCTCCTTTCGTCGCCTCTTACGACTAGCAGAGTCACTCTGGGCATATTCTACTCCGAGCTGAAACGGGTCTCCTTTCGTCGCCTCTTACGACTAGCAGAGTCACTCTGGGCTATGGGCACATTCTTCCCCGAGCTGAAACGGGTCTCCTTTCGTCGCCTCTTACGACTAGCAGAGTCACTCTGGGCTATGGGCACATTCTTCCCCGAGCTGAAACGGGTCTCCTTTCGTCGCCTCTTACGACTAGCAGAGTCACTCTGGGCATATTCTTCCCCGGGTCCAGACGGTCTTATCTTTATACAAATATTCCTTTATATGGAAATTTAAAATAAAAAAAAAAACTCACAAAGTGCCGAAATAGCTGCTCATCCCCTAATTACCCCTGAGTTACGATGAATATTCACACGTGTAAAGTGTGTGAAAGAATGAACCGCCCTTGTTATTATGCGGCGTGAGGTGAGACCCGACGCGCCCTTACCTCACAGCCTTTGTTACTCTCTCCGTAGGGCGGGGGGGGGAGGGGGCGAGGGGAGGTGAGAGGTTTCACACACCTGCCAAGCAAGCCAGCCACCCTCAAAGGGTTAGTTATATATACCGGACTGACTGATGAGATGCAGAGCGAGGGTGATTCTATCTATGGCTATGGTAGCGCAGGAGCAAGTACTGCCCACCAACTCACACTATCTCCAGCATATTTATACTTCTACAGTATTTTCCATATCAACTACCACAGGGGCAAATTTTGGGTTCAATCGCGGCTGGTTTATTGCTATCTCTGTACGAGATTGTAAACTTCAATCACGTTGAGAGATTTTATTTTTTTATGAATACAGCATTTTATGCCATTTGATAGTGACCAGTATAACAACGGATGATTAACAACGATGCATGATGATGAAGAAGGGAGGAGGGGAAGCCTGGTACCGGCACGTAGCCTACTCCTGTCGAAAAGTACCAACGGGACCATCGGCTTTACGTCCCATCTGAAAGGACGGTGTAACTTTGACCACTCATATAGGTTCCTCCACTAACCTGGACTGCCGAGCAGTTGACGAGAAGAACGAAGCTGTTGCACAAGCTTTCGAACCCTCCAATCTCCTCTAACCAACGGTAACTAGTGTTTCAGAGAAGAGTGGTCACCCATCCACCTCCTGACCTAGCCCGAGGTTGATTAACTTTGGTGTTCGTATGAGAACCGGCTAAACCGTGGGCTGATACATACATAAAAACGTCTTCGGCAGTGCGTGGTTCTTCACTACCCCCCACCCCTGCCGGAAGATACCATTTTAATTCGTGTAGAGCAGGTTGTGGTTTGTCTCATTGAATAGGGTGTGTTGGTGTTGGTGTTGCTATCTACTACTAAGCGAACAGGTTGATAAGGGATGGCTCCAGCTTTAATTGCTACTCACAAAACCAAGGAAGGGTTGGTATGCGAGCTATTGTTTCGATCCCTCGGTAGGAGCACCCTGCGGTGCCGAATATACATTCGTTATAATAGAACCATGACACGTCCACCGCTTTTTCTGCTTTTTAAACACAACAAAACAGTTTTATCGTAAGCCGTTTGTTTTCTTGTAATTGCCTCGTTTGTTGTATTGTTGGTGTATGGTGTAAAAATGTCGTTTCGGGAGGCGACGAAAAAAGGGGTATAACATTCAGATTTTATTTTCGTTGGATTGGAGCGAAACGAATGTCTAAAAGTGGCAGATATATTAGAATTGTTATAGGTTATGTCTGCTGCTTGGTATATTAAAATTATACAGCCAAATAACTTAGCGCGGAGTTGGTTTGGATGCAGATGGTGTGTTCTTGAAATGTGTGGTTTAACCTGTCTCGTTGTAAAATTTTTAGTGTTTTGTCTGTCGTAAAATCGACTCGTTTTGTGGTGGTTGTGAGAAAGGGGGGGTTGTTAATTTTTAGGAGTGCGTGGAGAGTGTGTGCGTGTGTTTGAAGGAACGTTGCGTTTAATTTTAACAGCTCTTTTCGAAGGACATCTGGGTGCCAAGTTGTGAGGATTGAGTGTTTGTTACCGGAACACGTTGATTGGCTATTTAAAAATGTTTCACAGGACAAAGACTCAACCACAACTGATGGCATCGTGATTGTAATCGTAATGCGGAAATCGTGAAAGAGTTAACTTACTTGCTTCCTATGCGTTCGCTGTTCACAACAAAATCGTAACGTCGTAATATGGATTGTAATGGTAAATCATATTTTGTCTACAATTACGGTTCCGATTACAATTATGATGGCGTCAATTGTGGTTGGGTCGTTTACTGCTCTCATAAAAAATTTGACAGCGCTGTACTATTGCATGATTTTAGTTGAAAAATGAACAAAAGTAAAGATAAGGTGTACCTAATGATTAAATAGTATAGGAAAATAATTTTAAATGAATCAAGAAAATTTTGTTTTTATACATTTTACAAATTCTTAAAACGTAACACAGGTAGTTGTTTTTAAGTGTAGTAGAGGATATTATATACTTTTACAGTCGAATTTCTTGTCTGTTAACATAAATATATATAGGTAGTTATATCGGTCGTCATAAACTTCAGTATATTTGATTTATTTTCACAAACTTACCCTTCATTTGGATAAAATGTGTAATTTTTCGAGCTTAGTACGCATTGGTGTGGTTTATGCATATATATTTCCATGTGAGTTAATCTTAATCTATGAATGTATGGCAATGACATCAATATAGTATAGCAACATGTAACTGTTACTCATTTATCCATCATACGTTTTGGATATGGGTCTGTAAACCTCATAGGTTAAGTAGAAGAGTGAATTCTGTTCAAAACTCGCCGTTTTGTAACTTCCCTGTTTAAAAATCAATTCCATTCTATTTCCTGATGTTTTCGTCTCAAACGTTCCACAAATGTACGAGGCCTTCCTCCCTCCCCAAAAAACGCCCCAAATATTTTCCACATCCTTAACTAGACACTTGTAATGTAACACACTCAAAATTGCATAGTTTTAAATTCCACCCTTCCACTTAAAGGTGTCTACTTTTCAGGTAAAACCATTTAAAAACGAAAACAAAAAAACACCCAAAATTTATGTTTTCCAATTAGGAAAGTAAAACGTTTTTTATTGCGTCACGTTGGCACCTTGCTTGAGTTGACAGAGACATAGGGTAGACATAACAACCAGGTCTGCCACCTGCCGGGAGAACGAAGCACTAACGGTATCGTAATTGTTAATAAAGGGTTGCGTTCCATCATTTGATATACCAGAGCTCGTATCTCGTGAAATCTGGGCCGAATCCACCCCTACTTTAAACCCAAATTGAATTAACCCGTATATAATTCGAGACCGGTCGGTCGGTCGATAATATATCAGGTGGAATAACGGTGAATCCCCTCAGATTGGAATCTAGTTTGTGTATTAAGTAGCTGTTCTTTTATTATGGAACGCATCTTAAAGGATTTGGGTATCAGGTTATTTATAGAAAAATGTCATCTTATGTTAAACGCTCGAATGGATTTCACCCCTTCTTGACAAATATGAGATTCACGGAGGAAAAATATTGATACAACCCTTGACAAAGAAAGGGTGGTTTGTGTTCACCTGCGCTTTTTTTTGTAAAAGGGTGGTTAAGTGGTAAAAGTAGGTCAAAGACGTTAATTTTTTTAAAGTGTCGGAACGTAAACGATAAATCTCACTTCGGATGGAAACGGAACGGTAGATATTTTTAAGCGGTTTGTTTCGGTAGAGGTGGTTAAAATAGCTAACTAATTACTGGATGTAAATAGCCGAGTGGTGAACAGAAGGTGTTTTGCCGCCGGTTATGTGAAATAGAATTTCTACATGTATCAAGTTGCTCTGCTCCTGCTAGACTAGACTAGACGGTGCATAATAGGCTTCTTGCAAGCTTGCTTTACAACAATGAAACAAATGAAATGAATCGATGGGCAAACAACAAGCTGTCAAACAATAAAATATTCTGATTTCGAAAACAAATCTTCAAAACAAACAAGAAACATACAAAACTTTTTACAACTTGGTTGCCCATCATTAAACGTTTTAACTGGGTAGCAGTTACTATCACCATACCTCGTTTTCTTCATAATGTTGCAATTTTATTATTGTGACAGCTCGTTGTTTGTCCATCAGTTCGATTCATTTGCTACATTGTTGTAGTTCGGCTGCGACGTCAGTTGCAAGTTACCTTATATTTTAAAAATTATCTAGGACTTTTTGTGTAAGTCTTATCATGGACCTCTCGATCTTCAATGACAATAATGCACAACAGTGAAAAATGCACCTTGACATAACTATCAAGGAATGGTACATTTACAGCTACGCGTTGCGAGCGAAGCGAAGGCGCGAGCTCCAATCAGTGGCCGAGTTTGCGTGAAACTATTAACTTCTTTGCGTGAAACTCGGCCGCTGATTGGAGCTCGCGCCCTCGCTTCGCTCCCAACGCTTAGCCGTAAACCCACAGTTAGATAGAGCAATCACGGCTTTCTAGACCAATTCTGAAATACATGTATTAAAAATTCGTTCAAAGTTCTAGTTTGTGTGGCTCGTTGGTCTCTAGTGGGTGGGTTTATTCCTGTTTCCATTGCAGAAAGCCCCGGGTTCGAATCCCCGTTCTGGCTTAGGTTTTTGTTATATTCGATCTAGACTTTAATCTATAAATATGATACTGGTATTATCTAAACGGTGACTTTAGCTCGGTATAGCAACGAAGCGCTTCATTAATGGTATAAATGTCCCCCACTGACAATCAGTTCTTGTAACCGAGTGGGTAGAAGTATAAATACCCATTACTTAATTTTATTATCTTCTATTAAGTTTGAATTTACATTTTTTTAAATTGTAGGATGATCACAAAAGTATATTTCCTTACCAATTAGTTCCTTTTGAGGGTAGTTTAGTCAACTTTTCAGTTGGAGCCGGAACACAAAACCCGTGGCTTATCAACGTCTAATCGACCAGGGCCACTACGACGGAAAAACATTGATCCCCTAAGAAAAGATATTCCTTAGATCCCGTTAAAAGTGTATTTTACACAGTTTAAGTCATCAACCCTCAATTTATGGGTAATAACAGGAAATCACACACCTACAGCATGACTTGGATATCTGATCGTAATTTAACGATCCTTATTAAGGATCTGGATAACGGTGTCCGACATACTGTTAATACGAACCTTATGTCCTTCACACTCACATAGGTCAGGGTAATCGTAGAGATAAGTGGGGGGGGGGGGGGGGCGAGATAAGTGGGGTCCCCCCTGATCCAAGGTCTGTTTGATTTCCGCCTAGCGGAGGCTCGTCGAACTCGCAAGTTCGGGGAGGGTACAGTGGTGTATTCCTAAAATATAAACTGCCTAGGCGGTCGAATTTACTTGTGGACAGATGGGGGTGTGAGGGAAGGGGGGGGGGGGGAGGCGATGGCGATTGTTTCAAGTGGCCGGAAAAAGATGTTTACGGAAATTATAAACCTGAATATATGAAGACGTTGAAGAAACATAGTTTTTCCTCAATTATAGATATTGTGAATAATACAGTGATGGGTTCTTGAAATTTAAACAGCAGTAGGTACTGTGAAAAAGCGCCTAGGCTAGCCTAGCCTCAAAATAAAAGTGCCTAGGCGGCGCCTAAGCCCGCCTAGGCTCGAATATACCATTGGGAGGGTATCAAGTAGACCTTGTGTGTTTACCTACTTTGCGGAACTCCCGTTTTCGGCCCGTTGAAATTACCTTAAATGGATTTAAATTGTCCCAATAGTGATTCAAAATTGTTCATCCTATAGAGAATTTAATGCTCTTTCAAAGGAATGTATTATTTGTATTCCAATAAGTTCTTAATTAGATGTGTAAGGTTTCCAGCAACATCACATTACAAAAGGTAATTAAGAACATTTGAAAAACGGAACTATTGATTGGAACAAAGAAACATTCAAATGAAAGAACAGTAAATTCTCTACAGGATGACGTATTTTTATTTACATTTAGGATAATTTTAACACATTTTAAAGAAATTTTAACAGAACGAAAGAGGGAGCTTCGCAGGCTAGGTGAACATACGGCGACAGGTTGCATACATCATACTTAGTAATATCTCTGTTTTATGTGTACGGAGATCATTCAAATGCAAACACAAATCGCTTGCACAATAATAATTTTAACTTATAGTTATTATTTATTTTATGTATGACCTATTCAGAACACTAATTTACAATAAATAACTATTCAATTTTCAATGAACCAGTGGGAAGAATTATTACTTTCTGACACAATACTAACCGAATGATAGGCATTAAATAAAAATGTTACAGTTTTAATAGTGTAAGATAGTTTATATCGATGTTTATTGTTGATTTATTTGTGTGTTTGCGACGTACTCAACAGCTAACTTACATTGCACCCTTAATCTACAGCGATTATTTATCTATAGTTAGCTATAATAATTGCATACATATTTCATACCAAGTATTCATAGTTCCCACGTGACGTCACAGCGGCCATGATTGCGACACAATTGATGAGGACCAATCCTAGATCATTGGCAAATACTATTCAAATTTAATAAATAAACCTAATTTTGAATTTAAAAAGTTAACATAATTAAAACAAAAATACGAAGTTACCACACATACCAATTGTATATTAAAAATAGGATGGATTTAAAGAACTAAGAATTTATTTGTTCTACCACGACAGCCTTCAATTGTTTCTCCATGGCAACGTTTCAAAGTTTGATCACAAATGTGGCCGCCACGCGCACAAATGTGACGTACGGGCAACCTATGAATACAATCATGTTAGTGAGTGACCACAGAAACCAGTTTCTACAACATAATTCTTTTAACGTACAAAACAAGTAAACTAGGCACAAAACGAGATACTACATTATTTTCGAATAAAAATTATATACCCTTATTTTCCACTTTACACCAACGAGCCCCAAACTATTATACCCAAAAACCAGAAAGACCTAGGCTACCCCTATTTTAAGTCGATTAACAAAACCGACTCTATCCACCTCCGTTGTTTTCACACTTTACCTTCTAACATTAACTCTAATTCGTTTCTAATCTGTTCCAGTGTTATTTCACCTTTATAGAGAACGATTACCAAAACAAAGACGAAAATCTCTCTCCCCCCTCCCCTCTCCCCCCCCCCCTCTTTCTCTCACACGGGCGATAATTCCACTTTAATTCACCTCCAAATTACCTCAGTATCGGAAAGAGGAGTAAACCGCGTACTGAAAATTATTTCCTAACCACTAATTTTCACGAAAACCGTCATGTGAGGTGAAAACATGAACACCAACAAACTATATACGTGGTGGAGCAATTATGACTAATTGGGCAGTTCATAATGTACCCTCTTAATATTTGACAACCCATTCGATAAATTGCCTCTAAATCGTTGTTAATTATCTTTAAGAACATATTACACACGCCTAAGAAGAAAATATTTATAGGTACCGATAATTCGATAATTAATTACTGATCACGATTTGAAACTATTAGCCGAACTGTTTGGTCACGAAATGGTTCGTTTAAGAACGAACGTAGACGAGCGAGGTAGGGATATTTATTGCTTCTATTATTACATTCGTTTAAAAGTTGAACAGTAGTAAATCAGAAATGTGTTTATTTAATAACTTTAGACGTGAGGAATTCAGTTTAATGTGGGATAAAATTCTGCCGACAAAGGAATTATTAATTACGATGTGTTTGCTAATTCGCTGGTTGAAAACTGGTAGGAAAGGTGAGGTAATGTATTGTTTTGCTAGGGAGTTAATTTGGGAGTGGCAATATCTGGAAATAATGGTCTAGGGAGTTTCTTTTTTATTACAAAAATCATGTTTCTCTATAATCTAGTAGCAATTAATAGTGAACATATTTTATACAACTTTTAATGTCTAACATTTTAGAGTGTTTAATACAAATAGTTAAAAATGCGCGAGTTTTGTACGTATCCTTAATATTAAAATCCATTTTTTTTTAATTATGCTGGGCTAGATAAAATCAAGATCACTAAAAAAGGGAATTAATGAGACAATTTTAAATATTATTGAAATTGTATACTTTCATCTAAACACAACCAATTTTCCACATTTTTTTAAAAGAAATATCTGTAGATATTGATTTTATCTAGTCTTGTAAAATCATTCAAAAGATCTAGGATGTTTCCCATTGTAAACAAAAGCAAATAAGTATCTATTTACAAAATTAAATCACAAAATAGTAGCGTGCTGCGTTTTTTTGTCTTCTGTCACAGAGCAGGTGCTGCGTAAGACTTTCCTACGCGTTAAACCAAACATAATAATTCTTGTGATAGGTAAGGGGACACCAATATATTGAAATAAAAAACAATATTGGTAATAAAATACATCCCTGAGAGCCGCCTTAATATTCTATATGAAAGAATATCGGTAATAAGATACCACCCTGAGAGCCGCCTTAATATTCTATAAGAAACAATATCAGTAAGAAGATACCTCCCTTAGACAAGTCTTTGTAATGTTAGAAAGAATAACAGGTAAGAAGATACTTGTCTACTTGATGTTAGATTTTTTATTACAAAATGTGTTTTACCAACACTGTTACAGCTGGATGGTATTTTATCGAGGTGTGGTTGGTGACAATGATGTAGTTCGGGTTTCACGGTATTAAGATGGTATTGTCATGTATTGTATTGTATTGTATTGTATTGTTTTATTCACCTTTTAGATTACATGTTAATTGTAGGCCTATACATATCAATAAGATTAAGACAAGTCCTACAATTGGTAATATCGGTTTCGTCAAATAGGTTAAACTAAAGCTAGTAACTTAAAAGCTAATGATAATTACAGATAAGTGGTAGTCATGAATTCTTTGATGCTATAAAAACAGTGGTGTAGTAACAAAATTTTTAATGAATGTTTGAATGAGTTTGGGTTGGTGATTGATTTTATATGAGATGGTAGTTTATTGTAAATAGTGGTTAATGAGTCTGTAGTTGTTCAAGGTACCCGGTACACTGGGTGACAAAAGTACCCGTCTTTGCGGGCAGCGGTTACCCCGAAGATGGACCCACCTCGACTGACATACCAATGTTATCCCAATATTGAAAGTTTGCATGTGACAACACGCTGGCCATACTGGTGTTATAAAGAAGATGAGCGGGTGTAATTTTTAATTACATTAAAGCAATGTTTATTATTGAAAATACATATGAAACTATGATAAAAATCATAAATACACAAGCAAATCAATTTCATCTTAAAAAAAAAAACACTTTTAATCTTAATGAAATTAGTTTTTGGTTTCTACTGCAATTGGCTTCAACTGTTTCTCCATGGCAACATACTCAAACATGGCTCCAGTATGGCCGCCAAGCAGATTATTGTAAGGTTTCTGCAAACCATCATAGCTGCTGTTATTGTTTTTACTCATCTACGAATACTGAGACTACAACTGCTCGGCAGTCCAGATTAGTGGAGGAACCTATAAATGACATGACTGGTCAAAGTTATACTCGACTCCTTTCGGATGAGACTTAAAGGTGTACTTTTCAACAGGAGTAGGCTACGTGCCGTTACCAGGGTTTCCCTTCCTCCCTTCTTCATCATTTACCGGTTTATAACAGATGGGTCAGTTTCAAATATAGGCTTCTATCAATGAACATGACAAATTTCGGTATATATGTTTTCGGTCCTTGATTTATGTAGATATGTCAGTGGTTGCACACACTCTAGTCTTCTTATTGGAAAAAAAAAAAAAAAAAAACTATATTCGCTCGCCTGATTCGTGTACATGACAACCATACTACCTTGTCATTGGTAGACATTTTGTTTGTGTTTGGCCATGGATTGTGAGTGTGAACCAATTATTTAAAGGTACCTATTATAATCTAGACCAATGCAAATGTTCCATTGTGGGATCGTGTTCGCACCCATATACAAAGCATGCCGACCCGCTCTATAAAACCGGTACATGGCACGTATAGTCTATCTACCGCCCCTATCACAACGACCTAATCAAAAGACAACTTTTTTACCGAGATCACAAAGTGATATCTAGGCTTTAACTACTGCCTTTGCAACCTAGTGTAGAGGTATTGCAAGAGACAGATAGCGTGTATGTATATATATATATATAATAAAAAGAAGCCGTCTTTAAAAGAATGTGCACCGATAAAAAGTTAATAGCTACTCCAAATTTTGAACAAGAGGGTTGGTATAACTGCGTCAATTACATCGAAAATGAGAAGAGGAGAGAGACGGGGCGAAAAAACGACAACGTCAACGTTCGGTAGCGTTTGTATAAAACAAAATATCAATTTAATGAAAGAGTTTCGGAATGTGTCTAAGGATCGTTTAAATGTTGTAATAAGGGTGGTGGTTTGCATTTCAAGGAGGTTTTTGTTGAGGATTTAAATTAAACCGGGTTTTTCAACAGATTGTTAGTTGAGCTAGCTCACGGTCCACGTTCATTGTTATTAGTATTAACGTCTTGACGATTGCTTCTAATAACATACATGAGGCGGCAAGTAGCCGACTCCTTGTCAAATGTCGCTCTCAGAGTGAGAAGGTTGATGATAAAAAACGAACGTCTCCGAAAACCGCTTCACCGTACGTACATCAATATTTTGTTGTTTTTCAGTTCTTGATGATGGAAGAATATTAAAATATTGAAATTGAAAATGAAAATGAATTGATTTTTTAAGTTGTCTTGTCTAATGGACTGTGAGACAAAAACTTGTTTTAGATTCTTCAGACTTATACATAAGTGTGGTTGATGAGTTGGAACGCAACCACGAAGATGGTTTGAGTATCTAACACGGAAGGAATTGGCTTGAAATGACGGAACCATGTCCTGGATATGCAAGAGTTTGCTCAGCAGTTACGCGAAAGAAGGATATACGACCTTGACAAAGGACGTTCTACAGAAGATAGAATGTAAGAATATTACTATATTGTTACAACCTATACAATCTCACCTATAAGGGAGTGTTTCTTCCCCCCCCCCCCCCTTCCCTTCATTAATATGTAAATCTACTTAATTTTTTAGGAAAATTAAGATGATTTGCAGAGTATAATTAAAGCTTGGATTTTGGGGAGGGGAGGGGCTCCATCCCCCCAGCGCTCCCTCTGTATACGCCACTGAAGCACACCATATTATTTATTTTATTGTAATTAAGACCAGTGTAGGGCACAATGCCCTCTGTAGCCTGATGAGTGATAATTGGTGAATGATAATGAGGAAGGGAGGAGGGGAAGCATGGTACCGGCACGTAGCCTACTCCTGTCGAAAAGTACCAAGGGGACCATCGGCTTTACGTCCCATCCGAAAGGACGGTGTAACTTTGACCATTCATATATTTTAAAGTGTTGCAGTAACAAACAGTGAGATTGTTCACGTGACAGTATGTTAAAACAGAGCGTGTATACGTGCTTGAAATACGGGGCGACGAAATGGTGGCTGGCCACCACTTTCCCATTACCCTCGTGGCCTCTACGAGGCTAGTGCGTGGCCATAACTCAGCCGCGCTCAAAGACGCTTCGCCGCCCTTTGTTTTCAACATTGGGGTAATAAGTTTCTCAAGTGGACGAAACTTGGAGCGTGGACTCATGCTGGGAGCGTTTATCTTGGACCCCCGTCGGGCCCATCGAGTGCGCCCGTACTTCGGCGTCCTCCACACTTTCATTACGTTCTTACTTTCGCACGTTTCA
Source organism: Isoperla grammatica (assembly GCA_945910005.1). Lineage (NCBI taxonomy): Eukaryota > Metazoa > Arthropoda > Insecta > Plecoptera > Perlodidae > Isoperla > Isoperla grammatica. The sequence continues at coordinate 11,493,025 of OX246744.1, forward strand.
AACGTTAAAACGTCACGCTTTTGGTTTTTAATTTGTATATAAGTTCGTTAGTACAAAATACAAACGCGTTAAGCCTCGAGACATTAGTATTTTCGCACAACATTGAAAGACAGCCACAAGTAACAATGTTATTCGTCGTAATTGTGTAGGGGGGGGGGGGGGGGGGATCTATGACCATAATAATTACATCGCGCCCAGGGAGGCTACGTGCAGGGGTAGTTTGGTATTTTCATTTTTAATTTTATGCCTCCATCCCTTTATTTTTCGAAACGAGTTTTGTTAGAATCAAAACAATTATGTATAGCGAAGGATACCTCTACGTCAAAAAATTTTCATTTTTTAATTATATCTCAAGATTGCAACAAAAAATCGAAAATCTAAATCAACAGCGCACTGTGTTTCGGTAAGCCCTACAGACTGAATGAAATATTATAACTATAAGCGTAGTTATTATGATTATAAAATCCATAATTAATTAGTAATAAAATTAATTAGAAATAAAATCCATATTGATTATAATGTAAGACACAATTGAGAGCATTCAGTATGTAGGACTTACCAAACCACAGTGCGCTGTTGATTCAGATTTTCGATTTCTAAGCTCATTCTTGATACATAAATTAAAATTTTGTGTGGTTTTTGACGTAGTGGTATACTTCCCTGTTAAAACGTCAATATTTTGGTTTTTAATTTGTAAATAAGTTCGTAAGTACAAAATACTTACTCGTTAAGCCTCGAATTTCACACAACATTGAAAAACAACCAAAATAATAACAAGTAACAACGTCAGTCGTCGTTATTGTGTAGGGGGGGGGGGGGGGAGATGGTGTATTACAATACTAATCACATCGCCCCCCCCCCCCCCATATTAAAAAAAGGTATGATCCAGGGAGGCCAACTGCAGAGTTAGTTTGGCATTTTCATTTATATGCGTATTGCGTCCATTCCTGTATTTTTCGAAACGAAATTTGTTAGAAACAAAACAATTATGTATAGTTAAGAGCGAAGGGTACTTTTACGTCAAAACCCGCAGAAAACTTCAATTTTTTAATTCCATCTCAAGATTGCAACAACAAATCGAAAATCTGACACAGTGCACTGTGTTTTGGTAAGCCCTACAGACTGAATGAAATATTATAACTATTAGCGTAGTTATTTTGATTATTAAATCCATAATTAATTATTAATAAAGTTAATTAGAAATAAAAACCATAGTGATAATAAAAAATTAATTATATATAAAACATACTGATTATAATGTAAGACACAACTTAGAGCATTCAGTATGTAGAGCTTACTAAACCACAGTGCGCTGTTGATTCAGATTTTCGATTTTAAGCCCATTCTTGTGATATAAATTATAAATTAAAATTTTGTGCGGTTTTTGACGTAGAGGTACCCTTCACTGTTAACAGCTTTTGTGTGAACCAGCCTTAACTAAACAGTCCACTAAATGTTCTCTGTGTTAGAAGGAAATTATAGTACCAATTTTATTGACCACTTGTTTCTTGGACTGAATGGCTGGTGCATGTGTGACCGTGTTGTACAACAATAAATATGATACTCATCTGTATTTCTTTTCTTGTTCTGCTACACTTGATGACCTGTTCGAGCGCAGATGGGGCAGTAAAACTAGGTACATAACTTACATCTACAAGTGTGAGAGGAGATTGGAAATTGTTTCGGATTCTAAGAATGTGTGTATTTAAGTGTCCAAACACGGTTTGTAATAAAGTATGTTTCGTGTGTGTGGATGGGACGCACTGGTGCCAGGTCGCGCCAACCGCGTTCAGTGCAACCACTAGGATTGTATCATTGTCCGAGGTAGAATATTAAAACATCTGGGCCCAGATTCACAAAGGTGCCTAAGTGCTAAGACGTCCTTGTTTAGACAAATCTTAGGTCCAGTTTGACAATGTCCCAATTACTACTTATTCGTCGAATAGCTTGTTTTCTCCATAGCTACGTCCAATCAAAACTCTTGAAATCCTACAAATAGCTTAATTGCTACAAGTAACGTTCCTATTAGAAAATTGTAAGACCGGCCCTTAGTGATATAAATCACGCATACCTATGTGGTTCTGCAATGTCATAAAGATATAATACAGTAAAATATCAACAATTTAACTAATAATATTTAATTTGTGAATGTCTGTAGTAATACCCAGAGATAATTTATGTACCTAGGATTTGCATAAACAAATCACATACTTATCTCGACTCTGCATTCCGCTCTGTGAACCCGCCTTAAGTCCGGCAAGAAAGGCGGATGCTTGGGTAATAATTTTTTTTCGTAGAAATACCCGTTATAGGGTGCACACCAGCTTTACCTGATGTGCCCCTCTTCAGGTGACTAACTTGGTTATTAAGGTGTTTGGATAGTTGGGAAGAAATGTCCGATGGCTGTTAGTAGGACTCAATCTGAGCACTCGCCTTTACGACTGAGGAAAACCTCGGAAAAAACCTTCAGTCAGGACTGCCGGTGGCCAGAATCGAACCGGCGACCTCCCGAATTAGAGTCTCGCGTCTTACCGCTGGCTGAGCTACCTCTATCGGTGAAAGGCGGGTGCTTGGGTAGAGATCGCCGTGCCCCCGACTTCACATCCCGCACAGACAGCCGTGTGTGTGTCGGGGTCCCACCGCTAGGGACCCCCCTGTGTCGCGCCTTGACGGAGCTGCCCGCCTAGTGACGTCACGGCAGCCTCGCCTTGACCCCCGACCCTCGACCCCCCGGACAGCTAGGACGCATATATTCGATAGTTCTCACAGACACGTAAACAGGGCTTTGTCTGTTTGTTGTGTGTGTTCACCGCGCGGGACATGGCAGACGACATCAAACTTATCTCTCACACACCACGCGAGGTCCGACTCTACAAGAAGAAGAAGAATTATTAATAATTTTTTGTAGGAATTCCTGTTAACAGGGAAGGATACGTCTACGTCAAAAACCACGCACAAAATTTTAATTTATAATTTATATCACCACAAGAATGGGCTTCGAAATCGAAAATCTGTATCAACAGCGCACTGTGGTTTAGTAAGCTCTACACACTGAATGCTCTAAGTTGTGTCTTACGTTATAATCAGTATTTGTTTTATTTATATAAATATAATTAATTTTATTACTAACTATCGAATTAATAATCAAAATAACAGTACGCTAATGGTTATATTTCATTCAGTATGTGGAGCTTGCCAAAACACAGTGCGCTGTTGATTTATATTTGCGATTTCTTGTTGCAATCTTCAGATATAATTAAATAATGAAATTTTCTGCGATTTTTGACGTAGAGACTACCCTTCGCTCACCAGCTTTACCTGATGTGCCCCTCTTCAGGTGACCAACTAGGTATATTAGGGCACAGATTAGGGTGCTGTCCAATCACTGATTCATATGTTTCATATTTGAAAATATATCAATCTTTGATTGGTTATCGCTCACTCGTCGATGGTGTTCGGAGTCTACAGGGTTGGTTTAGTCGCTTTAAATTAAAGTCCCCCACTGAAAATCAGTTTTTTTACTGAGTCTTTTACTAAGACGCTATAAATATGAATTTATTTATTTTTATTTTATTAAGGTCCTGCAATGTCAAACGAATTGGGGGTTATAAAGGGAGTCGAGTTAGGGGGTTGGTGCATTAGTGGGCGTTTGGCGTTGGATAAGGATAGGGATTAGATAAATGTCTTTATTTTTCGGCGTGATTAAGGTCAGTAGGGTCTTTTCTTACATCCAACCTAACTATTACTAAGTAAAGTAGAAATACAAATTAATAAATTAATAATAATTAAGAACAAATTGGGACAAATTGATTTCAAATAAATATGATAATCTTAAAACTTTCAACTTATACACTAACAAAAATCTACGTCTCATTCATCCATCCCATTCACTCTATTTTCATTTGACATTATTAAGGGAAGTATGGTCACACTACAACTACTAACGAGTACATTCTGCCATAGTTATAGTATTAGTATGTAACTGATGTTTTGACTCTTATGGTCTTTATTGAAGGCGGCATACGGAGAACAGTCAAACAAAATTGAGCTGCAAGTAAATCACCCAATCTGAGATAAAACAAAATTAAATGTTACAAATCTAACAAACAGTATTTACACCAAGTATAGAGTTGCCTTCGCGCCTCACCTCAATAGATGTGGAGTCCTCACTTTTGTAAAACCACTGTCTAGAGAATTAGTCCATGTGATTGGTCAACACGGTATGACTATGACTATGAGTAATGGCAGCTCACGACCGTAGTCCGCCGCACTTGTCAGTGATAACAGGTGGTAGGCGAGACCTTCCGAGATGTCTGTTTGTTGCATGGATTATAGGACACTTCCTGATCGGCCGTCACGAGGGATACGGCAAACAGTAAAAGAACGTTACTCTTTATAGTAGAGGTAACATGATTGTAGCATATTTAGTTTTTCTTAAAGGCTGGTCCACACAGATTTTTAAGACATAAGATTTAAGGTTTAACGCGTAGTCGTAAAGTTGGATCATAGGAAACACGTACTGGCGTTCACACAAAGTTTTAGTTTTAAGAGATTGTTTTCATTGTTGTTCTTGGCAACAACGTCTTAAAACCTTAAATCTTATGCTTAAAAAATCTGTGTGGACCAGCCTTTAAGCCGCATTCACATAAATGACTATTGATTACTGACTATTGACTATTGACTAGTGATTATTGACTACCCAAAGAAAGATATGAACACTACACAACTAAGTTCTTTGACACGTATGATCTGCCACCTAGAACAAATGAATCAAACTGATTGACAAACAACGAGCTGTCAAAATAATAAAATTGCAACATTATGAAGAAAACGAGGTATGGCGATAGTAACTGTTCACCAGTTAAAACGTTTAATGATGGGCTTAACCAAGTTGTGAAGGTTTTGTATGTTTCTTGTTTGTTTTGAAGATTTGTTTTCAAAATAAGAATGTTTTATTGTTTGACAGCTTCATAAAAATAATAAATAAATAATATTCGCCGGAAATAGTCAAAAACAAATATACACTTGACAGTAATTGAATAGTGGTATTGACTTCCGTTGCTCCACATTCATTGGTTGAACGCGAACGTTGTGATTGGTTGTAACTATGACTCCCAGATATCTTCAATTCGTTAGTCAATAGTCAATAGTCATAAGTCAAAAGTAAAGTTGTGTGAACGTCAGCACGTATCGCCTATGGTTCAATTCGCTTAGTCACTAATCAATAGTCAATAGTCAATAGTCAATAGTCACTAGTCATTTATGTGAACGCGGCTTTAACTGTGAGTGAATAGGGCACTAGCAACACCAAAAGCCAACAATGAAACAAATGAATTGAATAGATGGACAAACAACAAGCTGTCAAAAAATAATTTCGCCTGATTTTGGAAAACAAAACAAAAAACAAACAAATACACATATAAAACTTTAATTTAGTCGATGTCTATCATTAAACGTTTTAAATGGCGAGCAGTTACTATTGCTACACTTGTTTTTATTTCTATGGTTGCAATTTTATATTTTGACAGCTGATGGTTTGTCCATCAGTTCAATTCATTTGTTCCATTGTTGTCTTTCGGTGTTGCTAGTGCCGTATAGACGATTTCAAAAACTATCTAGGACCCTTTGTATGATTATCATCATGGTCCCCTAAAACTTTATTAGCAACAATTAGAAACATACAATCAAGGTTAGTAGATGATGATCTTGTGTGCATCAATGAACCTTGATATAACAGTTGAAAACTGATTTTTAATTGTTGTGTATTGTTGTTGTTGAAGATTTAGGAGACCGTGATGATACTGATACAGGGGGTCTAGATAGTATTTGGAATCTATATACCTTTATCAGTATTGATCTAGGACCCTTAGATAAAGCTAACACTACACTTGTTTTTATTTCTATGGTTGCAATTTTATATTTTGACAGCTGATGGTTTGTCCATCAGTTCAATTCATTTGTTCCATTGTTGTCTTTCGGTGTTGCTAGTGCCGTATAGACGATTTCAAAAACTATCTAGGACCCTTTGTATGATTATCATCATGGTCCCCTAAAACTTTATTAGCAACAATTAGAAACATACAATCAAGGTTAGTAGATGATGATCTTGTGTGCATCAATGAACCTTGATATAACAGTTGAAAACTGATTTTTAATTGTTGTGTATTGTTGTTGTTGAAGATTTAGGAGACCGTGATGATACTGATACAGGGGGTCTAGATAGTATTTGGAATCTATATACCTTTATCAGTATTGATCTAGGACCCTTAGATAAAGCTAACACGGCCCGCTAGATCTTTAATGACAACAATGTACAACAGTGAAAAATGCACCTTCTATTATGGACCCTTAGACCAACTTAGACAGAGCAAATCACGGCTTTCTAGATCAATTCTGAAAATCATCTATTACTATTTTCGTGTATCTTATTGAGGTCCTTGACATCTTCAAGAACGACAATACACAATAATATTAAAAACACGTTAACATAGCTATGGTTTAATTCCTGATGAAGAACTAAAAACTGGATTGTAGTTTTTGTAAATATTTTAATTGTTATACGTTTTTCATTTTGGTAATTAAATAATTACACGTTCTTTAATTTGTTCGGAGAACTGACGTCAACCGTAACTATTCAAATATCTTAAACATTTTAAATCAACTTTTTACTTCTTACGAAATCACATCTAGTTTTTTTAAATATTATTTAGCGACTTCATAACATTATATTGAAATACGTTAATTTAAAATCGTGAAATATATTTTTTTGCGATACAAAACCGTGTCCTTTGGTTTATATATATTATACCGTTTAAAATGGTAATGCAGAGATGCGTAAAAAGTTTTGAAATTTATCACAAATTCGAAAACAAAAACCATAAAATTTAAAAACACTCAAACCGAAACGAGAATTTTTTGAAGACAGTCCATTTTTTGCGAAACACGATTCCGACTCGGATATATTATGTTTACTCACATCTCTAAAACGCTGTCAAAACGCTGTCACTGTTACTCGGCGAGGTGGATGAATGGTAAGTGTGACAAACCGGATTCCTATAACGCGTTTTTTGGCAGGTTCTCTCTTAAAAACCCACCTCTTCCCACACATTCTCCAATAAACGTAAGTTATCTCAAGATTTAACCGCTCAGATAAAATACCGTAATTTACTAAAAAATGTCCACGTTTCTGAAAGGTTTATTATAATATTTTTATTAGGATAAGATGTTGTCGTTACTACGTGATATATTCCCTTACAACGATCAGCTGTTTGATACAAGTAATAAATAACATTAAAAAACATAACTGCGATTATATTAAGTCTGATCCACACAGATTTTTAAGACATAAGATTTAAGATTTAACGCGTAGTCGTAAAGTTGGATCATGGGAAACACGTACTGGCGTTCACACAAAGTTTTAGTTTTAAGACGTTGTTTTTATGCGTTATTCATTGTCATAAAGTTGGGTAATGTCCAACTTTACGCTTAAATCTTTAAACAAGTTACTAAAATCCCATGTCAATGGACCATCTACTTTAATAATAGGCTTCTTACGAATTAATTGTAAGAGGTGGAGGAATTGTTGTAAACAAGGCTATTATAATTAAGTTTGGATGAAACGAACTTTAAATAATTTGTGTTGTATCACAATGATGTTTTAACTGAGGATAAAACTTTACAAAGTACTTCACTTTACTAGGCCTATCTTGAACGTAACAAAACTTTGTGAACCAGAGCCCTAAAAACAACGTCTTAAAAGTTAAAACAAAAAATAAAGTAACACATGCGTTGCGCTCAAGACACTGAACACTAAATTCATACATAGCAACATGTGCATGCGTCATGTGCATGCGTCATGTCGTAAGGTTTACGCTGCGTGACGCACGGCGCTAAAAGACAGACCGTAAAGTCGTAAAAATTGCTTCGGCGTTCAAGACTGACAAATTAAAATTATAGTGAACTTATGTGTGGGGTAATAAAAGTAAAAGTTACGACAAAGTATTTATTATACTGGCAGTGTTACACTTTTTCGTTTAGATTTTTTTCAATGTGGGAGTATAAAATGTTATAAGGGAATGGATAATCAATAGACGATTTCCAGAATTTGTCTAGAGAGCAGTGATAACTTCTATCAAAGAGTCCTTGATAGTTTTCAAATACGTTAAAGTGCATTTTTCACTGTTGTGCATTGTTGTCATTGAAGATCTAGACGGCCGTGATTAATTCTTTCTAAGGGTCCCAGATCTATTCTGCAAACCATCTACCACATCTTTTAACCATAAATAATATACTAATGCCCCCCCCCCTCCCCCTTCTAATATTAACATAATGTTGGTACATTCCTAAACCAAAGTTTCAACTTCAAAGTTACATCTCGTCTGGTGGTCCCTGGAAAGAATAGGTACAGAGTGACTCTGCTAGTCATAAGAGGTGACGAAAGGAGACCCCCCCCCCTCCCCCCATTGTATCACTGAATATTCCTCCTCCCACATGGCCCTGCACTCTCTTGTGGACTCCCTTTATGACGACCCCCGCGATGTGCAATGGATCTGATTTGGAAATGTGACGTTTTTCTATCCTCACCTTCATAATATATCACCCACTCATTGTCTCGATTAGCGAAAGTTGCAAAAATATGAGACGTTAAAGCTAAATATCACCATATCACCATCAGAGTTAAAGATTCCTCTTGTATTTTGCAGATATTTTAGAAAAATAGAGTGGGCTCTCATCCGGCTCCAGGTTTGACTCCTGGCCCATCAATTCTAGCCAAGTCCATAACCACAATCACCAGCCACTTTCTCGATAACCTTCCTTACTAGACACGATCGCGTCACAAAATGCGCAATACTCGTCGTCTCAACTTTCAACAATAGAATCGCTCCACACACATCTCTAACTATCCTCAAACGTTTTATGTAAAACAGACAACACACACATCACACAAAAAAAACACTCTTCGTTCTCTGTATTAAGCTGCTGGTATATTTGAATGAATGAATGCCGGGACCTGCCCAATCCTTTATTAAGGATTACCGTTAGTTGATGCAACATCCGGTAGAGGCCTCTTCAACGTATTTCGTAAGAAATGTATAAGCGAGAGTCTCTTTGAGATGAGTGAAATCAAACACCGACCATGGGATTCTATGGTAGAACTCCGCCCACCAGAGTATATGGGACAGTTGGACTATTCTGTGTAACCAACGGTCGATGTGCAGGGAAACTTGTGCTCTTGTTATGGGCCCTGTATTGTAAATAGAGCTGAAACTAAAGGACTCGAGTTGGCAACATTGTAGCATTACAAAAAATCGTATGTGAATTTAAATAGAGGTCTGCACGGGCCCAAATATAGAAGCACGGCCCGGGCCCGGTATTTCAGGCCCGGGCCCGTACCGGCCCTTACTGAGTAAGCTAATCAAAGCCCGGGCCCGGCCCAGGCCCGCCTGAAGTGTAAATTGGCCCGTAAAATCCCGTTCAACTGTTAAAGCAGCAAGTTGATTTCTATAGTATTTGGCAAGGAATAGGAACAACAGGGTGGGAACGAAAAGAAAATGAGATGAAACGAAATTAGTAACTATTGCCAGTGAAAGTATGTAACGAAAAGTACCCGTGCAAACCTCTAGGTGAAAGTACCTAACCATTTCTCTACGTTGTGGTGGCAGGCACAATGTTTTGGGGTCCAGGTTCTATAAGTGTATGGTGCCCAGTGATCGACAAGAGCATTTACAAAATGATTTAAGATGACCGATAGATTGATTTTAATCGCGTTCTTCTAAATCTTCAATTGCAACAATGTACAACATTTTAAATATAAATTTAAGGTTATGTTGTATGCATCAATAATCGTTGTCATAGCAGTTTGAAAACTATTGTTGTCATTGAAGATTTAGAGAACGGTGATTAACTCAATCTAAAGCATCTTAGGTCATTTTGACAAAAGTCTATTGGATGGGATTTAGTTAATGACTGAGTTAAGGGGGTTTAGTCAATGACTGAGGAATGCCACAGCATTCTCAATGGTAACTAGGTATATTTTTTATTTCTAATCTATATCTCGTCTCGATTATTTGCAAGTGAAGTTAAATACACAAACATCTTTATTGAGGGCGCATATTAGTGGACAAACAAACTAGGTCATAGTTCGTTGCTAAAGTTATCTATAAAATAGGTTGAACAATCTTTGTTTGTCAGCACTTCCGAAGCTATGTACGTGGCAAAGCATGACAATCATAAATCAATTTTTAGAACGAGAACCAGCTAACGAAGCAATTTTTCGCTTATTGAAATCTCAAGCATATTGAGATGTGATTTTTTCAAAATTGTCCCCTAATTGAAATCTACAGC
>OX246744.1:11508368-11669273 GCA_945910005.1 Isoperla grammatica
ATCTACCATTGAATATTTCCTATAAATGACTAAACTTATTTTTATCATTTTACAATTTTATAAATTACTCATTTCGATTTTGTTTCAATGTTTTCAAAAAACAACTCTGCCCTGAGTTATTTATCTCGGTTATCTCGCTCGCCTGTCATACGCGCGCTACCCGTGTCCGTACCGTCAATTCATGCTTCATCATACTTCACCATACTTCATCATACTTCAACATACTTCATCACACTTCATCGTACTTCATCATACTTCATCATAATTCATCATACATTATCATACAACAACATACTTAATAATACTTCATCATACTTCTCCACACTTCATCATACTTCATCATACTTCATCATACTGCATCATACATTATCATATAACAACATACTTAATAATACTTCATTATACTTATCCACACTTTATCATACTTCGTCATACTTCACACACAAGAATACCGAGGAATGTCTCTAGTTAATGGACTCATTCTTACACCCGTCAGTACAACAGGTAGGTATATACGCTATGAGGGTGAGGAGGGGAAGGGAGGAGGGGGGGGGGGCGTGACCGGTCTTGAGCGCAGGTGCAGCGACCGATCGACTCCCCCGCCCCGACCGCTGACATGCGGTGACCGCGCTGACCCGGCCCCGCGCGGTGAGAGATGAGTTTAAGAACGTGTTTGATGTTCGTGATATTGTAAGGAAGGTTGCAGTCAGTCGAGTTTTGTTTTGTGTGAAATTTGTTTTCTTTGCAGTTTGCACTGAAGCTAGGATAGGTGGTTTATATGTGAATGGATTGTAGAAATGAAATGAGTGGAGATTATAGATATTCTTCAGATAAAATGAATCCACGGATTGATAAAATTAAAAAAATTAGAAAATGATATTTTTATCGTAACTATTTATTTATTTATGCGGTCTAGAAATTAAAAATATTTTTTTAACTATTTATTTTTCTTCTTCTTTTTATTATTTTTCTTCTTAGAAGGGTACGAAGAACTTGAAGTAATTTTAGAAATGTAACATTATTAATTAATATTAATTAACCCGGCACCCCCACCAACACAATAAAACACTTAAAACTAAACAAACGAAAGTCGTGTACTGTATTGGTTTTAATATTAGTATTACTAAAATAATACAAATTTTATAAAAATATATTTTAGCACTACTATAAGTAAATTGGATTTATATTAAATAATTAAATTAGAAAAAAAATATGAAAACATTGATAGCCTAATTATAATCAACAGTCCACACTAATTATCCAAACATTGGCACTCAACATGGTACATTAAATATTTCTTTTACATTAATTAATAAATATATATAAATGGATTCAAAAGCAGTTGCTTTTTCTTGAATCGCCTTCGAAATATAATTATAAATTAAGAAGTATAATAACCAGTAAATTAAAAATAATTAGTATTAGTAATAATAATAACACTAAACATAATATAAACAAGTCTTCAATTTAAAATAAGTTTCTATAACAATTGGTAGCTAGATAACAGAGTTCTTTTATCCTCATTTTGGAAGTAAAACTTCACAATAGTAAATAATTGCCAAGATGCCCCAACCTGGCACCGCCACCAACAGGTGAAAATTATATTATTTCACTGGAACAAGAATATTACACTTATATTTTCCGTTTCTGTTTCACTCACTAAGTAAGTAAGTAAGTAAGTAAGTAAGTAAGTAAGTAAGTAAGTAAGTAAGTAAGTAAGTAAGTAAGTAAGTAAGTAAGTAAGTAAGTAAGTAATTAAGTAAGTAATTAAGTAAGTAAGTAAGTAAGTAAGTAATTAAGTAATTAAGTAAGTAAGTTATTAATTTAGTAAGTAAGTAAGTAAGTAAATAAGTAAGTTAGTAAGTAAGTAAGTAAATAAGTAAGTAAGAATGTAAGTAAGTAAATAAATAAATCCCTTAATTCTTCTCCATGATTCATAATACATAGACAAACAGTAGTTAGTACCATAGATCACTAAACATAAACTACTGTAATACAAAATACATAAATATACAGATTACTAGGGATATTTGTTGCGTTAAGGTTGCTACCAACTTAACCTCTTGTCCCATTTGGCGCACTGTACAGATTTCGAGTCACCCTATGGCTCGACCCGCAACCAACAGTGAGATTAGCTTTTCAATTGACAAAAAAAGGAGTTAGAAGTTGTTCCCTTAAGACTTTGAAGGATGAGACCGTTAGGAATTGGGACATGCCAGTTGTTTTCCCACTTAACCCACTCTCGTGCATCGACAGTCCACGTGTGTGATATGGGTCATAATTAGGGACATGCCTTACCCAACCCAGATCTTGTGTACTTAGACTGTAGAATGTCCCATAATTGTCACCGGCTTTCATGATGTATTGGTACCGTAACGTCGAAAAAGGGTAGAGAATTATGATTGATTCACATTTTTGAAACTATTCGAAAACACATTTTGCCAATTTTTTTTCTTCTGTTTTGAAATATACAATTTATCATAAATAGTTGCACGTCTCAGGGTGGTGCGTTTAGGAACATCGTGCACTGATTAGGGTGTTTGTCTGTTACAGAAGGGGGGGGGAGGTAGTAGTGACAGAAGCCCAGAAACCTTGGTCTCTTATACCGAGATAGGTGCTTAATTGTAATACGCGGGACTCTAATTCGGCACCCTGTCTGGGCCCAGGGTAGAATGACACTGCAAGTCGTAAGAGGCGACAAAAAGAGACCCTGTCCCATCCCCACCTCACTGTCCCACTTAAGAGAGAAGAGTAGGTCTACGTCAAAAACCGCAATAAATGTTTATATTTTAATTATCCCTCAAGAATACATCTCGAAATCTAAAATCTGAATAATCAGCGCGCTGATTTCTAATCAGTATGACTGTGATACTTATTTAATTAATAATGTAATGAAATACAATCACAGGCATACTGATTACAATGTGAAATACATTTATCATTTATTCAGTTTGTAGGGCTTACCAAACCACAACACGCTGATTACTCAGATTTTCGATTTCGAGGTGCATTCTTGAGATATAATTAAAACATGATAATTTGCTGCGGTTTAGGACGTCAACGTAGCCATCGTTCTTAAGAGTCCTCCTGCTGGACTCCGGCCCTTATAACGACAACCCCCGCGATGTATAGATGTATAATTAACGGATCTGATTGGGACCGGACGACGACGCAAAACACCAAATAAACGTCAGCGGCGCAGTTGGCCCAGGTCGATTAGGCGTTGGTCTCGTAAACCGCGGTATCTGCGTTCCATGTTCGAATCCTGGCTCGGGCATGGATGTCATGTGGCGTTTTTACAGCCTCATACTCATCGTCTCGATTAGCCTTGTTGCAAAAGTATGGGGCTTAAAACCATAAATATCATCATCACCACCAAATAAAAGTTATCCGAGGAACGTCCACGGTACGTACACTCCGTAATTAGGGGTTGGTAACCCGGGTAAATAATCGGGAGTAGACCATTTTGAGTTGCTAATACCATCGTTAATGTCACACCAGTTAACACAGTAACAAATGTTATACAAACCAACATGCCTAAAACTCGTTAAAACACTCCAATCACACCGTAAGAATAGAAAAAAATTCCGGGACTGTGCGCCCCAGACCCGCATTGGTTGGGGGGGCTCCCCCAGACCCTCCATTGTACTTTGACCAATAATACCCGGGTTATTTTTATACCCTAGTTACGCCTAAAACTTGTTAAAACACTTTAAACGTTACAACATGTTTAAACGTTAAAACACGTAGAATCACAAAAATTTCCGGGACTGTGCGCCCCAGACCCGCATTGTCTGGGGGGCCTCCCCCAGACCCTTCATTCTACTTTGCCCAATAATACCCGGATGATAAGTTGTTGGAGGCTTTCACGACCCGTAGATGGGAACAGATTATTTTCTTCTCGGTTATTTCGTCGTGTCGGTACAGAGTTTTCACTCGACGTTTCGCCACCCATGTTGGTGGCTTTTTCAAGACTGGTCCATGTCCATGATGTATGATGTGAGTATATAAGCTGTTCACATCATACATCATGGACCAGTCTTGAAAAAGCCACAAATATGGGTGGCGAAACGTCGAGTGAAAACTCTGTACCGACACGACGAAACAACCCGAAAGAAAATAATCTGTTCCCAATACCCGGGTGATTGTTATACTCTAGTTACCGCCCTGCCGGTACACTAGGCCTACTCCTACTACTGAACGGGACCTGTGTCTTGTGTGATATACGGCTGCTCGGAGCACCCATACAGTCAGCCAGGTCGCCTCACGGAGCTGATGCCCTCGGTGCAGCTACCTAGGCAGGTGCACACGATGCTCGCTTGCCGGGACCTCCGACCGTGAGGGGGGGAGAAGTGGATCAGAACTACTCGAACCATAGTTCACGCAACTCACATTCATAGCCCTCGTTCACGGCAGTTGTCATGATCGGGTGCAGTAAATTAGTGTAAAGCCCGGGGTTTGTTTTTCAATCGGGTCGTTAACGGGGCCGTTAGCTGACGGTCCGTAATCTGCATCCCAACAAACCCTGTGCAGATAACGGACCGTCAGCTAACGGCCCCGTTAATGACTGATTGATGTCCGGTTTTTCAATCGGTTAACGGGGCCTTTAGCTGGCAGTCCGTAATCTGTAAAACATCAAACCCGATGCAGATAACGGACCGTCAGCTAACGGCCCCGTTAATGACTGATTGAGACCCGGTCCTTTAGCTGACGGACCGTAATCTGCATCCCAACAAACCCTGTGCAGATAACGGACAAGGAAGGAGGAGGAAGGAAAATAATAATAATAATAATAATAATAATAATAATAATTATTATTATTATTATTATTATTATAGTAATAATAACAATAATAATAACAATAACAATAACAATAATAATAATAATAATAATAATAATAATAATAATAATAATAATTATTATTATTATTATTACAGTCAATGCAATACAGTGTACATTATGATAATACGTACATGGTATAGATATGCGTTCGGCTTTCACAAGTGCATGTGCGTATGCGTGTGCGTGTGCGTGTGACTGCCACGTGCCATGTCGGTCGAGTATAGATTTGCCACATGTTGTATATATTCACTTTCATATCAGCCCCACCCTCCCTAGAACACAGAGTGCTCACGTTATAAAAGCCGTATATAAATCCTATGCGGTGAATATATTTACTCCCTTTGCCTCCCAGCATATTGATTATTGATGTATGTCTTCCAATTGAATGTTAATACCCCCCTCCCCTGGACAACTCGTAGGCTGGTGCCAATACCTACCTATCTCGATGCACCTGTGAATATTGCGCAAAGCTTCAGTCACGAAGTGAGGGCTTAATTATAGAGAACGACATTGAACAGTCAATTGATGATTGGACCCCACAAGATAGCTCTACTACCATACTGGAATGTTTTATTATTCGCTACACGGAAACCTCCTAGCGGTAGATATTCTAACTAGATGACTTGGTCGCTTAGGAGGTTCTAGTTCTGGAGGTCGCTGGTTCGATAACTGCTACCGGCAATCCTGACTGAAGGTTTTACTGACGTTTTACTCAGCCACAAAGCGAAAGCTGTGTTCGGACACTCAATTTCTAGCTACCGGTATTCCAAATATGACATTTCCTAGTCAGTCACCTGAAGAGTGTTATGAATTGTCCCTGGGAAGGTTTCCTACGAAAATGTATGTAAATTTATTGTAGAAATGTCGAGTAAGGCCGTAGCCACCCCCCCCCCCCTCCCCTCTCTCCCCTGTATCCGCCACTGCTTTCTTCTTTGTATCTCGTCATGACAATTCCTAATCAGTCACCTGTAGAAAGACATAATAGACCTTTTTCAGAATTGATCTA
Source organism: Isoperla grammatica (assembly GCA_945910005.1). NCBI lineage: Eukaryota > Metazoa > Arthropoda > Insecta > Plecoptera > Perlodidae > Isoperla > Isoperla grammatica. The sequence goes on from OX246744.1 coordinate 11,514,217, forward strand.
GGTACCTTGGAGCTAATCACGGCCTTCTAGATCTTCAATGACAACAATGCACAACAATGAAAAATGCCACCAAGAACCCTTAGATAGAGCAAATTACGGCTTTGTAGATCAATTCTGAAAATCATCTATTGTCTCTGAGAAGGTTTCCTACGAAGATGTATAATATCTACATGGATTGTAGAAATATCGAGTGGGGCCCAAACCCCCCCCCCCCCTCCCCTCCCCTGTATACGCCACTGCTTTCTTGTAAGTTTGCCTCTCGTCATCTGAATCATCTCGCCTATAACATATCACAGGTTATATTTCCCCCACTTAACATAAACAAGGCTAGTTATGGTTACCATAGTAACTCAGCATGCAAAGACTTGGTTGTCACATACGTCATAAGGTTATTTGCATTTTGCATCGTTACGTCGTCAAACACGGGAGACGTCTTAATTACAGTGTTGCGCAATTTACACAGTTGTAGAGTTGACCTGAGACATCACATACTACGTTTATTAAGCGGACTGGGTTCGGATTGACTTCAGTACGCACTGAGTTCGAAACCCGTTTAGCAAGGATACTTCAATTCGGACTCCTCCTACTATATCCTATCCCCAGTCCTATTAAATCGGGCTGGATCGACTTCTTATCAGAACTGAAATAAGCTCGAGCTGAGGTGTTTATCAGTCAAACTCGGTGCGCACTAAAATCGGCTCGCACCGTCAAGTGCGAGCCCAGTCCGCTTGATAAACGTAGTGACAGAGTCGGTTTCATTAGTTAAGCATACATTGTAGAGGTCAGTTCGGGAACCCGGGTAGAATCGGGTAGATGTACTTTTTTTTATCCCGGATACCCTCTTTACCGGAATTAGCTTTTTTTGGAAAATGTTATTTCAAATAACAGGTTGAGATTGAGAACTTGCAAAAATACAAAAAAATCATTACATTACCGAAGTTCAGCAACTTCGGGCTAGGTAAGGAGGTGGATGGGTGACCGCTCTCCTCCGAAACACTAGCTACCGTTAGTAAAAGCAGATTGGAGGGTTCGAAAGCCATGTGTAACAGCTTCGTTCTTCTCGTCAACTGCTCGGCAGTCCAGGTTAGTGGAGGAACCTATACGACTGGTTAAAGTTATACCGTCCTTTCGGATGGGACGTAGGAAAAATCAGACATTTGTGGTATTATTGCAAAATTTTAATCTATACATTTTTAGTTTTTGTAAATTAAAATCTGATGTCAGTGGTAATAATATCAAAGCGTGAGTGCGTAATCTCAGAACTAATTAATTTGAAACGCTATTTCAAAGATTCAACGTTTGTGAACTGACTGACCACCACGCGCACTTTACAAACTCGTAAAATTTCTGTTTTCAAATTAGTTTGCTCTTCGCGGTGATTATACTTGCGCGGTGTGTGTGGGCTCCCCCCCCTTACCCCCCCCCCTCTCCCCCCCCCCCGCCGGTGGCCGTTAGCGGTGTCTAGGGGGCGTGTAGGTTGGTGTCACTGCTTCTCCTCTTTGTCCAAGGGGGGGTGTGTCGAGGGTTGGCAGGCCTGCTTGGCGGTTGTGCAATACGAGCCGGTATAGGGGATGAACTTACTTTGCCACGCTAAGAGGGTTGATATTCTCCTGGGTGAAGTGGATGGATGTTCACTTGTGGTGCAAGGTAGGGCAGGGCCAAATGGGAGGAGAAATCTTCAGTGGGACAGTGTGTGGAAAAGGGACAGGGTAGGAGTTACGTCGCTTCTTACGACTAGCAGAGTCACTCTGAGCCTATTCTTCCCCGGGCCTAGACGGGCCAAGAATCAATATTTTATGCTTCCTCTGGGACCTGCCCAGGGACTGCTACCTTATCGTGGTGGGCAGGTTTGCGTGCTTTACTGATCCCGAGAGCTATGACGGCGGAAGCGTATGCTTCTGGTAGGGCCACCCTAGCTGGACAGGTCGAGGTGGAGAAGCCAGACGAAAGGCAGTCCACGTCCTCCTCTTCCCCTATCCTCCCCACCCTCCTACTTGCCCCTTTCCTCCAAACATCCCCCTATTTCATTTTCATATTTCACCCACTCATTGTCTCGATTAGCCACGTTGCAAAAATATGAGACGTTAAGCCCAAATATCAATCATCACCTTTCCTCTGGGATGTGTTTCTTGATCTTGGAAGGTCTTTAGTGACTGATGACCACAAGTGAAGGTGTCCCAAAGAGTCTAGCGTGCATCCGAGCAATGCAAAGCACTTCAGCCGGACACGGCCTCCTAGGTCATGTGACTCATGACGTACGATCGTCATTAAGATGGCCGTGATAAGACATTCTTGGCTCGTGGTACAGCGAGTCGAGGTGCAAACAAGGCGAGATAGCTGATGCGCCGCGTGATATGGTTAGCATGTCTGGTATGTGTGCGGTGTGAGAAGGGGTAACAAAAGATATCGTCGCCTTCTTCTTCTTCTTAGTGCTTATGGTGCTAACTTTCACTGGCGTCTGGAAGCATACACGCACCTTACCACTGTGTTCACCTAGCCTGCAGAACTACCGCAGAATTACCGCTAAAAATGCGTATAAACTTAAGGCCCATTCACGCTAAAAATTTAACTTATACTTATAAGGTTTGGCTATGGATATTGCATGCTACTGTTCATGCTTCCGACTTAACCGTAACAGTTAACTTAATCCCTAACTCAAACTTTAGAAAGTTTGCAAACTCCAAACTTTATCTTAAGGATTGTTAAGTTAAAACCAATCAGAGGGCAGCCGCGGGCGCGAGGGTGCAGGGTAGAGACGTAAAGAAGGCCATCCTAAGTCGTCTTGTCATTGGTTGAGCTTTGATTTCGACTTGGCAACGTGAACAGCACAAAGTTTTCTGCTCTAAGTTAAATGAATAAGTTTAAGTTTAAGTTTTAGCGTGAATGGGCCTTTACACTCCTCACAACTAAACCGATAATAGGATTTCTCTCGAATTTTACATCCTAGTGTAAAAGTGTCAAATTGATGAACTTTCATTATGAAAACACAAGATATTAATTTTGAAAGAGTGTATAAAAATTATAATGTATATAAATTTGTATACGTTGAAATTACAATGTGTACAATTTTACATATTTTATAATTTTTCCAATACGTTTCAAGATTAATATCTTGTGTTTTCGTAATGAAAGTCATTAATTTGATACTTTTATACTAGGACGTAAAATTAGAGAGAAATCCTTTTATCGGTTTAGGCGTGAGGGGTGTAAGTATATAGATGCATGTTTTTAGCGGTAAATTGACTACTTCCGAACGCTCGTTTTGGAGACACTGTTCTGTATCAAACCGATAGGTTGTAGATGTATATAATAGTATTTTTGTTTGTTCTTAACTACTTTTCCTGAAGAGAGTCGTCTAGTTTAACATCTTGTTAGCTCGTGCACGTGCCTAGGCCGGCCGCAAATCTCTAGTCTGCGTTCTCGATGCATAATATTAAGACCTAGCTAGCTATTATATTAGTATCACGTGGCCTGGGGGGATAGAGATGCATGCATGCTATGCTCGACTATGCAAAGCACCATAGCAAAGTGGTGTTTACGGATATATTGTGTTGTTTGCATCTCGTGCTGCATTATTATCACATTTCATGATGTTGACGTGAGTGTAATGGTATTTATCACTGCCTTTTAGATGGCTGAGAAGAATGCTCTCGTGTAGAAGGCTGTGGTCTCAGCATTTTGCGAAGGCATCCACAATGAAAAGTAACAGTAAGTTTTTAACTAATCAATTGGCTGATGATAGCCCATTGTTGCTCATCTGGCAATAGGATGGGTTGAAACCTTACTGTTACTGTACATTTTCATTGTAGATTGGCCCTTTTGGCTAGAAGAAAACATTAATTTGATCTATCAAAACCAATTTTGGCTCAAAACGACCAGATACCAAACTGAAATTTTTGCATTTTGTCTACATTTTAAATGTAAATGTTTTAGTTCAAACTTTTACATTATAAAGTAGTATATTTATTGGCGATGAATGAGGTTTACCCGGGGTATTGACGGACCTTGTTTTTTTTAAATATCTTTCATCATCTATTGAGATGTTCAAATCAAATAAGAATCTTCTAAAAACTCGAGAAAATTTCTTTGACCGCCCACTAAATACCGAGCATTACAAACCGGGTATACGGATATGCTCATACTGCATAACGTTAGATGTTATTTCTGAACACGCCCATAAGTCCCGCGGCCACCAAGTCTAGCATCAGCCGCTTCATCAACCAAACTACGTCTTATTTATTGCTGCCGTCAATGTCTTTCACCTTCGTATTTAAAATTAGATTCCTTTTGTTGTAGACCACGTTAGGTTTTTGATCCTTATATGAATGACCTTTCGGAATACAAAGGGACGTCGAGTCGAGTCGAGCAACTAACTTCCCGTTCTGTTCTGTATATCTTCTACTTACGAAACACTGTTCAATGAGTTATGGCTGTTGAGGACGGGGACTGTTGTGTTTAGCATTTTGGGGTTTTGCGTTGGCGCAGCTCTGAACGTCGTAAAAGTTTGCACTTCATGTCTTTGCTCCCCCCCCCCCCCCCCCCCCTCCAAAATACCAGCATTTTTATGATTTTTTACGAATGGTTTTAAGTTTTTTAATTAAAAATGAATTACATTTTTGAAATCTTTTGCTTACATTTAAATGACATACAACTATTCAAAGTTTCAAATATTCTTCCCGATGGCAGAAAACTCGTGATGATGTGTTCTTTTATGCCAAAATTATTTTGAGAGATCACTTCATATCTTATCTTTAGGTCCAGTCTTACAATGTGCCAATAACTACTTCATCGTCGAATAGCTTGTTTTCTCCATGGCAACGACCAATCAAAACCCTTGAAATCCTCCCAATAGCTTAAATTCTACAAATAACTTTCCTATTAGGAGATTGTTTGAATAACACAACATGTGATTTTTAACATTATTGAACGGACTGCGACGACCTAGCTTGCGAGTTCGACGAGCCTCCGCTAGGCGGAGATCAAGTAGACCTTGGGCCTTAGAAGGTTAAAAACTATTTCATAATTTGTATACTCTAATTCATTTAACCTTTAATAAATCTCTCCAAATCAAGGCTCCTTTACCGGCCGTTCGAAAACCAGTGGACCATCTCTCATCTACATACTTCACTGTGTCATCCGGTTGGTGATTCCTCGTCACCTCATTCCGAACAGCCCAGGGCAATCGTCACCTACCCAACCATCTGTCATTATCTACTTAACTCCATCCTACTCGCATATAATCACTCACATAATGAATTTTAATAATATTCAAACTTAATTTCACATTATAATATTGCGCGAACATTCTCGTTCGTCTACCGAACACAAACACACACACACTGGGAATACTAAACTTTAATATACAATGTGAAATTTTCTGTGATTTTAATAACCACCCTAAATGGTGTCTGATGAAGTATGTAAATGTGGCCCCCGAAAAAAACACAAAAAAAAACAAGCATGCCGCTCACTTAAATCTCACCGAAATTACACCATAGAGTTGTCAACATTCACACACACACACATGGAATTAGCATAATCGAAATGTGGACCTAGATTATTCTAATTGCACCTGATAGTTGTTATGCGCTGTGGGACTTTGCCTTAAGGAAGCCGCGTAGTGAGTTTCAACACTTGAGCTACGGATAAAAATGCGAGATTAGAGTAGTAATTTGCACCTTAGTGAGGGTATTAGGTCCTTGTTAATAGGTGCTAGGTTGCAAAATGGATGTCGGTACTTATCGTTATAATCATCTTGGTTTTTAACCTGAATACTAAAACTGGAACATTGCTTAGACCAGTTTTTTTAAATGGGTAATGGTAATTTCATGGAAATTTTATTATAGTCTGTATCGTTGAGTTTACTTGTACCTATGTGTCAATTTTAGAGTTAAATTTCGAATTTTTTCGGGGTACGGTTATACTTATGTCATTATTGAGGTTTGTTACAAAAAAGAATACCGCTCATTATCACCTTGTCGGCTTTAGGGTAAACAGTAAACCGAAATTATACCCAAATTATTAAGATCTAACACGATTTCCTTATAATAATGTGAACTTCGTTCTAGAATTTATCTTACAATCTTCTAATAAGAAAGTAGCCTAATTTTTAGCAATTAAGCTATTTGGAGGATTTCAAGGGTTTTGATTGGTGGTTGCCATGGAGAAAACAAGCTATTCGACGAATAAGTAGTTATTGGGACATTGTAAGACTGGACCTAAGTAATAATATGCCGTGATGTCAGAATGGATTGGATGACAGTGACATATAAAACGGACATTTACGGTTTAAATGAGGGGAAATTTGCGTTTGGAGGTGTAGAAGAGTGTATTTCTTTCTCAAGATCATTGTTTAGTCATTCCATTGGTGGCGTATTCCTTTTTAAATTGTAATATTGTATACAAGCAATCAAACATTTTATAATCATTAGTTAAAAGTTCATGATAACCTTGCTGTTTTGTGCCTTTAAACTCCAAGAATAATAATAATAATAATAATAATAATGAATTCAAACTTGCGCAAGAATGAATCCAAGTAATCCGAGTAATTACATTACATTACATTACATTACATTACATTACATTAGAAAAAAGGTTCAAATAACTTCGTCCCAGAATTCAACAGATTACTAATCTAACTCCAATATTCATACTGGGTGGTTTCTTACAATATGTTCAATATGTCAATGTGTTCAATATGTAAATGTGTTCAATAAGTCAATGTGTTCAATATGCCAATGTGTTTAATATGTCAATTCTTAGCTAATACCACTCTCATCATAGAATACATAGAATAGATAATTGAACATAATTATACGACACGACATGAAAAGATAAGCGGGGAAGATGAAGATGAAAGATTGTATGAACGGGCTAAAGAATGTAACACAATGTTACAACCAATGTAACACAATATTACAACCAGTTAAACACATTGTTACAACCAATGTAACACAATGTTATACATTCTATTTTCTTTTCAACTCGTACACAGAGACCCACCGGACCAAAACAACACATTTAAACCACCGTTTATTTAACACGATACGGAACGAATCGTAAACTCACCACGAAAACGCTTCCATATTTGAAAGTGTTCGTTTATTATACTAATCAATTCAACGGGTCAATCTTTTTCCCCCAAAAACATATGCGCCCATCTCCTTAGGGTATGGTATATGCTAACTAGTCAAATATCCTACACACATCCCATAGCTATGCATATATACCTATTATCAAATGTTCATTCATACTCTATATTCAAAACAATCTATGTGATATTCCGTCGAAGAACTATAATATTGACCGAAATCTCGGAGAAAAAATCACCAAATATCGACATAGATGATAGTTATCAATAGTTTCTCGATGATTTTGTGCGGAATTTCAATGGTATAAGGTTAATAATGTGTGGATGCTGCTGGTGGTGTATGTGATTATGGCTGCTACTGTCTGTACAAAATGGCCGATGGGGTTTTAAAGTCATCTTTATGTGTGTGTGAGTGTGTGTAATTTGGTTTGGTCGTGTTTTTATGCGATGGATGGAGGAATTGTGGGTTTTGGTGCACGGTTTAGCGTGAGAAAGATGACTGAGGGCAAAGGGGCGTAAGCTACACTACGGGATTTGCCTGAGGCAGGTTTTGAAGTTGGAGGGATTGTCTTAAGATTTAAACCACGCGAAATTGGTGGGTTTTTTGATTTCTCGAGAACTCTACACTATATTAAAAAGATGGTTACTAATCAACATTTATTTAGTTTGAGTACAAACTTTTCAATGTTTTATTTATTTAAGAAAATGATGTAGAAGATAGAGGTGGAAGTTGGCAAGAAGTGCAAGCAAAAAGACTGTGGGAAGACAGAAGTGGATGGCGTGAGCTGGTGGGAAGAAAAGAGAGTGAATTTGAAGAGGACATGACAGGGCTGGCAAGCCGGTGTTGGGAACTCTTGAAGTGCCCTAGAATCCTGGTGGCTATGGCCACCCCCTGACCTAACTTTAGTTGGAAACAGGAGCCAGAGATATACAAATATTTATTTATTTAATGTATATCCTATTCAGTTATAAAAACTGATTTACAAAGGAATTTTTAGTGTTGTTATTTTGGAGCCGATTTAAAGGCATTTATAATGAATTGGTTTTCCAAAATGGCAACCGTAATGGTTTCAATATTTGAAATTTTGTTGATCTAGTTTTTAGTTGTTATGTTACTGTAATTCATAGTCGTCCCCTACCCCCTAGGGGCGCCCGGTTTTGCTAAAGATATGTTTTCTTTATGGGAAATAAATGCATGCAATGTTTTGTCTGGCAACAACGGGCGCCCCTATGTGTAAAGGACGACTATAAATACTTACCTAAATGTTGGTAAGCGACCACTTTTCTAATACATATTATGTATTTAAACAACTTTGATTTTGCGCTATTTTAATAGTTGAGATTCAGCTTTTCCCCTTGACAGGAAAGGATACCCCTACGTCAAAAACCACACACAATTTTAATTTATTAATTATATCACAAGAATGGGCTTCGAAATCGAAAAACTGAATCAACAGCGCACTGTGCATAATCAAAATAACTACGATAGTGGTTATATTTCATTCAGTCTGTAGGGCTTACTAGAACACAGTGCGCTGTTGATTTAGATTTTCGATTTCTTGTTGCAATCTTGAGATAAAATTAAATAATGTAATGTTCTTGCGGTTTTTGCAGTAGAGACTACCTCTTTGAAATACACTGTCGGTATTTTTCGTTCCAACTAAAATATTGTTTTGTCTCGAGGGTTTGTTTCCAATCACTGCTTGTATGTTGTAGCAAACACAAAATTAGCAACGAAAAAACTAACATTGCAATAAATTTACCACCGTAGCCCAATAAGTGAAACGTCACCGGTAAATCATAACCGTGGTGGGGGGAGGGGGGGGGGGGGTTGCAAAACCTAATTAGAACCGTTTAAAAAGCGATATGCAGATTCATATTTCTACCCGTCGCGTCTCGCCAGAAGGCAGAGAAATAAATACTACTAATGTATCGGTGTAGTCATGAAGTATAGACAACCATTAGATGCGGCCTAAAGGGTGTCTTGATTGCTGTATGCCCACTAATTCACACTCGGTAGATGGGTCCGCCTAGAGATTAGGTAGGTAGGGCCTAAAGTGCCGGTAAACGCGTCCGATGGGGTAATTAGGAACAGGAGAACAGGAGATAGGGAGCAGTAGACCGCCCGCCCAAACGTGAATACTATTCATCTTTCATTTGTGTGTTGTTTTGTTTGAAACGGCTACAGGTCTCGATTTCTTTCTTATTTCTGACAGTGTTTTCAAATTCAAAATGTATTTATTTAATGGCATCATCTATCCTATTCTGTTATAAAGAATAATTATTTACAAAGGAGGACAATAAATAATAATAAATAAATAAATAGCAACTTAATAACAATAACATAACTACAGTCATGTAGAAGGAGTGGAAAAATACAAGTTGAAAGTATTTACATTAATAGTGGTACAAGAAAGACATGCAATAATAAATTGATGTAATAGAAATACACACTAGACGAAAACAAAAACAAATCGTTAAATGCCTGTGCAGAAAAGTAGAGAGAAATAAAGTAGGTACGATATATGGTTGAAAAAACAGAAACAAGTTAGGAGGAAATAAAAGAAAGTTAAAGCAAAAAATAAATGAAAAGAAAAATGGAAAACGAAAGAAAAGAAAACTTGCGTTCTAAGGTATAGTCTTGTTATTTTGTCAGCAAGAGACAAGTTACATTGGGACGACTATACTAATGTAAATGTTATTCATGAGCGCGGGTAGTCCTGCATCAGCTCAACTCATTAGTGTAGACTGTAGCGTTATCATCCGATATCGCCATAGTTACGCCCTTGTGCTCCAGGGCGCGCTACCTGACTACCTGTAAGCCTGCCCGCATTGTCGGGACACTTGTTACGCATAGCCCCACTTGCGTTGACTCCAAGGAGGTAGAATATATAGCCCATATCACACTACAATTGGAATCGTAGACTGGAGTCACCAATTGCAATCGCAATCTACAATTATCCAATCACACTTGACCAGCTGCAAAACCCTAAAATCGTTCAACTAGGAAATAAATTCAATAATAATAACTAATAAGACAAGCCTTAAACACAAACAAATATATAGCTAAAGTTATTGGTTCTTTGTTTCCATTAAAGTATTTGTTGCTTGAGGTTATGTTGTGACAGTGCTCAATACGTATTTAACCGTTCTCCTTCCTGATTGGTTCACGTGACTCGGATCTACGATTCACAATCTTATTTTAGAGCGCGATCTATAAAAAGATTGCAACCGTAGACTGGCCGAACTGAGCTACTGCGCATGCGCCGCCAATCGTAAGCTCGAATCTACGATTGCAATTTGTCAGTTCGGAACCTAATGTGATATGGCCTTATAGTAAACCATAGGGTGGCTGTAGGTCGGCCATGTTTGATATTAGTTGAAATCCGGCAGCCATGACAGTAGATGGCAAGAGTTGGCGGGGATTCAAACTGGTGCATGAGGGATATTGTTATATATTCTATATATTCTACTATATTCTACCTCGTTGGTTGACTCCTGACTATTCTGCTCCGTCATATTGAAGGTGAATGGGTATTAAAACCGCCCAAAATTAATGTTTCTCATTATATCATGAGAACGCTTCCAAATATCGAAAAAGTGATTCTGATCCTGTCTTTGGTTTTGTATAAGCTAAACAATGGATTTAAAACATTCATAGTTTGTTATCGGTAAGATTGTTATTTTATTTATAATTTAATAATTAACAATTACCAAAGAAATAAAATAACGATCGTAATGATATTATTTTGTTTTTTTAACTGCTTGTGTAGCTGATACAAAATCAAAGACAGGATCAGAATCATCTTTTCAATATTTGCAAGCGTTCTTATGGTATAATAAAAAATATTAATTTTGCTAGGTTTTAATACCCTTTCCCGTAAAGGTGGTTTGATTCCTCAAACATTCACGACACTTGACTGAACCTAAGCTATACTATTCAATTCAAACCATATTCATTTTTTGTTAAGCCGTATTTCACTAAACAATTTTCATAATTTGCCCCTATCGACGTAGAAAGACCGACGCTGCTTCATCGTAAAGTTGCGTGTCATTGCCACTTGAGCGCTTCATTCGTTTTCACTAGCGCGCTCAGTGGTCAAACTCGGTGTCTATTTAAAGGGAATGACGTGCCCATGGCACAAGAACGTGTATGTATGTATGTATGTATGTATGTATGTATGTATGTATGTATGTATGTATGTATGTATGTATGTATGTATGTATGTATGTATGTATGTATGTATGTATGTATGTATGTATGTATGTATGTATGTATGTATGTATGTATGTATGTATGTATGTATGTATGTATGTATGTATGTATGTATGTATGTATGTATGTATGTATGTATGTATGTATGTATGTATGTATGTATGTATGTATGTATGTATGTATGTATGTATGTATGTATGTATGTATGTATGTATGTATGTATGTATGTATGTATGTATGTATGTATGTATGTATGTATGTATGTATGTATGTATGTATGTATGTATGTATGTGTGTGTGTATGTATGTATGTATGTATGTATGTATGTATGTATGTATGTATGTATGTATGTATGTATGTATGTATGTATGTATGTATGTATGTATGTTTGTATGTATGTATGTATGTATGTATGTATGTGTGTATGTATGTATGTATGTATGTATGTATGTATGGATATAATATATTTATTAACTGGCTCAGTTAGCCATTTGCGCCTTGTGCGTGTGCGTGTGCGTGTGCGTGTGCGTGTGCGTGTGCGTGTGCGTGTGCGTGTGCGTGTGCGTGTGCGTGTGCGTGTGCGTGTGCGTGTGCGTGTGCGTGTGCGTGTGCGTGTGCGTGTGCGTGTGCGTGTGCGTGTGCGTGTGCGTGTGCGTGTGCGTGTGCGTGTGCGTGTGCGTGTGCGTGTGCGTGTGCGTGTGCGTGTGCGTGTGCGTGTGCGTATATCGTGGCACGCATCTTCCCACATAGGTACCCGCTAGTAAATCTAGTTCCAAAATCTCTCACCACCGTCTCGAGATGAGCGAGCGCTGCTCTCCACGCAACACAACGACCAAGAAAACACTTGTGTGTGAATCTCAACTCATCTCGTCTCTCGTCTCACAAAGAGGAATGTTACTCAAATCAAATTTTATGCTAAATTATACGCGCGGCCGTCGGACAAGTGTTTGCGTTGCCTCACGACGCGATGTGACACGCGATGAGGTTGGTGACGTCACTAGCGTGATGGTGCTCTGACGTCACACGGCCTAAAGGTACCAACCACTACGTCAAAAACCGCAGAAAAGTTTCATTTTTTCATTTTATCTAAAGATTGCAACAAAAAATCGAAAGTCTAAATCAACAGTGAACGGTGCTTTAGTAAGCCCTACAGACTGAATGAAATATTATATAATCATTAGCGTAGTTATTTTGATTAATAATTCGATAATTAGTAATAAAGTTAATTAGAAATATAAACCGTACTGATTATAATGTAAGACACAATTTAGAGCATTCAATATGTAGAGCGTACCAAACCATAGTGCGCTGTTAATTCAGATTTTTGATTTCGAAGTCCATTCTAGAAATATAATTTGAAAATGAAAATTTTTGCTTTTTGACGTAGAGGTCAGTAAAGGATACCTTTACGTCAAAAACCGCAGCAAATTTCCATGTTTTAATTATATCTCAAGAATCAAGATAGAAACACAACATCAAAAATCTGAGAAATCACAGCGCTGTGGTTTGGTAAGCCTTACAGACTGAATGATTAATGTATATTATATTATAATCAGTATGACTGTGATACGTATTTCATTAGTAATTTCATAAAATAAAAATCACATTCATACTAATTATAATGTTAAATACATTTAACATTCAGTCTGTAGGGCTGACCAAACCACAGCGTTATGATTACTCAGATTTTCGATTTTGTGTTTCAATCTTGAGATATAATTAAAAAATGGAAATTGTCTGCGGTTTTTGACGTTGAGGTATCCTTCGCTCTAACAGGAAAGGATACCTCTACGTCCCAAACCGCACACAATTTTCATATTTTAATTATATCTACAGAATGGACTTTGAAATCAAAAATCTGAATCAACAGCGCACTGTGGTATGGTAAGCCCTACATACTGAATACTCTAAATTGTGTCTTACATTATAATCAGTATGATTTTTATTTCTAATTAATTTTATTACTAATTATCGATTTAATAATCAAAATAACTACGCTAATGGTTAGGCCTTTATAATATTTCACTCAGTTTGTAAAGCTTACTAAAACACAGTGCGCTGTTGATTTCGATTTTCGATTTTGTGTTACAATCTTGAGATATAATTACAAAATGAAAACTTTTGTGCGGTTTTTGACGTAGAGGTACCCACGTGTCTGTCTAGTGAGCGCGGTCACGCTTCTATGTGATTCCGGGTGATTTATAACTGAGTAGATTTTAGTATAATTAATTTCGTTTTGGGATATTAATTCTTGTGAAGTCCATTAGGTTAAATGAGGTGTTTCGTTGAGAATAATAATATTGGAGATAGGTTGAAATTTGAATTTTTGATGATCTTTGATGTTTTTTTTTTACCGTTGGGAATGGTGGACTGACCTGTTTTCGTAAACGTACTGGACTAGTGAGAGAGATGTTGGGTTTGAATCCCGTCATTTGCAATCGTTTCTGGGTTTTTAGAGTTTCCTTAAAATTGGACTATAGAGTATATTAGTGTGACGTCACGATTCCCGTGTCAACCAATGACGAACCGTATTTGTGACTCCAAACAATCATGACAGTTGACAATTGACAGATAGTTTTGTTTTTGCAAACATTGTATAGCGAGGGTTATCCGTTCAGATATTTTGTTTTCCTTAACACGAAACAGTGAAAAAGAAGTTTATTAAATTGATAAGTCAAGTATTGTAATGATACAAGTACTACTTTAAATAATAACTACGTTTCAGAAAGTTGTTTGGAGTCAGATAGCTCATCCGCCATTTAATCTGACGTCATCACTCATACAGTCTATTGGTCGCATTACGTGCGTTAACAGCTTTTGTTTTATGTAAGTGAATCGGCTTTTTGGTCACACAGTGTCATTTAGATTTGAAAAACAACCCTGTTGCTATAGGCAACTCCATTGTTATCTTTTGATTGGTACACATTAAATATTTAGCCTATCAGATACAAAACAACTTATTTTTTTATAATTGCCTTTTTACGATGTTGTATTTCAATTTTTTTTTTTTTATAATTTATTTTAATTCACTCTATTATATATATTTTGTTTGTTATTCAGTGTCAAACGACAAAACAGCTTTCGCAGTAGACACCTATATTTATTTAATAAAGGTTCTATTATATTATAAGTGTCAGAAAACTTGTTTTTAAACGGACACGAAAACAAAAGAAAAAAAATATTACAAACTTGTCCGGTGTTCATGTTGGATATGTACATGGAGGGCTACTGCATGTGAAGGCGGTGTGTTATAGAGTTCTGCGTGTTTAGTCGAGAAGGCGGTGGGAGCTAACGGTAGCGTTAGCAACACGTAGGTACATTGGTAGGCGGTGAGATGCTAAATTCCGTGAGAAACTATACATGTGTGTCGTGTAAAACAGCTTTTCGTTTCGTTTCGTGTCTTGTTTTGGTTTTTAGGCTACACGTTTGAAAACACTGGAACAAAAAGAAGGTCGCAAATATTTGCGCCCAGAGTTTACTGTGAATTTAAGTTGCCACCGTTTGGAATTCAATTAAATTGATATCGATTGATCAGAACGCGTAACTGTAATAACGAAATTTACTTTCTTAGTAACGTGCCATTAATCTCGTTACAATATTCCGAATGTAACGGGCAAGTAATTTCATTAAAAGTAACGTAATTTAATAACATTTTTGAGAAAGTAACTTCATGCTAATTTTATTACATTTTGGCTCCAGCAATAAGTAATTTACCCAGGTCTGCGATTTATGCCTCTCGGTGATAGGTATACGTTGGACATTCATTTGATGTTTGTTATTTTTTTTATCAAGGGTGACATTAAAACATAGTCAAATACATTTTACATTCAGTAGAATAAGTGTAAGTTTTGTTTGTTTTTTGTTTTGTTTTCCAAAATCAGAAGAAAATATTTTTGACAGCTTGTTGTTTGTCCATCGATTCAATTAATTTGTTTCATTGTTGTCTTTCGGTGTTGCTAGTGGCCGATACCAGTCTTTGATGTCTTCATATTAATTAATAACCTACCTATCTGATGCATGTGTTCCAATTCATTAGTTTCACATTAATATTATGAAGAACAGCGACGTTTATACAAAATCATTATTTACTAAGAACTATCTTGTATCAGTACGTAATTTAATTGTTTAAAAACGAATGTTAAGGCTTTTTTTCTAAATTTGTTTTTACTGTCACTGTTCCTCTTTCAATAGTACACTAATGTGTTATGTTATTCTTTTGCTAGTTTATGATTTTCCGTTGCGTTATCTTTAATTGTATACGTAGCTCTATTTATTGTCCTCCTTTATAATTTATAAAGGAGGACAATAAATAGAGCTACTGATATATAAATTATATTATTATTTTTATTATTACTGATTTATAAATTATAAATCAGTTTTTATAACTGAATAGGATAGACATTAATTAAATAATGACATACATTTTAAACGTGAGATATAACCGGGAATCGAACCCTGGCCGCATTGGATGAAGGAATCAGTCCTCCCTATTATACTAAGTTATGCATTATGCATAATTGAAGCAGAGTTATGCATAGCTAATGCGGCATTCTCCATAGACTGATTACATTTAGTGCACTAATAGTCCGTAATAACCCTTGTGTTTAATTTGTTTGCACCACGGGAACCAACTTGAGTAGGTTTGTATTTTATTACTCTTCTAAACAGGTTCATTCGATTCGGTTAATCTTATATTATATTATATTATATTATATTATATTATATTATATTATATTATATTATATTATATTATATTATATTATATTATATTATATTATATTATATATAAGCGCGGGCTCACATGAAACCCAAAGAAAGATTTGTGACACTGATCTGAAATACCTTATCTTGTAACCACCCCGCTGTTTTAATTGCTGTAAAGAAATATACGACCTACTTTTAACCAGGTAGTCTAGTTTAGATCATTTAGGAACGACTATTAAAGTTTTCTGTTTGATTTATGAGTTAAAGGGGAGGTGCATGACTGAGTTAGACTCGGGTGAATTTAGCTTTAAGATTTTACTTTTAAAATATCGTGTTGAAAATATATAAACGTCTTTGGAATGGAATCGATATTTTATAGATTTTAATTGGATTAATTTATTGTAATGGTTGTGAGGTTGTACATTTTATCACGCTATGGTAAATGAGGTGTAAACTTTGCACAGTGGTGGAATATGATATAGGTTACGGTCTGTATACATAAATTAATGTAGAATCATGCTATGCGAATGGAAAACGATATTTTAGAATTTTTAATTGGTTTAAATGTGTCAAGTTTTTAAAGATCGTTCACAAATCACTTGATGATGATAGAACGAGGTGCAATGGGCTCAAATGAAGGTTTTAGTGTATCGGTTAAAACTTAAATTGATGCAAAAAATGTGTGTGAGGTGTTATGAAATATACCCTGGTCAATAAGGTAGTTACAACGATATAGAAAAAACGATTGAAAGAATTATTACCAATATATTGGGTGAGTTCAAAATAATTTTGAAATAACGTTTTAAATATAAGTAATCCTATTAAGAATACGAACCACATTAGAGATTATTATTATTATTATTCGTAAATGAATCTATGGGTGGAAGTCCTCAATAGACGATTTTCAGAATTGATCTAGAAGGCTGTGATTACTTCTGACTAAAGGTACTTGATAGATCAATGACAATAATGCCCAACCATAGCAATTAGTTTTCAAATGTTATGTTAAGGTGCATTTTTCACTGTTGTGCATCGTTGTCACTGAAGATGGCCCTGATTAATTCAACCTAATGGTCCTAGATCAATTTTTATAATCATCTAATTACTTCTAACAGAGCTTCTGCCTTCTTCTCCTTTTTATACATATCAACAATATCTACTAATTCAAAAAACAAATATAGCTTTAATTTGAAAGATCAACAAAAACTTGTAACTCAAAACAAATCATTGCTTTAATTTCTTAAAGCAAAACATAAATTCATCATCATGTTCTTGTTTCGACAGAGTGTTAGAAAATAATTGGAAACCCGAACAAACACAAAAAAAAAAAAAATGTGAGCGCGGAACAAATTTCACGAGTCATAATCTTTAATGCCTGCGCTGCCTCCGAAGTAATAAAATTTTGCACGGATTTATTCGAAGGGACCCGAGCTGAAAACAACGCAACCTGTAATCATTGTAGCAAAGTGCACCTGCACCTGCCCACCCAGACACGTGGCGTGACCTTGCACTGCACCTAAGTTCCCATGAAGACCCGAGCCGACCGTAACAAATCACAATTAGCCTAGTTTTGAGATGGCGGGAACAGTGTTGCCAATATGAGCTGGTAGGGGGTTTCGCGCTAAATCTGGGGGAACAATGTTGCCAGTCTTGGCGGGTAGGGGGTTTTGCGCTTAATCAGGGGGAACAATGTTGCCAATTTGGGCTGGTTGGGAGGTTTTGCGCTAAATCTGGGGGATTGAGAATAAACGTGAGTCTTCTCTGTATACTTTATTTATTTTTATTGAATAAGGGAAATATAATAATTGGATGTTTTAAAATGTGATTGTTGTAAATTTATCAAACATTTAAGAGTGTAAACATTGTTTATAATATGTGCATGTAATGTATATGTACATGTGGAAAAATAAGCTATTGTTACTACTGTTATTGCTGTAATACCTTGAGAACGCTTCAAGATATATAAAAAAGTAATTGGTATCCGGAATTCGGTTTTAAATCAGCTAAAATTGAAAGAATTGAAAAACTTTTAAATCTTGTTGTTATACGATTGTTACAAATGCTATGAATTAATTAATTACAAATTATAGGAACAATTAATTACAGATACAGATAACAATCGTAACAAATACAATTCCAAACACATTGTTTAGCTCGGTATTTCACTAATTTTTGGGGAGTTTACATTTGCCCACGTTGGCAACACCGCAAAGGTATCGGCCACACTTTCGATACGGCCTGGTCGCGCAATAATCGCCATCGAAAGCATCAATTTCCGTCGCGCTATAATCAGCATCAATTTCCCCGTCCGGATTCGCAAACTCAAGGCTAACCTACAGAAACGGCCACAACTTTTGCGAACGTGTTTTTTTTTTTTTTTTTTTTTTTACCTTCATCTTACGAAAACATCTCCTAAAATAAAACCGTGTATCGGGGGGGGACAAGTTGTGAACGTGGCGAAGACAGCTCGAATGTTTCTCCGCGATAAATCTTCGGATTTAGGCCGGTTTGCAGCGATTTGGTCCACATTTTGGGTGCGCCATATTTTTCACGAAAACATCACGAAATAAAAAAAAAAAAATTTTTCGCGTATATACATAAATTAAATTTACAAATCTTCGTTTCGTAGTGACCGTAAAAAAAAAGTATACATGTTTTTTCAAGGTTAATGCTTCGTCAGGCTGTATGTCGGATTAAACATGATTTATGTTAAGGTTTAAGGTAAAGGCTTCATGTTGTAAAGCATACACACAGACATACGGGACATTGTTAAGTAATTAGATATGACAGCAGCTCGTAATGTAGAGAAGTAAGCCAAACGGATTTGCATACGAGGATTATATATATTGACAAAGGAATGGTGAAATCTTGCTGTATATATTTTTAATTGCTATTCATGGTTGGAAATGTGTTAGTTGCCAATCTATTGAAATGATCTAGCTTGAATGGGTATTAGCTCGATTCGTCGCACTAAATGGTCAAAGTGAATCTTGTTTCTAGATGTAGGACATTTAAAGGCCCGAATGCATAGTTCACACTCAAGCCCTCCTCAACTCAGCCTCTCCTCAGCTTCACCTAGCCATCAATCACAGAGCCGTCCCTATGGCAAAGCCGTTCCGTGATTGGTGATTTGGCGAGGCTGAGGAAGGCTTGAGTCTGGACTATGCATTCGGACCTTAGTTATTACATATAGTTTATTCTTTAAAACATACGATAGATTAACAAATTTACAACAAAATCACACTGAAAGAAGCCCACGTAGGGTAAAAACCTTGTGTGGCTATCTTTATTGAATATATATAACATTAATGCTATTGTATATATATTAGTGATGACGTCGGGTAGTAAATATTGGAGTCGGCTCCTGAGCCTTAGGAGTCGGGTAGGAGTCGACTCCGCGAACGACAAAAAGATAAAGTAAAAGCGATTAATTTTAACCAATGTTGCAATGCAACACCCTCGGCGGGCTGCGTGGGTTCCAGGCGGGAGCAAAAAAAAGTGATTTGGCAGTAAAGTACAATTCTTTATTGTTTTTTTATTACTGATTTGTAATATAAGGTGAATATTGGAGGGAAAGGGAAACAGAAAGGGTAACAGACCGCCAATACATGATACACTTACACACAGCAACCGATGTTTGAAGGAGTCGACTCCTAGAAAATGGAGTCGAGTACAAGAGGAGTCGGGTACCCGAGTACCCGATGTCATCCCTAATATATATATATATTAAAACACAAATACTTTCGTGGCCAGGATTTATGTTAATAAAATTAAAATAGTTGCGGGTTAGTCCGCCACGTCCTACCTCCATATCAAGCCGACGTTTCAGGAACCTTGTGGTCCTTATTCTCAGGGCGTCAGGATAGGGACCACAAGGTTCCTGAAACGTAGGCATAATATGGTGGGTGGTAGGACCTGGCGGACTAACCCGCAACTATTTTAATTTTATTAATATATTTATATATATATATATATATATATATATATATATATATATATATATATATATATATATATAAAGAAAGGATACATTTTACGGTTAAACCAATCTAAATTTTATTGTTAATGATAAGTCAACGTTTCTTTATCCTTTCTTTACATATTGCAACCAACAAAATCTGAGAAATCATATATATATATATATGTGTGTATGAACTTAGACTTTCGTAACTATTAATATTGTTAAAATTATAAATACCACGGGTTGTTAAGTCACGTTTACTTCACTTACATGGCATATTAGTCGACGTTTCTGAGCAACGTATGTGCTCTGTCCTCAGGACACTATGTCACTGTCCAGCAACCGTGTCCGTAACAACCCGTGGTATTTATAATTTTAACAATATATATATATTTCATTTTATTAATATGCTATACAGATTTATTTGTTTATTCGATGTCGAATACGGCCAACGAACAAACCTATGGCAATTTTGAACTTCTCAACGTATTGAGTACAAAACACACCTAACCCATCAACAGAGTGTTTTAATAAAAGAGGTGCCGCAAACAACTTTCGATTCCTTTCACGATAACCTTCAGTGAATCCGCTCATCGCTCCGACAAGCGACCGAGGAAAGTGCGCAATTCAATCTATCCAAGGCGGTGTGAAGAAGAGATGGGCAGAGATGAAATGTATGGAAGGCGGTGTGAATAATAGAGGGGAGTGGATGGATCCTTGAGGAACACCCAAGGTCGTATGAGATAAAAGACCGAAACGGATAATGACGGTGTGAAAATAAATATCTAGGTCAGATAGAAATACGTGTGAAAAACTATTTCAAGTATAAAAAAAACATGACTTTATAGACAGCTGTGGGGTCGAAATTGTGTTTTTTGGTGGTTTTACTTAGGAATCAGAAAATGTACATAGAATTGCCCCGTATTCTTATCACTTATAATTAAGTCACATTTAAATTAAAGTTCTTTGTCATTTATAGATCGATAATAATATATGTATATATATATATTAATTAGGGGCTGTTCGTAAATTACGTCCGTAAATTGGAGGGGAAAGGGTGGGGAGAGGGGGGTGGCGGGGAGGGTCAACATTATCATAATCGTCTCATTCTTACTTTCCTTTTCACGCTTGCGTCCATTTTTGCTATATTTAATTAAATTATTTTGTTCTATTATATAAGTTTATATAGTCATTTTAATATATATATATATATATATTAAAATAAACTATATATATATATATATATATATATATATATATATGTATATATATATGTTTTCAATCGATTTTTATTATTCGTGTGCTCGGTTTGTTGTAGTTTGTTTCGCTGTTGTGATGTCTTATAATTGCTAGTTTATTTTTTGATGTGTTTTAACCTATATTGCTTTATTGTAAATTATAGTTTTATTTATTGTCCTCTTTTGTAAATCAGTTCTTTAACTGAATAAGATCGTCGTTCAATAATAACTGCTCCTTATTTCGGTACCATTCTCAATACATTACTAAGGCCGGGTAATATGAACTTAGGATAAATATTTAGTAAGCTACTAACTTGTCAAGATATAATTTAAAAATTAAACGTTTTGCAGTTTTTGACGTAGAGATACCCTCTCATTCTTAATACCGGGGGGTAAAACACTCAAATTTCGCCCATATTTGTGTATTATTTATTTTTTCCCATTAATTGTGTGTAAAGACATCGTGCATATTATAGAGAACATGAGAACACACACGAATTCATCTTGTCCCAACCATGCATACACAGTGTCCCAGATTAGGGTGACTAGACGTCCCGAAAAATGTGGGACAGTCCCGAATGTGACATAAGTGTCCCACGTCCCGAAATTGGTCAAATCACGATTTTCTTGGATTTGGGATTCAAAAATTACAAATGTCAACTAGGAAAAAACGAATAAGAGAAGAGGTCAGTGGTAAATTTGTAATTCGGCGCGCCGCCTCAACTGGCAGACTTTTGCGTAGAAAGTCTATTCGCTTGCGCTTCCCTAGCAGAGCGCTAGCGTGCAATGCACCGGCAAGGCACGGCTACACCGCTATTAATATGGAATACAAATATCAAAAATCTAAATATCGAGTAAGAAAATATAAATAATTGGAAAAAATCACTGTCACTGTTTCACTTTCAGCGAACATTTAGGTTGGAATTCATAGTCGGCCCCTACACCTAGGGGCGCCCATTGTTACCAAGGTAACAATTGTTTGCATGTTATTTCCCATAAACAAAACAAATCCATAGCAACAATGGGTGCCCCTAGGTGTAGGGGCCGACTATGAATTCCAACCTAACCTCTGACCTGATCTCTGTTTTCACCTCCATTGGGTTAGAGAAAAAAAAGTGTCCCGAAATTGAGTCTTAACCATCTGGTCACCGTATCTCAGATGTCAATATGACCAACCAACCTGTCTCACTAAATACAACCCGACAGAATCACTCAGAACTAAACAATGTCCTTGACAAGTGTAATTATTTCAGTACCTGTCTTGATGTCATCTGAGTATCTTATCGGCCTCCTTTGATCTGGGCTCATAATTAACAGGCAGAGATTGACCAAGATACTCTCTAGTATAATGATATATACTTTGGTTTGACAAGTTAATTAAGATTGTTGGTTTATGACGCGGGACGGTATAATTGTAGAGCGAATAGATACAGATATTCGGGGTATGATTCTGAATTATGCGCGGTTTGAATAACACTATAAGACGAGGTCGTGTTGTAATATACAAGTTTTTAGGGGACTTGTTTTTTGGGGGATTTGTAGGACCTGATAAGTGCAATTCTGTGGGAATACTGGGATTGCTGCAAGAACTTCAAAGAGTGAAATCAATGTATTGTCTATAGTGTTGAAAATAACAAACAAAACATGAAATTTCAAAACATTTCATTTAGTTTATGTCAATATTCCAGTTTCATACCACCACTCGATTCCAACTAATATTTTTAATTGTATGCGATTCTGTAGGAATACTGGGATTGCTGCAAAAAAATCCAAAGAGATGAATCAATTTTTGTCTATAGTGTAGAAAATAACAAAAAAAATGTGAAATTGTGAAACATTTTATTTCGTTTTTGTCAATATTCCAGTGTAATACCACCACTCAAGTCTAACTAATATTTAATTTCATCCTTTGACATTCTATCGTCCAGGTAATACGACAAGGTACTATAAATATTACAAAAATAAATAATTGAAACGGAAACATAGTAGACCAGGTAAAATGTTATAAGAACCTAGTAATTGGACAGTACACTGTGCCTTGCCAGTGTGTTTACGCCTGTTGAAGAGCTCTGATCAGGGTTCGAAATATTGCGCTTTAATTTTATGTGTGAAAAGGAACAGTGTACAGTCCAATGACTAGGTTCTTATAACAAAAATAAATCTCTGAAACGTAAGTTTGCTTAAAGCGTGGTTGACAATTGAAATACGAGTTGGTTTAGTGAAATAGCAATAAGGTATAAGCGAATTGGAACATGCAATAACAATGCTGTGGTTCACAACCGTCACAGTGGATTGAAATAGTCATACAAAATTAATCCATTCCATTTCTTATTTCAACTTCGTATGATGCACCTTATGACGAACCAATCAGAACGCAGAAGAGCGATATGAGATGGTCAACTGCGGAAATCAAAATAAAAACAGTGGTACCGGATTTTTTGCTGCTGTTGTAGTCAATGATAGTGAGTACATAATTAAGGCACCTCTTTGACTACTGAAATAAGCAACTAGTCGTCGGTTGTGAACCAGTTGCTTGTTATTTCACTATTTCACAAGTTTCTTATAGGGCACTAGCAACACCAAAAGACAACAATGGAACAAATGAATTGAACTGATGGACAAACAATCAGCTGTAAAAATAATAAAATTGCAACCATACAAATAAAAACAAGTGTAGCAATAGTAACTGGTCGCCATTGAAAACTCTTAATGATGGACAACGACTTATTGAAATTTTTGTGTGTGTATTTGTTTGTTTTTTGTTTTGTTTTCCAAAATCAGAAGAAATTATGTTTTGACAGCTTGTTGTTTGTCCATCGATTCAATGAGTTTGTTTCATTGTTGTCTTTTGGTTGCTATTGCCCTAATCGGGCTTAAACTAAACGAAACCGAATATATAAATCCACTATGGCTCATTAGTTATTACGTGTCCATGTGGCCACACTTTGAAGTCTACTCCTCGCAAAGGAAGGAACGCAGATAACTTTTTTACTCAACTTCTTGACTGTTTTTCTGAACGCGCCGCTCAAAACTCCATTCATTCATTGAAGCGAACTTCCGCGTCGATTAAGCGGGCTTTGATCTGTGACGTCATACAAGGCGACGCAGCTGATTGGCCTTCGTAATCGTATCGCGACCAATTAACTATCTAGTCATTAAACACTGTGCTGCATCATCTCATCGCGCAACACTTTCCTGGTTAAATATAGTTTTTTTTTTTTTTTTACAACCCTATCCTTTCATGGTTCGGTTTAACTCCTTTTAAACTAGACGAAAAAATATCGTAATCACGCAAAAATGTTTGCAAAAACAACTGCATACATTCAACAGTCTTCTTATGGTTAGTTTTTACCCCTATCATAAAATGGTTAAGTTTAACTCGTTTTAAACTGGACGGAAAAATGTTCTAATGTTTGCAAAAACAACAGTTTTATAGATTTGTCTATGTGATGGTTAGTTTTTACCTCCGTCCCTTCATGGCTACTTTTAACATCGTTTAAACTATATTTTGAAAAAAGACATAATCAAGCAAAAATGTTTGCAAAAACAACAGCTTCATAGATCTCTGTATGTGTTTAGTGGAGGAACCTATATGACTGGTCAAAGTTACACCGTCCTTTCGGATGGTACGTAAAGCCGATGGTCCCATTGGTACTTTTCGACAGGAGTAGGCTACGTGCCGGTACCGGGTTTCCCCTCCTCCCTTCTTCATCATCATGCATCGTTGTTAATCATCCGTTGTTATACTGGTCACTGTTAAATGGCATAAAATACTGTATGGGGCCAATTCATAAATAAATAAATAAGTGATGGTTAGTTTTTACCCGTATCTCTTCATGGTTACATTACATTATATAATTTTAAACTATATGTTGAAAAAATATCATAATCAAGCAAAAATGTTTGCAAAAGCAACTTCATAGGTCCAACACTCTCAGTCTATGTGATGGATAATGTTTACCCCCCAGAGCGTTGGTTGTTTGTCTGTTTGTAAACAACCCATATACCATGCTGAGATGAACTTCTTACGGATGAAGACTCAACAACTTTATTTAATTAATTAAGAACACTGGCCCTAGGTTATCATATAAACTGAGTTAAGTTATTATATCAAACCGTAATTACTATAAATTTCAAACTAATGGGCGAAAAACTTTGCGTTGTGTTTAGATTTCGCGCGAACTGTTATGATATAGTTTTACCTCCTGGGGCTCAATTTCTGCGGTAAACCGCATGCTAAAGTTCGTCTCAAAACAACATACACGCCGGCAAAATGCAAACTAAAACGAATTGGTTGGTATAAAGAGTATTCACGTGACTTCACATCGGCCATATTGGAGGCCACCTATAGTAGTATTTCAAATTTCATTTAGCTGTCAATAGAAAACGAATAATATTGTTTACGGGGAAATATGACAAGTTTGAACACGTATACACCCCGATAAAGTGTACGAAAATGATTATTGTATGCTTTTGTAAACGATTAAAAGAGTAATCGAGACAAATGAGTTTGTTTATGTTGATTTTAAGTGATAATAGCAAACCAAAGTTAGAGAACAGTTGAAATTGCATCAAACGCCAGCTGAAACATAGTAACAATGAACCTCCCTTTGAGGAGTCCACTTTTACCGGCGTGGATGTTGGTTTGAGACAAACTTTAGCCATAAATACTCTAAACGTTTATGTATATATATTTTTGTTGTTTACGTCTTCGGAAAATGTGTTTTGTGAACGGGAAATTATAGTCTCCCTTTGAGGAGTCCATTTTACTGGCGTGGATGTTGTTTTGAGACGAACTCTGGCCATTAATGCTCTGAAAGTTTATGTACATATATTTTTGTTGTTTACGTCTTCGGGAAATGTGTTTTGTGAACGGGGAAACAAGTCTCCCTTTGAGGAGTCCACTTTTACCGGCGTGGATTGGTTTGAGACAAACATTGGCCATAAACACTCGGAAAGTGTATGTTTATATTATTTTTGTTGTTTACGTCTTCGGAAAATGTGTTTTGTGAACGGGAAACAAGCCTCTCTTTGAGGAGTCCACTTTACCGGCGTGGATGTTGTTTTGAGACGAACTTTAGAAGGCTGAAGGACCAGGGTTAACTCTTATACTAAAGCGTGTTTTCTGCATAAGCGGAGTCAAATTATATAACCCTAAGGCGCAAAGAAGAGTTATCTCAACAAAGTTTGAAAGACCGACATTTTTCAGCTGTCTGCGTGTAGAGTTTAGTTTCACTAATGGCAGTTTAAATACTTTATTGCGTATACAAACACTATTAATTCATTGAAGCGTTATTTGATGTGTTTATTGAAGTTTATTTATAAGTTACACAATTTTGTGTATTTATATAGTTCACCCGAAACAACCTTACAGACGCTTTCGTTCGGGATATAGATGAGTGATTCGTGGCCAATCTGCGAGCCGCAATTCTGAATACTGATCGCTGATTGGCTATAGACGAACCGCTCGTCTATGATATGACGAACGCAGCATCCGTAAGGTTGTTTGGGGAAAAGTAAACATATGATGAGGATGTAGTTTTATGAGGTATTTTGTCACCATTTTGGGGTTATTGTTATATAGCTTTCATGTTATTGGTATTATTTTGTCTTGTGTCTTTTCGACAATGTTTTCCTTCGATTGTGACAAATTTACGTCTGAATCTCTGACTCCTGATTGGCTGTTAAGTATTGACTAGCACTGGTTAAAAGTTATAGGACATTTACGCCAGTTTTTATATTTATTCTTTTGTAAAGTTATAATGTACTCATTCTGAAATAAATAAACTAAACTAAACATATTGCCAGCAATGCATTGTCGCGAATACACACATTTCCTATGGCGCATTTAGACGATTTTCAACATATTGACATTGCTATAGCAATAATTACTCAAAGAACCGGAATCTACTTTTTCTTGTTGCAATATTGCCTTGCACCATCGACCAATAGGTGAACACTGAACAGTTTAGTTTTCCACCAATAGAAACTCTAGACATTGTTGGCAATAAAATTGCTCGTGATGTGGATCCCCTCAGGGAAGATTTGTGCAATTTTTCTTCCTGTCGGTTATACCAACACAAATACATCTCTATTATATAACTCAGTGGAAATCGGAGCGTGGATATTAAACTAAATTACGGGGTTGTGTTGGTACGACTGCTTGACACACACACACGCACACGCACACGCACACGCACACGCACACGCACACGCACACGCACACGCACACGCACACGCACACGCACACGCACACGCACACGCACACGCACACGCACACGCACACGCACACGCACACGCACACGCACACGCACACGCACACGCACACACACACACACACACACACACACGCACGCACACGCACACGCACACGCACACGCACACGCACACGCACACGCACACGCACACGCACACGCACACACACACACACACACACACACACACGCACGCACACGCACACGCACGCACACGCACACGCACACGCACACGCACACGCACACGCACACGCACACGCACACGCACACGCACACGCACACGCACACGCACACGCACACGCACACGCACACACGCGCGCGCACTCATAGCTGAACCGTGAGAAGTCTACTCGGCCAGTAATAACTCACGCACGAAATTATTGTCCTGTCTTTAGGAGGCGGTGATTCGAGGGCTCGCGTTCTTGTTCTGTCTTTAGGAGGCGGTGAGGCTCGCGGCGTTCCGCAGGTGGTTTCTCTACTGCTGCACGCCTCGGTCACCGACATTCTTCACATTTCATTGTGTTGTTGTTGTTGTTTCAATGGAGAGATGGACCGACTGAGGTTTGGCGGCGGTCGTCACATTAACGATTTACAATGTTGTGATAGAGGTCTTGAGTTAGAGGTCTGCACGGGCCTAAATATAGAAACCCGGCCCGGCCTGGGCCCGGTATTTCAGGCCTGGACCCGTACCGGCCCGTACTGAGTAAGCTAATCAAAACCCGGGCCCGGCCCAGGCCCGCATGAAGTGTAAATTGGCCCGTAAAAGCCCGTTCAACGGTAAAAGCAGCAAGTTGATTTTTAAAGTATTCGGCAAGGAATACGAACGACAGGTAGGGAACAAAAAGGAGATTAGATGAAACGAAATTAGTAACTATTGCCAGTGAATGTATGTAACGAAAAAAATTACTACATAAATGTTGTGACCGGAAGTTTATACTATTTCGGGTTTGTTTTAAGTTTGCGAAATGTTTGTAAAATAACATTACTTTTCTTTCATTGCAATTACCGATTACAAAAAAAATTAAAACAGTCCGAATAATCCCTCGTCGTTCAGTGATGTAGGCCCAGGCCCGGCCCGGGCCCGTCTTAATAATCATATCAAGGCCCGTACCCGGGCAGACCTCTATCTTGAGTAACGATATGGTTAGACCAGATACCTCCTCGACTCTTATGGTCGAGCTACGAAGCGATTGAATTAATGTGTTGATTGTTGTTCTTTGAGTGGGAATCTGTCCCAACATATTTTACATATTTTCCAGTTAACGTATTGTTGTATACTTAGGTATAGGGTGTCTATTCGTCCCGTTTTTTAGGAACCTGTCTCGGCCTCACCACAACTGGGACGATAGTTTGTCCCGTATTTGTGAATATATACAGATAGGCTACATTCGATACTTGGGAAGTGTCCATTCGTCCCGTTTTTATCGGGACAGCCCCTTTTTATCAGGACAGTCCCCTTTTAAGGTACTTGTCCCTGTGTCCCCGCCACTGTTTACTGGGACGCTTCTTCGTCCCGGTTTTTTGTAATGTATATATATATATTCTATACCTGGCCCTTGAGCCTGACAAATGTGTTTTGTGATTTAGGTTGGTGGTTTAGTTGACATAAATGAAACACTTTATGGAGCTATTTTTGGAAATGTGTGACCTTCAACCGAGCCTAGAAACCGTGTCCTCTTATTTTTTACTTTGGTTTAGTTTTCAATTTACATGCACCGTGTACTAAGTATAATGAATTTGTCTGAACAAAAATATCTAAGATTACACAAAATATAAATCTGGATCTTGATTCACAAAGGTGCCGAACTCCTAATTTGTCTTATTTGTAAGCAAATCTTAGTGTTATAAATCATGACTATGTCGTTCCTTTTCCTTCACAGTCGAATTAAGTAACTTATAGAATTAGTTCATGGCTGCCATGGAATTGTTTTATTGGAATAACCAAAACATTAACAATTAAGTGCTAATCCTGTATTTAACCCGACTTTGCATCCGAGCTGAGCCTTATAACTTAAAATATTAATATTAATTTGTGAATGTGTAATAATACCCGGTTATATGATTTACCTTGCTAGGATTACTTATATAACTGAAGCAACTTAGGACTGAGATAAGTTGAATCTAGGCACAGGTGTTCATCACACGTCAGAGATGTCTACAAAAAAGTTTTGCTGTAATCTGCCGATACATAAATTAAAATAATGTCTGCTCTACTTTTATCAGGAATGTTATGTTATATAAATTGTTTAACAACATCTGCAAACTCAAGGTCGTGCAAGGTCGGCCTCTTTGTCCTCGCATGACAGGCAGAGTCGAAAACGGTACACGCATACTTAACATCCCGGAAATTAAACTAAAATACCTGTTAAATTAATTACAACATTAATTGTAGTGATTAAAAAACTATTAGCAAAAACATAGAAGCGATTAGAAAAAAATTAAGTTTTACTAAAATTGATTTTAAATTACTTTACCTGTTTTATGTTTTCTGTGCGCCGTTCGTCCAAATAAGGCCCTTGGTGAGGTGGGTCCCGTCGGTCCCATAAAAACATGGGTGGGACCGGACGAGGAGCGGCGCGCGGCTACTGTGAGATGGGAACATTAGCATAATATGCGACAGGCGAAACGTACGATTTTTTTTATAAACATCGAATTCGCCGTTCATTAAGTATAATTAATATGCCCAGTATGTTGGAAAGGTGGTGTTTTTTTTTCGATCACTCTTTAATCGTCAATAAATTGATATATAAGAAAACTAACAGATTTTTTAAATGTGTGTTTTTATATTTTCAATGTGCTTAAATATCTTTTTGAGATTGTTTTCGTTTTTTTTTTTTTTTTACCGGTTTAAGAACCAGTTCGGTGTGTGATTGATTTTTTAGAGATTGGTATGAGAAGTTGGTAATGTTTTTGCTGATTTACGGAATTTGATGTGTTATACTTCTTTAGCTTGTGACAGGGGAAAGGCGAGGTAGTTTGCTATCGATTTTTTTCTAAGATAACTTGCCCAGGGACAGCTTGTGTCTCTTCAGGCGACCAACATAGTGTGAGGATAGTTGGGAGGGAATATCACAGGGCTTTCTGCATAGGGTTTGTTGAGTTACACATTACGGACCGTCAGCTAACGGCCCCGTTAACGACCCGAAAACCGGCCCTTAGGACCTCTTGTGACTCCCACTTACTGGGTGGGCGCCTTCACCTCTAAACTCCACTCTAGAACAAAAATATACTCGAATAAAAAAAAAATTAAAGAAATCAAATAAATAAATTCACATTTAGAGTCTACCCACTCAGTAACGAAACTGATTTTCAGTAGGGGACTTTAATTTAAAGCGACTAAACCAACCCTGTAGACTCCGAACACCATCGACGAGTGAGCGATAAGCGATAACCAATCAAAGATCAATATTTCAAATACGAAACATATGAAACAGTGATTGGATAGTGCGAACACCTGCGGACAAATGCCAGAATAAACAAGGCCTATTCAGAACTACTTTGAATTTATTGAATGCTTCGTTGCTAAAATTGTTCAAGATAACTAGTTAATGGTCAATGAGTAAACTCCAAGCTGTGTGTATTTCCCGCAGACACATCTTGACCGAGTCATCACTTGAACACCAGACAGACTCTCATCACAATACACATAGTCGCGTCGCGTTAACTTGCAAGGTGTTGTCGTCACGGATTATGTAAAAGTGAAGTGACGCGTGTGACAACTACCAACCTGAATCTAGTTGCATTGCATCTCGTTCTCCTGCCTCAGGTATTGTAGTGATAATATCGCCCACATGTTGTCAGACGTGGTGGGGTCGCATTCCATTCACGGCTGCTGGTACAGTCAATACAGTGGACAATAACAATGCAGCTATCGTGCAATCTCGAGTTGAATACCGTTGAAATAGACCGTGTGGAGCGACCGTCTCTTCTCGGAATTTTAAGGGACACCTTGCTTCTTACGGCGTGGCCAGTATAGAAGTGAATCACTTGAACACTAGACAGACAGACACTCATTATAATACATAGTAGTGAATCACACAGAGACTGTGTGGGGGGCCGGTCGTACTCATAACCCATGCATGATATGACGTCATCATAGGTCAAACAGTTGATGTGTTGTTTGTTAGCGGCCCACACCCGAGTGTTTACGAGCGATCACGAAGACTTACGAAGTGTGTGTGTGTGGGCCCGATTGTCCTATCCTATGCAATAATAGTATACTTACATCTAGATAAACCACAAGAGTGGACAGGACGAATGTGGTTTTTTGAGAGACGGTTTGAGGTAAGGGGTTTTTATGATTAGACGTGTGTGGGCCAATGAGGGGGGGGGGGGGGAACAAGGCTCCCCCCCCCTCCCCCCGCAAAATGAAGTGTTTACATTTAATTTGAATATATTTTGTATTAGAAATTTTCATGGAAACCGTGCCTTTAATGTCGAAATATTAATTTTATATCATTAAATGTTATACTTTTAGCTCCTATAGGACGGAGGGGGGCCAACTTTATCCTCCCCCCCCCCCCAACCCCCCTTTGCAAAACCAAAATTTCGCATTTTATTTTATTGCAAACATTTATTTTCTGATATTATATATACGTCTTCATGATAAACGCAAATTGAATGTAAAAAATAGTAATTTAAAAAAAAAACGCGAATTTGCCTCCATTGGCCACAATGGGAAGCGTTACAACGGTATATATTTCTCACGATGGTTGCATAGTTAGCATGGGCTATACCTTCTCCCTGATTCCAACTATGTATGGACCCCCATTATTACCACCTGCATCCTTCAATAATAGTACTTAGATTTGAACTACACGGGAGAAAATAACAATTACGCATTTTGTGCAACAATTTGTAAACACAGGTAAGATAAGGGAACTTGAGAATTGACGTGTGTGGCCCAGTGTTGTATTAATAACCAATGTCCCTCAATAATAGTATTTACATCTGGACCACAAGATATCAAAGGGACGCACGCGTTTTGGTTTGGGTAACATTCTGTAAACACAGGTAAAGTTGACTCAACGAAACTATTCTGATGCTTACGACACAGCCAAGTCCAAAATGACAACTTAATTTTCTACTTCGCAAATTCTTACCATCTAATCTTAACAGGTCCATTGGGGATATTTTAAAACCTTCCGTTGGTTACCTGTAACGGTGGGTGTGGCCAAACCGCCTGTGCACTCGACTAAGCCGAACATGCATTTACGAATGTGTGAAAGAACGCCAGGTATCTGTTGATTTCCTTTCAATTGGCGCGGTTGAAAGGGGCAGTAGACAATGACCTGAGATTGGTATGCGAATACTTTCGTTGGGACTAGTATATCTGTTGATTTTCTTTCAATTGGCGCGGTTGAAAGGGGCAGTAGACAATGACCTGAGATCGGTATGCGAATACTTTTGGTGGGACTAGTATATCTGTTGATTTTCTTTCAATTGGCGCGGTTGAAAGGGGCAGTAGACAATGACCTGAGATCGCTATGCGAATACTTTCGTTGCGACTAGTATATCTGTTGATTTCCTTTCAATTGGCGCGGTTGAAAGGGGCAGTAGACAATGACCTGAGAACGGTAAGCGAATACTTTCGTTGGGACTAGTTATACCTACCTACCTACCTATGTGGGGAATTGAATAGGGCTATGGATTCCTAATTACAATGTTACACCATGGAGGTACTATTATAAATCCATGGTTACACGTTCTACGTAGTTCCAGTTTTATGACTTATTTCGCAGGCAGTGGTTTAATTTCAGGGTATTATTCTTATTTCATGGCGGGCTGTTCTGTTCTTCTGATGTAGCGTGGATTAATGGTTTTAGTGATGAAGATGTAACCTTCTGGCACGTCTTGGTATTAACTATTGTTATTTGGAGGATGAAGACATAGGGTTTCGTATTTTTGTTAATTATGACATGTCCGTATACTAGAGTAGCGCGCGCGTCAAAAACATGACCTGTTGAGTCGATGAAGTTCTCCCCTTTGGGGGTGAGGGACAAACTGTGATTTAAAAAAAAGTAAGTGACCTTGGTTAAAGTTCAACATGTGTGTTTTATTTATCAGATTCAGAGTTAAACTTTTTCGTGGGAATCCCTGTAGTGGTGACTTCAAGGGTGTAACATATGTGCCCATCTTCTGAAGACTAACTTATTCCCACACATGAGAAATAAAGAAACATAAAAAAAGTTCCTACCCAAAAGAGTAAGCATGAAAATGTAACGAAGTCGTATAATTTGGGATAGTTGCCCATCAATAATTTCTCTTATGGGCATGTACATGATTTTTACCGTATGGCAACAAGACTTAGTAAAGCAGTTACCAATGATTGGGTCTTTATATAAATGTACGCAGGAGTTCTTAACTTGATTAATATGTATAACTTGAGTTGAATAAATCTCTCAAGTGGAAATTTAAATCGCTTATTATTGAACTCGGGCGATGCTCCCGTACATGCTTAATTCCCATGAGAAAAATATTTTTTAGCAACTTGCCAAAATGTATACGATTTCATTTTTTTCTCTCTCTCTATGGGACTACTTTTACATTTTTTACACTTATGTATCATTATTTCTCATAAATGGGAATAAATAATATGGTTTTGTTAGTTTCTTACCTGAATACCCTTTAAAGATTTGTGACATGTTACTTGTGATCTACAGAAGTTAAAAGTTATACTTATCTATAATTTGTACGCCAGCCTTTAGCCGTGTTAAATCAAACTACTTACAGTTAGTTAATATAGAGTAGAACTAGAATAATTAAGAAACCAAGTGAATTTCAAAATGTAACATGTAAATTTAGGTTATAAAGAGTGAAAACTCAAACCTTAAATAAAGAAAACATTACATTACATTACATTACTTCCTCTACTAACAAATTGGGTATATATTGATATAAGAAACTTTTCCATCGCCACATTTCCACAGTAAATACAAATGATTTACATTTATTTATCGAAAATACTAAATAAGACCAATTCATCAAACCAAATATCACGTTACATAATAATTTCTTCTAAATTTAATCAACCATAATTCCAACTGATTTATTATCTATTCCACTAATAATTCCCGCCACACATTTTCTCCTTACACTCAATGAATCTAGGTTTAATTAAATTGTCAGTTCGTTCCTACGCTCAGGCGAGAGAAGCACCCGTATACAGTTTTCCCGCTGCCACTACCGGTCATCATTATGTATATAATTAAAACCTATTTCTTCATCTGTGGCCTAGCGAGCAAGTGTTAATATTCCCAGCACAGAAACACACACCTGTGTTAGGCGGGTAGGCCCTACTTATGACATTAATAATTGTAATGGGCGATCACAAATCAAAGAGAAGCGAATGAGCTACTCCAAGATTGATAGAAGTGATTACAATGATTAATGATTCATTTAAGCTCGGGCGATTCATATACGGATGATTCATGGTGATAAATTAGGGCGGTTTGATGTGTCACTTGGTCGGAGTGAACGAGTTGAGTGTTGGAGCAGTGAGAGCCAGTGGCGTATCCAGGATTTTGGAAAGGGGGGGTTTTAACTCATATTATAGATAATGGAACCGAAAATAAACGGGGGGTTCGGGGGAAAATTTTCTTGTCAAGGTCATTTTGGTGCAAATCTGTACGTTTTACAGCGGCCAACTGAACTAAAATTACTAAATTTCTGTCAACGATTTCCTACGAAAAAAGTTTCAAAGAACAACAATTATTGAACTGAAGTGTTAATACACAGAAATAGAATTATAGAGCGATGTGTGTATTTTTAACAAAAACTAATGTCTTTGGTATTTAATACAAAAATACTGTATATTTATATTTCCATTTTTTTTCAATCCAACGCTATTTCCACTTTTCCTTTGCGAAAGGGGGGGGGGGGGGTTTGTCCCCCCCCCTTTTCCCCCCTTGGATACGCCACTGGTGAGAGCTATCACGTTACGGGGAGTGGAAACCGTGCGAGAATTCAATATGAGTGTTGGTTCAAATCTTTAGTATAACCACAGATAAGTATAACATTCGATTTCAACATTTTGGGAGTACGGAGGGGTCTAGTTTTATCAAAATCTACTACAGATATTCTCATTAGAAAGATGTAGAATTGGTTTCGTATGGATCAAATCAACGTACTACTTGACACAAATAACCCTTTTTCATTATTGATCTAGGACCCTTAGATAGAGATCACGTTGCTGTCATTGTGCATTGTTGTCATTGAAGATCTAGAAGGCCTAGATCTTCAATGACAACAATGCACATCAGTGAAAAATGCACCTTAACATAACTATCAAGGACCCTTAGATAGCGCGAATCACGGCTTTCTAGATCAATTCTGAAAGTCGTCTAAGTTCTAAGTAATCTTTCTTGACCAGGTTTGAACGATAAGACTGACTTACAAACAGAAATAAAGACAACCAATCCACAGATCTATAGTTTGAACGAGTAATCAACCCTGATTTTTTCTCAAATGAACAAAGAATGGACGCGACATAATTCACAGAATCACCAAAATTATTGTTTTCTGTTTCACAACAAAAAAACCCACCCAAATCATTTATAACGCGTTATTTATTAATATAATTACACAACATAAGCGCGAAATATTTTCGCTTTTTTTTTAATTAAGATTATCATTTTTATTTATTACAATTTTCTTGTTCAGATTAAACATTAAATAAATTTACTGTCTCGTTATTCGGTCATTATCTACGATCATACATTCTCACTACACCATAACATGGTAATTATACATCTATTATGAAGAGTTCATCTGATGGTAGCGTTGATTATTTTATAATAACCTTTACATTCTCGTGTAAAAAAATATGATGTGAAGAAAAAATAAATGAAATGCGTGAACCTGTAATATTCACAATACCGAGATTACGACCGCTTTGTGATTAGTCTGTATCTTGATATCTTAATTCGTGTTTCCACGTCTTGGAGGCAAATTATGATTATGAGGAGCAGCGAGGAGAGGGGAAGTTGGGGAGGGGGGGGGGGGGGGGGGAATGGACGGTTGAGTTAGTGTTGATTCGGGTGAGGGGAGGTAAGAACGAACACTTAGTTGTAAGTAACTTGTAAACTATGTTATATGGGAGCGTTTCTTTCTAAGGGATTTGAAGTTATACTAAACCATTGGTTTTCAAAGTTTAATCTAAGCGTCTAAAACTGAGGATACACGGGGTTTTCATTTAGGGTTTTGGACACCAAGATAAATGAGTAAAGGCAAACAATAAAGGTATTTTTTTTTTTCAAATATCCATGGAGAACGAATATTTTAAGCGATATTTTTACCTTGTTGTAGAAGAAGCTCCAAATAATATGTTTTCTTTCAAAGGGTCAGACAATTTGTGATTTTGTTTCAAAATTAAGAAGTAAATTGTAAGTTTTAACAAAGAGTTTTGCCATACTGCAGTTAAAATAGTCATGATTAAATTGTTGTTGTAACTGTTATTGTTTATCACTACAACTTTATTTTTTTTGGGGTTTAAATTGAAAATCTATTGCCGTCAATTTAAAGAAAGACAAATACCTGTACTCTTTCTATTTGTACTTTAAAATTATCTCAGCGATTATATAGGAGAATATAAGTTTGTTAGTTTTCATACCTATTCCCTGAATTAGAACACAAATTTATGAAAATACCATAACAATGGTGATACCCTGACCCAGATTCACAAAGATAACTAAGTGCTAAGACGTCCTAGTTTAGACAAATCCTATGGTCGTTTTGCAATGTCATAAAGATAGAATATCAACAATTAAACTAATCATATTTTATTTGTGAATGTGGAGTAATACCCAGCGAGGATTTATCTAGCTAGGATTTGCCAAACTTAGGACAACTAAGAGTTGGGCATCTTTGTGAATCCTGGCCCAGCATTCTTGTGTTGTAATTACTAATTATTACTCTTAAATAAATAAAAATAAATAAATTCACATTTAGAGTCTACCCACTCAGTAACTAAACTGATTTGCAGTGGGGGACTTTAATTTAAAGTGACTAAATCAACCCTGTAGGCTTTGAACACCATCGACGAGTGAGCGATAACACTGACATCATAGTACCTGGTATAGTCCTTTGCATAACGCTCGAAAAAGGCATGGTCGGTATAAAATTTGGGTCAAAGGATGACATATATCAAATGAAAGCTTAAAATGAGTTCTTTTCAAAAAACCATGATATACCTCTGGCAAATCCAGCTTTCTATGTCAAAACCAGGGTCAAAGGTCAAATTTGTAATTTTTTAAATAATTTTTAATTAAATAACGAAAAATGTTTACAAGTTTAAAAATACTCTTTTAGTAAGATAAAAGTATAAAGTTTATTAAAAAAAAATTAAATTACCTACTTACCTTTTTTGACCTTGATTGGGGTCAATTTCCTCAAAATGGGTAATTTCTAAAATTTTCTTCGATTTATTGGCCAATATTCATTATATCAACGTACTTACTCATAAATACGTAAAAATGACTAGTTCTTATTGTTATCACATTGTTTTCACTTTATTCATTCAAAATGGCGGTCAAAGGTCAATAGGTAAGTATCGTCAAACTAGGTCTAGTAACTAAAATATTACTTGTGGGTATTCTAAAGACGCAGAATTTTAACTGCACTTACAATAACGAATAATAATATCATGTTTTAATCGTAAGAGAATGTAACTATCATATAACTTATAAACTACTTAAGATTGTTACTGAATTTCTAATTAATGTCCTCAGACATCAGGGTATTCTCAAATGGGTGTGCAACTGCAACAAAATACATTTTTAGAAAAGAGCATGACCATGCTGAGATACGTGATATGATACTAGTATTATGTTATATCTACCTTAGCAGTCACAGTCCAAGTTGTCAGATTAATCACCTTCTGACTCACTGGAATTATCATGCTAGCTACTGGTACTGGTACTGGTATTTGTACAATTCTTCAGCTTACAAGCGTGGGTACACTTTTATTGATTGGCCAAACACTCACATGCCGGCATCTTGCAAACACGGCAACAGTTACAGGCTAGGAGATCCATAACGGTCAAAGGTACTGGTGTTCCAATCATCCACTCGTTGCTCAGATCTCCTTCTGCCGTGGTTTTCCATCCATAGCCACGCGGATCAGGAACATCAGGGTTGGCGTCCAAACAACGTATCCAGACCGCTGTTTGGTGGCTAGCTCGCAGCCGCAGGATTTGAAGCGGTAGACAATCGTTTCAAGGTGGTAGCTGATTAGACTTAATATCATCACATTTACTTTTAAAAAGCTCGTAGGGCAGCTGGTTGACGCTTGACTACCAAAAATCAAACACACTTCGAAGATGTGTAAACACTAGCGAGTTCGTTGGGATTCAAAGTATGTAATACCCTCCCTGACCTCCATGCACTGGTTGTGACAAAGGTTGGAATTCATAGTCGGCCACTTCCCCTAGAGGCACCCAATGTTGCTATAGATATGTTTTCTATATGGGAAATGACATGTATGAAACTGTTACCTTGTTAACAACGGGCGCATCTATAGGTGTATGGGACGACTATGAGTTCCAACCTGAGTGAGCTCATTCAGTGGTAATATGAAAAGGAGAACTTTGAATATCATGAGAAAAAACTCGCATTTCTGTGTCAAGCTAAGCAAGATGGGTCAGGACTGAAGAGTTTCTATCGATGTCATCAAAAAAACTCGAAGAGTTTGTCTGTAAACTCTGCTCTTTGACCACGACTCTGTCATGCGTCCACCTGCTGCGCTACGAGCTTTTTAGAAGTAAGTGTGATGATATGAAGTCTAATCAGCTACCACCTTGTAACGATTGCTTATTGCTTCATATCCTGCGACTGTGAGTTATCAACCAAACCCGATCTATTGATACGTTGCTTGGAAGCCAACCCTGATGTTCCTGATCTGTGTGGCTATGGATCGAAAACCACGGCAGAAGGAGATCTGAGCAACGAGTGGATGATTGGAACTCCAGTACCTTTGACCGTTATGGATCTCCTAGCCTGTAACTGTTGCCGTGTTTGCAAGATGCCGACCTATGAGTGTTTGGCCAATCAGCTGAAGTTTACCCACGCGTGTAAGCTGAAGGACTGTCCAAATATCGGTAACCAGCATGAGAATTCCAGTGAATCAGAAGGTGATTAATCTGACGACTTCAATTTTGAGTGATTTTGACTTCAATTTTGATTGATTTGACGACTAGACAGTGACTGCTAGGACAGATATCATATCAAACTATCATATCACGTATCTCAGCATGGTCATGCTCTTTTCTAAAAACGTATTTTGTTGCAGTTGCACACCCATTCAAGAATACCCTGATGTCTGAGGACATTAATTAGAAATTCAGTAACAATCTTAAGTATTTTATAAGTTATATGATAATTACATTCTCTTACGATTAAACCATTATATTGTTATTCGTTTTTGTAATTGCAGTTAAAATTCTGCGTCTTTAGAGTACCCACAAGTAATATTTTAGTTACTAGACCTAGTTTGACGATACTTACCTATTGATTTTGACCGCCATTTTGAATGAATACCGTAAAAACAATGTGATAACAATAAGAACTAAACGTATTTATGAGTAATTACGTTGATATAATGAATATTGGCCAATAATTTGAAGAATATTTAAAAAATTACCCATTTTGAGGAAA
The DNA here is from genome assembly GCA_945910005.1 of Isoperla grammatica. NCBI lineage: Eukaryota > Metazoa > Arthropoda > Insecta > Plecoptera > Perlodidae > Isoperla > Isoperla grammatica. The sequence goes on from OX246744.1 coordinate 11,554,332, forward strand.
TTGACCTCAATTAAGGTCAAAAAAGGCTAAATGGGTAATTTAATTTTTTTTTAAGAAACATAATACATTTACCTTACTAAAAGTGTATGATTAAACTTGCAAACATTTTTTATTATTTAATTAAAAATTATTTAAAAAATTACAAATTTGACCTTTGACCCTAGTTTTGACATAGAAAGCTGGATTTGCCAGAGGTATATCATGGTTCTTTGAAAAGTACTCGTTCCAAGTTTTCATTTGATATATGTCATCCTTTGACCCAAATTTTATACCGTCATTCTCGTTATGCAAAGGACTAGTAGTGATAACCACCAAATGATCAAACCAGTCAAATTATTCTAACTTCTTTGGAAGGGGGAGAAATGACGTCAGTCACAATCCTCTGTGAATGGAGAGGGGGGGGGGGAATGCATAAACTAGTCCCAAGGGGAAAGTGATATCGTGACGCCCTTGGCTTGTTTTGTTTACGTATACAGGTGTGATCACAACTTACTATTTCTGTAACGAGATAATGACAACAAACGACATAGCTGCAAGACATCACGTTTCTCTCTCTCTCTCTCTCTCTCTCTCTCTCTCTCTCTCTCTCTGTCTCTCTCTCTCTCATATTATCACCTTCATTGCTAGTGTTGGTTATTTTCTCAATTGGTAACAATAATTATATATGTTTTTTAAGACTTCTTTTCCTACGACGACTTGTGTGTTGTTAATTTAATTCATTTCTTTGTTGCCACTTCTTCTTCTTATTCTTTTTCTTCTTCTTGTTGCAAATGCACACATATTATTAAGTGTCTCGAAATACATAAATTAGTTTTTTTTTTTTAAGTGAGGTAGTAATAGTTGAATTAATGATGGCTATTGATTTGTATTCCTTGTGCGAAGAACTGTCGCTAGCTGTTATACTAGATTCGCAGATACGTGGATCTTTAATTTGATAACCCCCCCCCCCCTCCCCTTGCCCCTTCCACCATCCACATCCCCCCAGGCGAATATTTTTCTATCAGGGGTTTTATTTAATTCGTTTTGTACATTCGGTCATTCAGCCAGCTAGAGAGCGAAAAAACAATTTATTGTCTGCTGTCCAACCTATACATTCATGGGTGACCACAGTAGACGAGTTTCAAAATTGATCTAGAACCCTTAGACGGAGTTAGTTACGGTCTTCTAAATCGTCATGAACAACAATAACAACTTGTTTTCAAATGTTATGTCAAGGTGTATTTGTAATTGTTGTACATTTTTGTCATTGATGATTCAGAAAACCGTAATGAACTCCGTCTAAGAGTCCTAGATCAATTTTGAAAATCGTGTATTAGATTTAAGTACATAATACATACAAAGAACTTTCAATTATTACGAGGTGTTGATATAAAGATGGTTTTAAGTAAATATTTGGTAAGTCATATGAAGGACCAATTATTGTGTCTTATAGATAATTCTTCGGCCATTGTTTTGTTATCTGTCCACCACAAACATAGCTCATACACCTGAGTCAATAATGTTTTGAAATTAAAATTAAACTCAAACCAATGAAAAATGAATGCAATCAATCTTATGTCTTCTTTTTTGTCTGTTACCTATTTTTATTAATGTATTCACTTTAAAACTGCATCAAAATATGATGCAGATCTACACTTGTCTAAAAATAGACTGTCTGTATACGGACTGGTTTTGAGACTGGTTAGTTTAGTTTAGATTTTAGTTGTGCTATCGACCCATCTCTTAGAATATGTGCCAATTTATGCCAAAGTTATTTGTTGCCTTTTCCTCCCTTTTCTTGTTAGATTTATTTCTTTTCTCCTTCTCCTTCTCTGATATTTAATTAGGAATTAATTTATGTCTTTCATTCATTCCGATCCATATTTGCATATTTTACTTCTGGCCTTTTCATATTTTCTTTGGGTGTTCTTGTTTTACAATCAACATTCTCATTTTTTTTTTCAATCAATTATTAATGTATTCATTTCCTCTCTTTTTTAGGTTGATGACTGGTTGAGTGGTTGCTGTACAAACTGACAGGCTACCAGGCAAGTGTTCCTTTTATTAATACAAGGTAATTTATATTAAAATAGAATTGATTTCTAATAATTCTAATTAAATAGTAAACATTTTCGCGTATATATTTCAATTCTTTAAAAAATTAGATGATTAAGATGAACAGTTTTTCACCACCTTATATAGAATCTTTAGAATTTTATTTAAATTTAAATTTAATGTAAACTTATCACATCTCTTTAATGTAAAGTTTTTATATTTATCACATTTATTTATTACCCACATAGATGTGTGTGTTACATAAGTAAATAAATCATTTATCAGTACTCGTTTTCGGGCTCGGCAACCAGTTATCATAACGATTCATAACGCATAAGGTAAATACTTTTTTACTCACCTGTACCTGAACATTTATCTTGTCTATTGAAATTTATCGCCTACAGATATTCGGTCATGCTCTATTCTTAGCTGCAACCTGTTACATGGCCACACATTTCCGCTCAGGCGACCTTGGCTCAACAGGTGCTATTCAATATTCACTATTCAATATTAATCTATTCATAAAAGTGTCCCGCAATTATTTAAACATACGTAAACATTTTTTTTATTTTTCCTTTTGGAAAAATTGCGTTAATTTATATTCTTCTGTGCGCGATTTGTCAAATTAGGCGATGTTGAAATTGATTTATTTGGAAATGATAAAAGGAAGGACCTGTTTTAAGGATTAATTTTGGCGATTACCGAATCGGTTTCGGACCGACAAGTTGTAGGCTAATCCTGAGTTATATTTTGCGATTCTTTGTCGATGGCCAACATATGAGTATTAGGTTTCAGAAGCGGTCTGATATATTTTATACGAGCTAATCTTGATGTTTAGGCCTTCCGTTTACCCTACTCTCAGTCATTTTCTTTTTTTGGTTTTCTTCTTACGCTTTTTATTTTTCTTCTTCTTCTTCTCTAGGAGATGTGACGACAGGTCGAAAAAACAATCGGTTAAATAAAATAAAATAAAATAAAAATTAATAAATTCATATTAAGAACGACGGGTACGTTTACGTCAAAAACCGCAGTAAATTGTCATGTTTTAATTATGTATGTGAAGAATGCACCTTGAAATCAAAAATCTGAGTAATAAACGTGATGTGGAATGGTAAGCCCTACAAACTGGATGATATGTATTGAACATTATAATCAGAAAGACTGAGATTTTTATTTCATTATATTACTTATTAAATAAGTATCACAGTCATACTGATTATAATGTTAGATACATTTATCATTCAGTTTGTAGGGATTACTAATCCACAGGACGCTGATTACTCAGATTTTCGATTTCAAGATGCATTCTTGAGAATTGAACATTTTTTAAGGTTTTTAAAGTAAACCTACTCTTCCCTCTACCCACCCAGTAACAAGACTGATTTTCAAGGGGGGACTTTCATTTTAAAGTCACTAAATCAACCCTGTAGGCCGGTCCAAACACCATCGACGAGTGAGCAATTTTCATTATAAAGTATTTATTTGATTCGCACATATATGTTTGTTTAAAACAAAACACTGTTTAGTTACTCTACTATATTTGTGGTTCGTTATTAATGCTGCTGTGTTCTACGCACCATTCCGCCATTTAAAAAAATCAACTTGATGTGGTATTGCATCATCATTGTAAAAATAAATTTTTGTCGAGAAAGTTTTTTTTTTCAAAAGTTATGTAGTTAAAAACTCCTTCAATACCGATTAGCTTCTCACGCCAACAAATTGAGCGGTTGGCTCAACGAGCGATCATCACCCGAACATTAGTTTTGTTTTGTTTCAACGCCTTGTTAGATTAGGAGGAAGGACTAGAGCCAATATTAAAACCTCACGAAATTAACTTATTTTGGTCATATCTCAATAACGCCACACAATATCGAAAAATTACAAATAGTCTTATTTTGTTTGGATTCGTGACAGCTTAATACCGTATGAAAAAGATTTGTTAGTTTGCATTTATTATAATTGTTACTGTTAATTAACTTAAGTCACAACTTAAATAACAAGTACAACTATAATTACTGCAAACTATTAATATACAATTTTTTTCATACGGTATTGTGCTCTCATATATTAAAACTAAGCGTATTTGTCACTTTTTCGATAAAGTGTGGTGTTATGCCGATATTACACGACTCAATACTTTCGTCAAACTTATTAAATTCAAGAACAAAAGCGAATCAAAAACAGTTTGGTAAAAAAAACTGCAACAATATAGCTTCTATTAATTGATGCTTTTTTGTCGTTGAATTCAATAAGTTTGACGAAAGTATTGAACCGGTTAATGTGGGCATTATTGAGATACGAGCAAAATATCTTAATTTCGCAGGGTTTTAATATTCGCTGTAAGAACACAACATCTTTATCTTTTTTCAAAGCAAGACGCAATTATGTCCACAATTGTTCGAAAAACAAAGCTGTTTGTGTTCTTAAAGGGGTTCTCACCCGCTAGATTTATTTTTTACCATATGATCTACTGCACCACACCAATCGATAATGAACCATTAAACATCGTAAGTTGAAACCTGTGAATTGTTATTAATTAATGAAATTTCTGGTTAACTGCCGCGGCGACTGTTGGTGTCAGCCGGCTTTTGGTGCGAGTGTACTCGAAGCGATATATCTAGACGGCCTTGGTGTACTCCATTCGACACCGCATAGCAGACCGCGTTCATTGTGCATGCGTTGACTATTTCCCCTCCCAATACTACTACTCTCTCTCTCTCACTCTCTCTCTCTCTCGCTTGGCTTACTTGACACCAACTCGACAGTCGACACCCGCCGACTCGACGTGCACAGCAACGCACAGCAACGCTCAAAACGAAATGGAGCACCCGATTACACATCTTTATTTTGTACCTGAACGGAAGCTCCGATTACAAAACCAAAATATACGAAATACGCAGAAAAGAAAGACGCAGCGAAAAGTATGACATCATTTTTTGTTTGGAGCAGAATCCTCCAAGGTCCCAAGGCATACAGGTCGTCCCAATGCTATTTCTTATGGGAGATTTTCGCCGATGGGACCTAGCTCGAAAATCACTAACTTTGATATTTTTTCCCCGGGTTATGGTGAACCCGATTTCTATTCATTTAGTCGCTAATTTCATAGCTAATCAGCCTTAGTTAAACATATTTTTTTGGTGTAGCGGGTGAGAACCCCTTTAATGAATAAAGTATATAGTTGTCAGAATAAGTATGTAGTTGACAGACTCAACGACAAAAGAAAGCTATGGAAAAAATTAATGAAAATTGAGGATCGTTAGGTGGGCTGTTTCAAGACGGAAAGGAATGGAATACTAAAGAAAGTAAAGAGAAAAACAACAGTAAAGAGGAGACCAAGATTGTAAGATGATGATGATGAACATTCAAGTTATCTTAAAGTAAATAGTGCTGACGAAATAGCTTAGTACCAACTTAATTTTGTAATTCTCTAGTTCCACCATCTACATGAAACAAGTCCATTATGGATAATTTACAACCTATATTGGCTACCTGGAAGTTTATAACAACCTGACAAAGGAGGCTAGTGTACTTACTTACTTATTTATTTATTTATTTATTTATTTATTTATTTATTTATTTATTTATTTATTTATTTATTTATTTATTTATTTATTTATTTATTTATTTATTTATTTATTTATTTATTTATTTATTTATTTATTTATTTATTTATTTATTTATTTATTTATTTATTTATTTATTTATTTATTTATTTATTTATTTATTTATTTATTTATTTATTTATTTATTTATTTATTTATTTATTTATTTATTTATTTATTTATTTATTTATTTATTTATTTATTTATTTATTTATTTATTTATTTATTTATTTATTTATTTATTTATTTATTTATTTATTTATTTATTTATTTATTTATTTATTTATTTATTTATTTATTTATTTATTTATTTATTTATTTATTTATTTATTTATTTATTTATTTATTTATTTATTTATTTATTTATTTATTTATTTATTTATTTATTTATTTATTTATTTATTTATTTATTTATTTATTTATTGATTGATTGATTGATTGATTGATTGATTGATTGATTGATTGATTGATTGATTGATTGATTGATTGATTGATTGATTGATTGATTCATTAATTCATTAATTCATTAATTCATTCATTAATTCATTCATTCATTAATTCATTCATTCATTCATTCATTCATTCATTCATTCATTCATTCATTCATTCAATCATTTATTTATTTATTTATTTGATATACATTCATTTATTTTGAAAACTATTTACGGATCGATGTAACATTGTGAGCTAAATATCTCGCATACCAGTAATTTTTTTAGATAAGTATTTAGAAAATAACTAAATAATCACAACACAGAAAAACACCGTAAGTGATAATTATATCTCGTTCTAATTTCTTTCTCTTATTTGCGTGTCGATTATTTGTGACAACAACAATTATCTGTTGGTTAGTTAGTGTTGATGTTGACAGCCTACTTTTGCTATTTAATAAACCTCCCGTGATAACTAACGATGATCGTCATCAAACAAGGCATGGTGTCTCTTCGATTGCCCTCGGCTTTGGTCGGCTTTCCTCGCGCATTAGGGCCATCAGAGAGTCGACGCGATCTGTCGTAGTCTAATCATTTAACTCTGCCCCGGGCGTTATTACACTTGAGGTGTTTAATGATGGTGATGTCTTTGCATTAGGACCGTAGGACTGTGGTCTGGGGACATAGGTCCGGGACATGGTCTAAGGATATCCTAGGTCTGGCACTCCCGCGCGCCCGTTCTCGTCCGGCCCGCGCATAGCGTCACGTGGATACAAGAGCTTTGTTCGTTTGTCCTGTGATCATTACTCCAGGAGTACGGTATTACGAATACACCGTTTTTCTGTCCTGGAGTAAGTGTGATGGGAGTAGCTGCGACAAGTTCTTTTGTCCAGTGGTAACTTACTACAACTAAAAGTTAAAAAAATAATAATTAAATAAATAATAAATAAAAAATAATTAAAAAATAAAAGTTAATTACTTTTTTATATTCTTCCGGAACTAAGCATTTTGGGTAAAAAATTCTACTTTTTAAACACTCAAATCAAACACACTGACAACAGTTCTCAATATCTTTGTGGTATCTACACTCACGAGACGTTTGGACACGACTCCTTGCACATAGAAAGAAGACGACACACTACTGAGAGGTCCAGGGAAGTTTAAAAACATTTGTAGAAGTAAGCAATCGTAATAAAGTTATGATGACTTGGCGAGAATAATGCTATCGTAAAAAGGTTTCGAACTAACAAGGATCGAGCGAACATAACCGAGAGTAGTTTTGTGTGCGTGTTTAATTACGGAAGTGAGTTATTTATATCGGTATCAAGAAAATGCAATGTGATAGTTCTGTTGTGGCAATATTACTGATATCTGAAGAACTTTATAAGTTGTCACCAACACGGCAACCATAAACAAAGTGCGAGGATTTGAAATATGAGTGTTTAGTTGAGAACAGAGACAGTATTCATTGATTACCCTGTCAATAACTCAGAGCGGAGCCCTGAATGCGAGCACTCGACTCGCGATTCTTTTTCCACATGACGTCACGAGCGGGCCGGCTGCTGCTAGCATCTGCGCAATGTCATACCTAGCCCACACAGTAATATCATTGTATCATGGGTCCGGGAGCGACCCTGTAATCTGTCCCCCGGTAAACTGACCCAGCGATAAACTGCGCCAATGTAAACTGCGCCAATTGTCCAGCTGCCTGACATCCCACGAAGTCCAAGGTTAGGGGGTCTGGTTGAAATTGGTACAGTTTACATTGGCGCAGTTTACCGCTGGGTCACTTTACTGGGGGACAGATTACACTGACCCGGTCCGGGACATACGGGACACAGGTCCCGGGTACAAATCCCGGTTCAGGCAGAAGTTTCTTAACTTCTATTAAGGATTCAGTTCCATTACTTCTTGTCTTAGGAATAAGTAAACGGTGACTTTGGAGCCGTCCTAGCAACGAAACACTCAATAAATTCAAAGTTTTTCTGAATCGGCCTTGTTGATTCTGACATTTGTCCGCAGGTGTTCGCACTGTCCAATCACTGATTCATATTTGAAATATCGATCTTTGATTGGTTATCGCTCACTCGTCGATGGTGTTCGAAGCCTACAGCGTTGGTTTAGTCGCTTTCAATTCAAGTCCCCCACTGCAAACTGCAAACCAGTTTCGTTACTGAGTGGGTAGACTCTAAATATGAATCGTTTTTATTTCTTTAAGAGTTCACTTTGAGTTTCTAATTACTGTACAAAATATGACGTTTCATTGTTATTATATCATCGAATTGCCGAATTGGTAATCCAAAATTACAACCGTCATAATTATAATATGACAGTTTTTTAAAAAAGGTATTCGATTCTTTCGAATCCAAATTGAATCTAGTTTTTACATTAAGTTTTTACGTTCTTCATGTGGCTGAGTATTATTGAGATTATTGATCAAGTTTGTTTTGTTTTGTTGTTATTGCTATTTATGATTTCATTTTTATTAATTGTTTGCATTGCCTTGTTCTATTTATTGTCCTCCTTCGTTAATCAGTTTTTATAACTGAATAGAATAGACATTAAATAAATAAGTAAAATTTAAAAAAAAATGTAATTTCGCGCGATTTTTATATTGGCAGATATCCAGCGTGTATATATTTTTATGTAAGGGGTTGTAGTTTTTAGCTCACGTTAGAATGTATCCCTGTATGTACCCAAAAAAACACTTTTGCAAGAATGCTTTTGTTTTCTAGTAAAGTTACCTCAAATATGCCAGAGAGAGCAAATTTGATGTAACTTTCTAAACTTATTAAACATACCTTTATTTAAATCTGTTGAAATTGTCTATCACAACCAAAACACATTTTCTTTGTAAACAGCCTAGTAAAATTTCAAAATTATGAGATGGAAATTGAAGTCTACAAGTGATGGATCCGTTAAATTCGCCATGGATTTAGCTTTCGATTATAGTCTTCCCTAAATCCTCATTGACCTTTTCTTTTACCATAATAATATAATAAAAATAAATACACCCTAATTTCTTCGGAATTCCACCACTAAAACCAAATTGGCATTCAACCCGAGGGCGTCCCTCAATAATTCCCCGCTCAAGTAAAATCACAATTGAAAACCACCAATTTCGAGTCAATTAGTGGCTCGCGTGGCCCGAGGTAGTTTCCATCCACCCTGGTCGGTGGTCTCTCTTCATCCCCGTCTCACGGCGCGGCGAGATGCGCCCCTTTGTGCGCGCGCTCGCCTGGGGCGCATGCGCACTGGGCGCCAAGGGGTGTCCACACTCCACACGACGCCAATCACAAGCGTCCGTATGATTGCGCAATGCCGCCACTATTTTCAACTACTTGTGTTGATTTTGATTATAGTTGTCCCAAGACTACCTTACACATACTTTCGTCACAGGCAACTGGTTCGTAGCCAATCAGCGATCGGAATTGGCCCGGATGTGTCTCGGGCGGTTCGCCGGTTGGCTAGGTGTAAAGTAATCTTGGGTCCACTATATTTGGTGTTTGACGACGTACTCGACAGATTAGATCATATGAAGTCTGTCTTCTTAATAAGATCCGTTATCGCGGGAGTCGTCAGGGGAGTCCAGCAAGGGAGGGCAGGTTCAAGTGGGAGGACGAATCTTAAGTGGGATAGTAGGGCGGGGGGGGGGGGGGGGGGGGGGGGGAGAGAGAGTATTTTTTTTATTCCCTCTTACGACTGGCAGAGTCAGTCTGAGCCTATTCTACCCCAACCTGGGCCCATACGGATCTGTAAGAAATAAGTGTTGGAACGCATATTGTTTTTTTTTTTATGTCATTACATTTTATTTCACTTTTCACTACATTCATTTATTTAACTTGTGTATAGGTAAGGTGTCGTTGCAACACACCTTTTACAATGAAATAAGTTAATTTAAAAAACGTTAATGTTTATTGGAACACAGAACCAATCACAAGAAAGAACACTAAGGCCCGGATGCAGAGAGGTCCCCAAGTAGGGGGTTGCTATGGGATTGTTTTATTGCATGTTATTTTCCATAAGTAAACCAAGCTCGTTGACAATTAGATAGTTCCATAACCTAGGATCGTCTAAATACTCTCTCTACTAGTGGGTGACATATTATGATTTACTTTTTGACAATTTTAAAGTATTTTTAAAAAATTTTTAAATAAAAAACAAAAACAGAAATCTGGGTTTCCGCGGGGTATAGATCGACTAACCCCCCTGTTTGTGGCACCCGTGGTGTAAGTGGGGTAGAAATATGCGCGCAAGTCGAAGCTAAGCTAGAGCGAAGCAGTCCTTCATTGTCCTGGCTACAAGCTCTGTGGTCATCGCGCTTACAGTCAAGTGAAGATACAGGAGTGTCTAGTGTAGGAGTGGAGTTAGTTTGTGGCACCCCTGGTGTAAGTGGGGTAGAAATATGCACGCAAGTCGAAGCTAAGCTAGAGCGAAGCAGTCCTTCATTGTCCTGGCTACAAGCTCTGTGGTCATCGCGCTTACAGTCAAGTGAAGATACAGGAGTGTCTAGTGTAGGAGTGGAGTTAGTTTGTGGAACCCGTGGTGTAAGTGGGGTAGAAATATGCGCGCAAGTCGAAGCTAAGCTAGAGCGAAGCAGTCCTTCATTGTCCTGGCTACAAGCTCTGTGGTCATCGCGCTTACAGTCAAGTGAAGATACAGGAGTGTCAAGTGAAGGAGTAGAGTCACTACTTGATAGTTTGTGGCACCCCTGGTGTAAGTGGGGTAGAAATATGCGCGCAAGTCGAAGCTTCATTGTCCTGGCAACAACCTGTGTGTCATCGCGCTTACAGTCAAGTGAAGATACAGGAGTGTCTAGTGTAGGAGTGAGTCACTACTTGTTTGTTTGTGGCACCCCTGGTGTAAGTGGGGTAGAAATATGCGCGCAAGTCGAAGCTGAGCTGGAGCGAAGCAGTCCTTCATTGTCCTGGCAACAACCTGTGTGGTCATCGCGCTTACAGTCTAGTGAAGATACAGTAGTGTCTAGTGTAGGAGTAGAGAGTCACTACTTGTTTGCTTGTGGCACCCCTGGTGTAAGTGGGGTAGAAATATGCGCGCAAGTCGAAGCTAAGCTGGAGCGTAGCAGTCCTTCATTGTCCTGGCAACAACCTGTGTGGTCATCGCACTTACAGTCAAGTGAAGATACAGGAGTGTCTAGTGTAGGAGTAGACTCAACTACTTGTTTGCTTGTGGCACCCCTGGTGTAAGTGGGGTAGAAATATGCGCGCAAGTCGAAGCTAAGCTGGAGCGAACCAGTCCTTCATTGTCCTGGCTACAACCTGTGGCTTACAGTCAAGTGAAGATACAGGAGTGTCTAGTGTAGGAGTAGAGTCAACTACTTGTTTGCTTGTGGCACCCCTGGTGTAAGTGGGGTAGAAATATGCGCGCAAGTCGAAGCTAAGCTGGAGCGGAGCAGTCCTTCATTGTCCTGGCAACAACCTGTGTGGTCATACATCGTACTTGTAGTCAAGTGAAGATACAGGAGTGTCTAGTGTAGCACTGGAGTCAACTACTTGTCTGCTTGTGGCACCCCTGGTGTAAGTGGGGTAGAAATAGGCGCGCAAGTCGAAGCTAAGCTGGAGCGTAGCAGTCCTTCATTGTCCTGGCTACAACCTGTGTGGTCATCGCGCTTACAGTCAAGTGAAGATACAGGAGTGTCTAGTGTAGGAGTGGAGTTAGTTTGTTGCACCCCTGGTGTAAGTGGGGTAGAAATATGCGCGCAAGTCGAAGCTAAGCTGGAGCGAAGCAGTCCTTCATTGTCCTGGCTACAACCTGTGTGGTCATCGCGCTTACAGTTAAGTGAAGATACAGGAGTGTCTAGTGTAGGAGTGGAGTTAGTTTGTGGCACCCCTGGTGTAAGTGGGGTAGAAATATGCGCCCAAGTCGAAGCTAAGCTGAAGCGAAGCAGTCCTTCATTGTCCTGGCTACAACCTGTGTGGTCATCGCGCTTGTAGTCAAGTGAAGATACAGGAGTATCTAGTGTAGGAGTTAGTCAACTACTTGTTTGCTTGTGGCACCCCTGGTGTAAGTGGGGTAGAAATATGCGCGCAAGTCGAACGAAGCTGGAGTCCTTCATTGTCCTGGCAACAACCTGTGTGGTCATCGCGCTTACAGTCAAGTGAAGATACAGGAGTGTCTAGTGAAGGAGTAGACTCAACTACTTGTTTGCTTGTGGCACCCCTGGTGTAAGTGTGGTAGAAATATGCGCGCAAGTCGAAGCGAAGCAGTCCTTCATTGTCCTGGCAACAACCTGTGTGGTCATCGCGCTTACAGTCAAGTGAAGATACAGGAGTGTCTAGTGTAGGAGTAGAGTCACTACTTGTTTGCTTGTGGCACCCCTGGTGTAAGTGGGGTAGAAATATGCGCGCAAGTCGAAGCTAAGCTGGAGCGAAGCAGTCCTTCATTGTCCTGGCAACAACCTGTGGCTTACAGTGAAGTGAAGATACAGGAGTGTCTAGTGTAGGAGTAGAGTCAACTACTTGTTTGCTTGTGGCACCCCTGGTGTAAGTGGGGTAGAAATATGCGCGCAAGTCGAAGCTGAGCAGTCCTTCATTGTCCTGGCTACAACCTGTGTGGTCATCGCGCTTACAGTCAAGTGAAGATACAGGAGTGGAGGAGTCGAACGACCGAGGCAGCTGCCCCAAACTCAGCTCATCACGTATAATACCGAGAGAAAAAAAACTTGTGGGGTGTTTCCTGCGACCAACCAGCTAACGTGCTGAGCATAGGTTTAATTCAATTAGTTTCGGTGGCGGGGGAGAAAAAACTGCGGTTATAATATTATCTTCGATTCATTTCGTTTAGTGGTGAGGTTGAGATTACTACGCATTGTGAGTGGGACTGTAGAAGAAATATTCTTTAGTTTATTTTTTTTAATGTCTCTTCTATTCAGTTAGAAAAGTGTTTTAGAAAAATGTAGCATTATAAGGTATAATAATAAAAACAGCAATGAAGTCTCTTAAATGTAGAACTACGAATAAAGTGTACAAGAAAACAAAGCTTATATGTAGACTTAACTTACTAATAACAATAATAATAATTTTTGTAGGAATCCCTGTTATAGGGTGTACACCAGCTTTACCGGAGGTGCCCCTCTTCAGGTGACTAACTAGGTATATTAGAGTGTTTGGATAGTTGGGAAGGAATGTCCGAAAGCTGATAGTATGACTCAGTCCCAGCATTCGCCTTTACGACTGAGGAAAACCTCGAAAAAAACCTTCAGTCAGAACTGGCGGTGGCCGGAATCGATCCGGCGACCTCCCGAATTAGAGTCTCGCGTCTTACCGCTGAGCCACCTCTATCGGTAACTTACTAATGTGGTTGGTGCACTCTATCAAGTGTAAGGTAGTATATTTATGAATGTGTGATAGAACGTCAGGAATATGTGATCGTGTTTGGAACAACGTGCGTGGAGTGGTATAGGGAGTATTCACGTGACGTCACATCGGCCATGTTGGAGGCCACCTATAGTACTATTTCAAGTTTCAGTTAGCAGCCAATAGTAAACGAATAATATTGTTTACGGGGAAATATGAGAGTTGGAACAGGTATATCCCCCGATAAAGTTTACGGAAATTATTATGTGTGCCACTGTAAACAACAAAAGTGTGACCAAAATAGGAGAGTTTATTTAAATTGGTTTTCAGTAATAATAGCAAACCAAAGTTGGAGAACAGTTGAACTTCAACCAAATGCTAGCTGAAATAACGTAACAATGAACTACCAATCAGTCAATCACATGTCATTGTGGCCTCCATTATGGCCACCATGCGCAATATGTGAATACACCCTATCAGTGGTTAATTTGTAAGGAAAAAGGTGGGTATACGCATCATAGTTTCATGTTACAATGTGCATGTGATAAAAGTTGATTTTTCGATGGGAAATTGACCCCCCCCCCCCCCCCCCCCCCCCATCCCGCTTACCAATTCAGCTTTTTGGGCTCGTAATCTGGAATTGGGTTTGGAGTTTTGGGTTGGATTTGATACAATTTTACTCGTCTTCAAAAGCCAATCGTTATTTTAACTGTACTGTAAGTTTACCATTAAATGAATAAAAGCGATACATATATTATAAAATATCAGTTATTGAAGTAGTTGTACAGTAATTTTATGTGTCAACTGGCAACAATTCATTCCCAGGAGGGACAACCCAACAATAGCAGAAATGTTTACAGGCGCGTAGGAATATATTAGCCAAAATGTGAGTGTTGCGTACCTACTAATTCATGAAAAAAGCTGGGTATACTGCGTCCCTATGGATAAGGATCTAGGGTTGTCACGTGACTGTACCGTTGATATGTGATCCGCCGTCTTAACGACATATCGTATAACAAACTCTGTGTTTTCATCGCAACTCATTCGATTATCAGACCGAGTTTCAAGCACCTATATATTATTACCTTTCTTCGAGATAATTTGGATATTTTATGTCCTCGTTAAAAAAAAACATCAAGTACCTAAACTTAAAAGAAATCGACCTCCTAAGATTTCATGCAGATAAAATAATCTTGAAAGGTTAAAGAGGGCCATAAACTTAATTTAAAAAATGTGATTATGCAGTAACGAAAAAATACACATTAAAACAAATTATTGTTGGTAATTTTTTATGAGTATACTTATAATCGACTAGTTTACAAATGTTATCATCCTAAAAGGTTGTCAGCTAGAATTTGGGTAGGTTAAGCGAAACTAATCTAAAATTAATCCCTTCCGGGCTTTAAAAGAAGAGAAACAGATTTTAAATTCAGTAAAACCCTATTTTGGATACGACGTCGATAATGGGTAATTATATTAAAAATATTCTGATTTGGTAATCAGGGTCAAATGAATGAATGAATGCATTAATATTCTCATTATTTATTCATTATTGTGGAAGGTCGTGTTATTTTCAAAAGATGTAACATCTAAATTTGATGGAATATTGTTTTCGTCGTGCTAAGAGGGCTGAGAGGTTGGATCAGGATTGCAGGACTTGAGGCAGGTTAGGTTATAGTTAGACGTATTAAAGTTGAATTAACCCCAAGGCTAAACTATTACCCTGGGGCCGGATTCACAAGAGGTCTTAACTTAGGCCTGGCCTAACTTTAGGACCACTACGCCATTGGCTGATACGGACCTACACATAGCCTCGACTCGACGTTGCTAAGAAACCCTAGTAAATAACAAACACTTGAGACAAATATTTAGGCCCGGTCTGAGTTGGTCTTATCTTTCTTGAAAGATGGTGGCAATGCGTCTATGACTTCGAAGTGTGAACATAAATAAATATCGTCTACTTACCTTGACATACACATTTCTCTGTTTTTAGATTGTGGAGGTATAAGAAAACAAAACACTAAACTTTAAAACACCGCCTTGCAATATTGTAAGTTCACTGTGATTTCCACGAAAGTAGCTATCTATTGGGCCGTGTAGTAGGCCTTTCATGGAATTATAATAGCACATACGGTACAGCAGGACTTAGGACCGGTCCTAAGTTAAGACCTCTTGTGAATCCGGCCCCTGGTTTTTGGGCGACTAAGCACGTTTCTTACTTTTTACAACGTATTATAAGAATGCTATTATGTTGAAGATTTAGAAGGTACAGACAGCACACAGTGGGACATTTGCCTTTGTTGATGTTAATACTTTATTAATGTCTGTCTCTGCCTTACCTTTATGCAAACGTTGTAAATTAGATACAGAATAACATTTTTTTCACATCAAAATTATACCTACTAAATTAAACACGTTTCTATCTTTTTCATTTTCTATTCAATTCATTCCTTACTTTTCTCTTTTCATCGAAATCGTCTTCAACATTTGTGTTTAATTTTTTATCTCTCTTTTTTTTAACATAGTGGTATTACTTTGTTTTGTCCACACTGACTTATTTATGTGTTATGTCAACTTATTTATTAGTATTTGATTTCTTTCTATGGGCCCCAATTCAATTTATATCGTTTAATGTTTGCTTTTTCTATATAGTTTGTTTTGTGGTTTCTAGTTAATTGGTATATTATTTTGTTCTGTTAGTTCATTATTGTTTCATCAAATATTCTTAAGTTGTATTTAATTACTGTCCCCTTTTTTAAATCAGTTTTCTTCTAACCGAATAGGATAGACATACAAAAAAATGAGGTTAAGATATATTGTATACTAATCAACTGTTATTTGGCTACTGCATAAAATGCGACGTCTGGCGAAAATCTTGTAGTTGCCGCCGCCATACCCGTAAAAAGTCGAGACAAACCAAATTAATGGAATAGTTAGTAAATTAGGTCAGTCATAACGATTCAAAAAAAAAAAAAAAAT
The DNA here is from genome assembly GCA_945910005.1 of Isoperla grammatica. Taxonomy (NCBI): domain Eukaryota; kingdom Metazoa; phylum Arthropoda; class Insecta; order Plecoptera; family Perlodidae; genus Isoperla; species Isoperla grammatica. The sequence goes on from OX246744.1 coordinate 11,570,694, forward strand.
ACTTCGACTAATTCCGTAATGTCTATTTTGGAAGCTAAACGAACGTCGTTCAAGGTTACAGCTTATTCAGCTTGAAATTAACGATCTAAAATGGCCGCTTTAAATAAACTATTTAGACCGGAATGTTGGTATGTTCGACATTTCTCGTAATTACCCAAGAAATTCTGTCCTTAGTCTCCGTTTAACTTCATTTAACAAGATCATTTCCAACAAAGAAAATATGTTAGGTTTTTAAAAGGTGTAAAAACAAAATGGAATGTAGGGTTATTTATATTGATTGCCCGGAGAAATGGGTGGCCAATTAGTGTAATTGTTACACTAAGTTGTGTTTGTTGTGTATGGACAGAGGGATGTTTAAAAGAGAAACAGAAAAATACTTACTACACAAATCTGAAATATTGTAATTTTAATCACATCCCAATTTAATGTACATTAAATACTTCTCGTAGTGTTACATTGTTGTAGTGCTATATTTCATTATCTATCGATAAAAACGGTTATTTTTAATATATTTTAATACTCTCTTAATGTTATATTGCTAATATATTAAGAAATGTGATGTAGTATTCATGTTTTTCTCTGTTACCAATATACGGTAGGCCTGTTTGTGACTTTTTCCCCTGCTACTTTTAGTTTAGATTTGAATCAAGATTATATATTTATACATAACTATAATATCACATCTAGTTTCTATGCCATCATTCTAATGTACTGTGTATTGTTTTCACCTTCCTTTTCTTTCTTTTTTTTAGTTGAACTTTAGTCTTTAACTCTATTTTAAAATTAGATGTTTAAAGAAAAACTGTATAGTGTACTTCACCCTTACATGTCTAGTTTTTAAGATTGAATAATCATATAATAATGTCAGTTTTATAGGTACTTCATTTAGTGTAATTTTAAGAAGGGTTAATTGTTAGAAAAGTACATATGTACTTAAATTCGCCCATTTTTTTTTTCTTTTCATAATATTTTTATTTCCTAATGTATTTGTTCATATACCAGTGCAGTTGTATTTTGTATGTAAAAGAAAAAAAAATAAAGACGCTATTATTATTATTATTATTATTATTATTATTATTATTATTATTATTTATTTGTAAGATTCTAGTGTTGTAAGGTGAGTCGGTGAGTCCTGTTTATACATGGGTTAGGTTTTCTAGTCCTGTTTATAAACTGGGATTGAGTTGGGGTTTTGGATAGAATTCCTGTTCAATTCTGATTTAACATTTCCCGATTATGATAGCAATCGTTCAAAAACTCCCACAAAATGCGGGAGTGAGGCGAAAGTAATTAAGTTTTGATTTGTGATTTTCTTTTTTTTTAGCTAAGAAAGGGAAATGGAATGCATTTCGCATGAAAAATAAATTTGTTTTCTTATTTTCTAAATTTTTTTATTTTCTCTTATTTTTCTAAATTTGTTTTCTGCATCCTACCGTTCGTTATTGTAGCTACCTTTAAAAATATGAATCCTTGTTCTAAATAATTTGTTTTGTCATGTTATGTTATATTAGTTATTGGTGAAATGTACACGTTTTCTAACAAAATGAGCCCCCAAACTGAACCAATGGTGTTCGGAGCCTACAGGGTTGGTTTAGTCGCCTTAAATTAAAATCCCCCACTGAAAATCAGTCTTGTTACTGAGTGGGTAGACTCTATAAATACGAATTTATTTGATACAACGATATACAATGTAATAATATAGTAAAACTAGCAATGACTGTGCGATAATCATAATACTTTCACAGTGCTTTATTTTGTCTTGGTTTTTGTGGACCCAAAGACCTTTTGTCCCAGCAACCGTAAGATTTCCTACTAGATAATAAATTTGACTTACAAATTTCAACCTTTGTCCTCCGAACACTGTTCAGAATTAGTGTTCCTGCGTCATTGTATACGCTACGGTATGTATACATATCAAATATCACGTGGGTTACTTTTCTTCTATCTACCTGCTTTGTAGTCGTCTTATGGTTGTCCCAACTGTCTGAGGACCTGGGTTCGAATCCCGGTTCAGGCAGAAATTTGTTTAACTTCAATTAAGTATTCAGTTAAATTACTTCTTGTCTTAGGAATAAGTAAACGGTGACTTTAGAACCGTCCTAGCAACGAAACATTCAATAAATTCAAAGTTGTTCTGAATCAGCCTTGTTGATTCTGACATTTGTCCGCAGGTGTTTGCACTGTCCAATCACTGATTCATATGTTTCGTTTCGTATTTAAAATATCGATCTTTGATTGGTTATCGCTCACTCGTCGATGGTGTTCGGAACCTACAGGGTTGGTTTAGTTGCTTTAAATTAAAGTCCCCCACTGAAAATCAGTTTCATTACTGAGTGGTTAGAATGAGAATTTATTTATTTATTTTTATTTATCGTTTAGTCATGGTCTCGTCTAGGTACGTGGATTTGAATACCGCATGTAATGCATGAGATTTTAGTAATTTTCCATCTTCATCCATTTTTATTTATTTAATGTCTATCCTATTCAGTTTTAAAAACTGATTTACAAAGGAGGACCTTAAATAAAACTAAGCTATGCAAACAATTAATAGTAATGAAATCATAAATAACAATAACAACAAAAACAAAACACACTACTGAACTATATAAAATATAATCAAGAACAAGAAAAAATAATTGAGAAATGAAATAAAATAAAATGGAGTGGAAATTCAACATAGTTTGTTCAACGTATCTTGCAAGATGTTGTGACGTCATACATTATGAAGTGGCTTATGTAACTAATACCAACCTAAATCTAGTAAGTTGCATCTAACTTCTCTGTATCCGGTATTGTACACTTCGACATATCTTGTAGTTACTCTTTGACGTATCTTTTAAGGTGTTGTCGTCGTACATTATGAAGTGGCTTATGTAACTAATACCAACCTAAATCTAGTTACATCTAGTTCTCTGCATCCGGTATTGTATTGATACTTATACTATCAGCGAGCTCGTATGTTGGCAGGCGTTGTCAGGTGACATTCTAAGCAAGGCTGGTACACACCACACAGCAGGAGAACAATAAGAAAGTACTGGGAAACCGTTTGAAATGGACCGTGTGGAGCGACCGTATCTTCTGAGAATTCACAGCTAGGACGACAGAGTCGAATATATCACAACGTTATGTCTCAAATATAGCTTGAACTTGAATTGCATGATTTAAAATTAATACTAGAAGAGTAAAAAGAATACTTTTTTGATCATATTGAAGAACGTGTGTAGTGTTTTAACAAATAAAACCTTGAAGACACACATATAGTATGAATATGATGAAATAGGAGACTGATAGGAAGGCAGGAAAAATAAGGAGCAGATTGTTTAGATGAAAATATATTAATGCAGTAGTTCAAAGAATAAAAAGGGAATCCACCATCCAGCATTTCGCAATGAAGATCCAGCTTAGACTTCATCTGAACAATCGGGACATCAACAAATACGTTTCGAATAAACAAACAGTTTGTTTTCGTTTGAATCAATATTTTATTGAACAATCTCAATACTTTGTTCTATAAATAACAGTGTTTCGTTCTTTCTTATACAATAACAATATAATGTATAAACTATACAAAATGGGAAAAAATGGAAGACATTGTGCATCTTGTTGTTTAAGGCACACACATTTCAAAGTGGCACTGGTATTTACATACAAACTAATACAATATACAATAATTATTGTTTATATACTAGAAACAAACTTAAATTTTTACACTAAATCTCAGTCAAGGCTCTTTCATAAAAGTACTAATTAAAGAGATATAAAAATGATATTTAGATGTTGTTAAAGAGGTAAAATACACGTTTTGGTTTTGAATGTTTGTCATTTAGGGCCGGTCTTACAATCTCCTAATAAGAAAGTTATTTGTAGCAATTAAGTTATTTGGAGGATTTCAAAGGTTTTGATTGGTGGTTGCCATGGAGAAAGCAAGCTATTTGACAAATAAGTAGTTATTGGGACATTGTAAGACTGGACCTTATACTTGCTGGCACTTACTTCTGCAAATAAAAGATTGATTGCAGATAAAGGTTGATCGATTTTGGGACCGGACGCTCTAATAATGTAGCTGGACAGATTTAGGCATCAAGATAGCATAGCTGTAACATTCCCACAGTGTAAAGGTTTGGATTTATCAAAGTTAATGATGACACAGTTTATATACCCGCTAAACAACTTCAGACATCAAAGTCTCACTTATTATCTTAGAGTTCGACCCTCCGCATAAAAACAGCATCTAAATAAATAAATAAAAACCCAATTCAAAATTCCATCGAGAAAAAAGCTGATTAAGAAACCGAAATAAAGAAGAAAAAAATTGAAAACGAAAACATAAAACTTTTTTTATATATATGTGTGTTGGCGATCAAATGAGTGACTATCTATGCTTGACCCTTTAAAGGCAGTGGAATGTATCGGGTTGCTAATGATGTATCGAATGTAGATGGCGGTGAATTGACTGTCTAAGAGGCCGTGTATAACGTTAATGAAGGGCTAAAGCACGGCTTTCTTGATTATCTTCGATGACTTGGCATGATTAGTGAATACTCATTAACGCGAGTGAAAACATTATATGGTCTTGGGCACCTGTATCGTTCATCCGTCGTTCAGGTATACGCGACAAGGTCTTGATTGTTGTTTAATTTTATAGAATGTAAGATGATTAAAAATTCGTTAAGAGAGCGACCCTACCCTAAGAATGGTCGATACTTTTTGTTGACCAATGTGCCGTGAAAAAACGCCACATTCTTCATTCAATTTGGTTGTGTGATAATTGTTTTCTTTGATAGTTGATTTAGAATGATTTCAAAACGAGCTGCGATATAAATTGGTACGAAATATAATCTACAGTGTCCCTGAACTTTGTCAGATGGCATTAGGGCACATTTCAATACCCACAAAAACACTCATGTAAAAAGATCAGCCAGTTCTCATAAAAAAATGCTTCGCTCTAGAAATGGTGATATCAAAAATTGGGTTCTTATTCATTCATATGGTTTCAAAAGAGGTTTGTTGGAACTATACAAAGAGCTTTAGCTAAATTACGGATTGATCGAGACTTCCACATATTTCAAGCGGTTGTGAGCAGTACTGGTTTGTATTTACAGCTATAGACCTTTTTCAGAATTGATCTAGGACCTTAAAGCCCCATTCAGAATTCACTTAGACTTAGACTTAAACTTACAACGTGAAGTATGGCTTATTGGAAGGCTGTGATTGCGTTCATAATTCCTTGACGTAAACTTAACGCCGTAGACTTGGTCGGGAAGTTTGGAAACATCAAATAATTTACTAAGTTTCAAGGTCAACTTAGGAAATTGACCAATCATATAATTCTTTGACTCACGCTACAATTATACATCATGGCGGCAACTACAGAGTTCGACGAGAACTTATTAAACTATTATTTTCAATGCGAGGCCTTGTACAACAAGGCTGATCCCCGTTATAAGGACAAGGTTTATAAGCAAAATCTCTGGCTTGCAATTGCTGAGCCCATGGGGACAACTGGTACGTATGAATCTTAAATTGTTATTACCTGTAATTGTTACCTTAACCCTACTTTTTGTAAATGTCTTATTAATTTGGTTGTTATCAGACTATCTCAGCAGTTGGGAGTTTTTATATATGACTAGGGCTACTTCAAACCAACCAATCAATATAGCCACACAACACTGAAAAGCAGCAGCTTCCTCTATCGAAGGCATTGTAAGATTAATTCTAGCTAGGCCATCTGATTAACACCACTTGGTCAAAACAAATGTAGGCCTAGATGACAGAAAATATTTTATGACAGCCCGCGCAATTGGAACAGGCTAGATGGATTTTGATTGGCTGTTAATGACTCACGCTGCCGCCTTCATACGTTTTGTTTGCCATCCGTCTAGGTGGCGGTGAATGAAATGTGAACGAAGGGACCTTGACGTACGTAAGTAGTAAGTTTTAAGTTATAAGTCAAGTGAATTCTGAATGGGGCTTTAGATAGAGCTAATCACTGCCTTTTAGATCTTCAATGACAACAATGCACAACAGTGCAAAATGCACCTTAACATAACTATCAAGGATCCTTAGATAGAGCTATTCACGGCACTGTAGATCTTCAATGACAACAATGCACAACAGTGGAAAATGCACCAAACATAACTGTCAAGGATACTTAGATAGAGCAAATCACGGCTTTCTAGATCAATTCTGAAAACCATCTATTGAGCTAGACCCCTATTGGTCAGTCTGTGAGTAGTTGGCACCATCTGCAAAGCAAATGTGTTGTGCAAATACTCTCTAGAAAACAGACACCCAAGATGGTTGGTCACAATGAACAGATGTACTACGCGGTTAACATATAGTGTAATTTATTCCAATTTGCAGACTCATCAATGTAAATACAAACGAATATCGCATTTCAGCTGCGTGTAAGTGGTAGCAAGTATGTTGGATAAGATACTCATGGAAGCACTGTCACAAAATATCAACCATCAACTACAACGAAAGGAAGACTCGTCCTGCTTACAACTAAGTAATCAAAGGATGGATATGTCCTTTCAAAAGAAGGTTTCACAGTTGGTTGTATTTAAGTGCTGTGTACAAAACAAATGATCGATATTGCAATTGATCACGTTTTAGAGATCAATATTTAGTGGAAGGAGATTTTCTTCACGTGTTCTACAGAAAACAACAAATAGTTTAAATGAAAAAGGCACTTTTGGTTTCGCCCAATGTTAATAAACCTCATCATGAGGTGAAATTATGACGGCACAATATATTTAAGAAATCACAAAGGCTATATTATTGAAAGACTCTCTGGCCCAGTCAAGGTTCATAGACGAGATATTCACCACGGCCTCCAAGGTCGCTCATCGTCACTGGACACATCTTCGCATCGCTTCCTCATCACCAGAGCCAACGGTTTCTGCATGGGCGGACTATACGCTCGTCTTTCTTCGTAACCTCCTTGGTAATGCGGACTGACTGGTCCATCGTAAGAAGGTGGCTGTGGATTGTTGCTACCGACGTTGGAGGCGGCGGTGGTGGGCGGACTACAAACCGTGAGCCTTTCAAAGGCGACGGGACTCGTACAGGAACTTGTTGATGACGCTGAAGCGGTTGAGGCCGTTCTCTGGGGGATGGGAATGAGCATCGGAAGAGGGGAGGAAGAATTTGATGAGGTACTGGGGGAAGGGGAGGTTGTACGGAAATGTGTGGTTCCCGAGGGTAAAACCAATGCGATGTCCCCGTTCGGGAGACGCGTAGGAACCAGTTGTAGACCACCGGCATTGAGGGAAGTACTAAAGAAGATCCCTTGATGTTGTAACTGTTTCGTGGGTGCATTCTGGGAAGGTTCCGGATTCGGAAGGATGTGGACCTGCACCGATTGCGACGTTGTGGAGTCTTGCGACGAGGACGACGTTGATGAGGTGGTGGACGACGGAGCGGGGGTCCCGTTCAGACAGTTGGCGAGGTGTTGCAGGAGGCGGCGACGTACCGGAGAGTCTAGCCCGGGGAAACGTCCGACTTCGCCGGCGCACTCGTTGAAACCTGCGCGAAACTTGTTGACGACGGTTGGATCTGTCGCCGCCGACATTGCAACCTGTTGCCGCTGGAGTGTCTCCAGGTGTTTTACGGTCATCTCCAGGATGTCGGCCTTCTCCAGTTTGGAATGGCGCGCGGGCTGTAAACGAGAGAAGAATGACTTGAGTATTTTTGTTTTATGGGAGCAAAGAGAGAAAATAAAAAATACTATACGATCTAGTTAACTATTATTAAGAGTTGTGTTGAAGGATGGGGGAAATTCTTTGCGTGGTTTTAAAGAACATGAGCTATGTACGTACATATCCATCGTTGAGAAATTTAACATTCCTGTTTTTATGATGCTACATTCTTGTTGCACATACAATTGTACATAGTTTATACCGGCAAAGCAATTAAGACAGTCTCAATATTGATAACGCGAGAAATTAAATTTGTTGGTATAATTAAATATCTTGAGAACGATTAAAATATTGAGTAATAATGTAGTAAAAATAATAAAAGTAGAAATATATGAGATTAAGTAGGTAACCCAGATGTGGTTTGGCAAAAACTAAAAACTGGATTATAAAAGTTTACGATTGTTATTTTGTGAGGTAATTTAAGAATTTGTAATAATTTAGCTGCTGCTCCCAATGATTATGAAGTTACCATTTGGTTCTTCTTGGCGGGAGTAAGCTGCGTGCTGGCATTGAACCCGTGCATACTATTATCGGTAACATTCAGTCATTGGTTTCATTTAAGTTCATTATCATGTACTGTTTTTTGTTTTTCTAAGCCATAAAAAGTTATTTTATACAGAGTCAATGACATTTGTGACGCAATATACTATCTATATCTATTCTGAATGCATAGGACCATGTTTCATCAGTACATATACACAAAAACGTCGGTATTTTTTTTTTGTCCGTTGCGTGGAACGATTTCGTGTTAATTTTGTTCCATGAACTGACAACTTCCTGACAAGCCCAATTCTGCACAGTCATGTTTTAAATTTGGTAATATAATTAATAAATCATAGTGACGTACAGTATTTATTTATTAATTTTCTGGACTTCCCTATAAAAATTCTCGGGATTTTGCCTCGGGTAGGTTCTTTTACAGCCGGGAAATTATTCACCGCACTCTTAAAATCTTGGGTGCGTCCTGGGTTCACCACTGAAAGGGATCCGTACATTTTTTCGGTGTTCTTATATGAATGACTGACTCATGATCAAACATAACTCACTACTGTACTCAACAAATCACATACAATATTCAAACATAATTTTAAAATAAATAAAAAAATTCGTATTTATAGAGTCTACCCACTCAGTAAAAAGACTGATTTTCAGTGGGGGACTTTAATCTAAAGCGACTAAACCAACCCTGTAGGCTCCGAACACCATCGACGAGTGAGCGATAACCAATCAAAGATCTATATTTCAAATACGAAACACATGAATCAGTGATTGGACAGTGCGAACACCTGCGGACAAATGCCAGAATCAACAAGGACGATTCAGAACAACTTTGAATTTATTGAGCTGCTTTGTTGCTGGGACACATGCACTGAGATCTCTATAGCTCAAGTTACCCTAACGTAAGTATTCTTATGCTTACAAAATTGCCGGTTCTAAACTAATTTTTCTACATCTATAGTGTCTACCATTTACTTGGAACATGTCCATTAATTAAGAGATAATTTTTAAGACCTTCGGTTGGTTACCTAGAAACTCCTAACACAGGGAACGTCACTAATGAGGCTTGAGCACTCTACTACTGCGTAGAAGAAAACTATCTTTACGAATGTACAAAAGAAAATCAGGAATCTGTTGATATTCGTCGCAGCATCGTGCATGAAAGAGGCGTGATAGATAAGGGACTGAGGTCGCATGAGACTAGTATATATAAACATGTAAGGGGCACCGATAGAGGTGGCTCAGTGGTAAGACGCGAGACTCTAATTCGGGAGGTCACCGGTTCGATTCAGGCTATCGGTAGAACTGCCTGAAGATTTTTGCCGTGGTTTTCCTCAGTCGTGAAAGCGAATGCTGGAGATTGAGTCCTGCTTAATATAGCCCTTGGACATTCCTTCCCAGCTATCCAAACGTGCTAATAACCTAGTTAGTCACCTGGAGAGGGGCACATCAGGTAAGCTGGTGTGCACCCTATAACAGGGATTCCCACAAAACATTATTATTATTAACAGGGAAGGATACCTCTACGTCAAAAACCGCATACAATTTTCATTTTTAAATTATATCTCAAGAATGGATTTCGAAATCGAAAATCTGAATCAACAGCGCACTGTGGTTTGGTAAGCCCTACACACTGAACACTCTAAATTGTGATTTACATTATTACCTGTATGGTTTTTACTTCTGATTAATTTTATTAGTAATTAGCGATTAAATAATCCAAAAACTACACTAATGGTTATAATATTTCATTCAGTCTGTAGGGCTTACCAAAACACAGTGCGCTGTTGACTCAGATTTTCAATTTTGTGTTGCAAAATTGTCTGCTGTTTTTGACGTAGAGACTACCCTTTGCTTTTAATGTAAGGACACTTACGTCTTTCTTCATCGCATCTAGTATCAGCGTCTTGAGCTCATTCAGACAGTTGTTGATCCGCGCCCTCCTTCGCTTCTCCATGATCGGCTTATTGCTCTGTAAAGAAGAAGAAGAAGAAGACCATTACTAAGCTACCCAGCTATAGCCCATATCACACTACAATTGAAATCGTAGACTGGAGTCGCCGATTGCAATCGTAATCTATAATTCTCCAATCACATTTGACCAGCTGAAAATCATAAAATCGTGCAACTAGGAAATAAGTTCAATGACAAGCATTAATCACAAACAAATATAAAACTAAAGTTATTGGCTCTTTGTTTCCATTAAAGTAGTTGTTCCTTGAGGTTATGCTGTGACAGTGCTCAATAAGCATTTAACCGTTCTCGTTCCTGACTGGTTCACGTGACTCGGATCTACGATTCATAATCTTATTTTAGAGCTCGGTCTACAAAAATATTGCAATCGTAGACTGGCCGAACTGAGCTACTGCGCATGCGCCGCCAATCGTAAGCTTATTGCAATTGTCAGTTCAGAACCTAATGTGATATGGCCTTATTACACCTTGCAAAACGTTTACCATCCAAAGTAAACTTTCAACAACGCTAAGCCAACAACAGCTTTACAGATAGATAGACAAGACAGGCTTTTCTTTCGATTCAAAGCAAAACAAATATAAGTACGTATATAGTGTTTATCTTTGTGTATACATTGTAATCTAAAAGGTAAATAGTGAGTGGAATTATATTCAAGTGTAATAAACTGTAGTGGTGACGGTGTGGATTGTCAAGGTCGTGATTAGGTAGGCACGTGGCGGCTGGTTGGACGGGATTACGCTACGTGCCGTTTACATTCAGGTTTCATATATACCGTCCTTCGATCAGATTACGGTAACTATTTCATTTCAATCTTGTATGTTTACATCGGGCGGAATGCAGAGTCGAGTTAAGCATGTGTTTTGTTTGTGGTTGCTATGTTCTTATGGAAAATAGCATGTAATAAAACAATTTCATAGCAACAAATCCTGTACTGCATACGGCCATAATCGAACTAGGTGCATAAAAGCATGTTATTACATGGTTCAATGATTTTTACATTAATCGTGTATTGAATGGAAGGAAGGACGAATACAAATTTGAAAAAAAAAATGGCCACGTCACAGTGAAATACAACAATAGTTTGTTAGGTCGATACTTTTTTGGTCCTTGAAATCAAGAGGTTGACCGTCAGTTAAATCAATTTCGTATCTACCGACTTTTTCAATCAATCGTAAAGGATGGTCCACACAGATTTTTTAAGCATAAGATTTAAGGTTTTAAGACGTTGTTGCCAAGAACAACAATGAAAACAATCTCTTGTAACTAAAACTTTGTGTGAACGCCAGTACGTGTTTCCTATGATCCAACTTTACGACTACGCGTTAAACCTTAAATCTTATGCTTACAAAATCTGTGTGGACCAGCCCTAATACGTTAAATCATCTCTGCCCCTGAACCTTCTATTACTTCCTGGACACCTGTTGCAACCTCAGATTCTATATCGGTGTGTAAGTGGCCTTTTAACAATCGTCATCGACTTCCTTGAGTAAAATAACACTTAAGTCAATTATATGATTCGCATTTTTTTAGAAAACTATTCCTCTCTCTATAATCATCAAAATAAGAATATTACCTGAATAGAGAGGTCATGGAAATCGGTCAACATTTATTTCCAGAAAGTCAACTTTCAGGATCAAAAGACGTTTTCAATAAGAAATGTTCAGCGTGTAGCAAGTATTTGTGACAAGATATTGACCTTATTCTATCTCAAGGTGATTAAACCGACTGCCTGACAAAAACACAGCTGTTTCCATAAAAAATAAATAAAAAAAAAACGATATCATTAAATTTTTTTTAAAGAATCGAATTTTAATCTTTTTCTCTACCTAATCAATAAACAGAAACGATGCAGGTAGGTAGGTAGGCAGGCACGGCAAGTTTAAAGGATCCACAACACAACACCTTGCGTTTTATGATGCATCATCATTGTATTTCATTAGTTGCATCTTAAGTAATTATTTATATTAACCAGTCACTCATAGACACGAAACGAGTCGAAGCATTGAATGTTTTCCAATGATTAAAGTCGGGGCGGTGTTTTAAAGACAGACTCAACGATGCCTTGATTACATTCAAGCCGACCATGTGCGTGTACGTGTCACTATATAAGGCAACAACTAGTGTGTTCTAATCACCTACCTACCTAACTACCCACAATAAAGCCACCGCATTTTTTCAAGTCTGGTCCAAGCAACATTGTGAGTCACAATCTGTGAGGTGGGATTTTAATATTTGGATTACTGGGGCATTTTAACAAGGTCTCGTTGGCAGCTATGCCTACCTATACGTGAAAGCTCTCGATTTACAGGACAAGGATTGTAGAAGAAACATGAGTTTATACTGTGCCAATTTTGTATGCGAAACAGTTTCGGAAAAATAAAGAGCAATGAAAAACGGTTTAAAGCTTGCTAAAAAAAAAAAAAAAGTTCAGGTGTATTTCTTCTGAATAGCCCACCTACGTGAAAGCTCTCGATTTACAGGACAAGAATTGTGGAAAGAACATGAGTTTATAATGTATCAATTTTGTATAACACAGTTTCGGAAAAGTATAGAGCAATGAAAAACGTTTTAAAGCTTGCTAAAAAAAAGAAGTTCATGTGTGTTTCTACTTTCTTCTGAGTAAGGTTTGTTGTTGCATTGGTTCATTCAAATTTTAAGAATTGTGTTAACTGGATATCACATCAAAAAGGGGTTAATCAAAGTGGCATTCTATTGTTATGGTGATTTGCCAGTACTAACGACACAAAGAAAGTGTTTTTGATTGAGAGATAGCCCCCCCACTAAAAGATATAGAGCACACACCAAACTTGTCTTTACTGCCCTATTGAAAAATTCAGGTTTCTTCACACACCAATCAGTAAGGCTACCTATTCCCCCACTAAAAGATATAGAGCAAACACCAAACTTGTCTTTACTGCCCTATTGAAAATTCAGGTTTCTTCGCACACCAATCAGTAAGGCTACCTATTGACAGCAAGGATAACATATGGTTCGATTATATGCATTGAATTTCACTTCACTCTGCATAGATAACGACCGCTTCATTTGGTGTCATAACCCATTAGTGTCACCGGTCACGAAAGACATTTAACGAACGAACCAATAAAGTAAAGTCAACCAAGCTGCCCTTGTGCGTTTTACCAACATCAACTTTCAAAAACTCCAAAACGCGACTTGGCTACTTGCACCAATAGACAGACAGATAGGACCACTTCCCTTTTAAGGGCGAGAGACCAAATCTGAGTTGAAGGAAGAGAAAAAAAATCGGCGACACGTGTGAATGCATTTGAGCCAACCTCCAGATACCATTTATGGAAGTCTTGCGAATTCTAATGACATGTATCTGGTACTGGCTACGTAGTGGTGGTTAGGCTTGTGTCCTTTTTCATTTAGGTGTAATTTTTATAGCCTTGATGGATGGATGGATGTCTTTGATTACCGGGTTTTGGAGGTAAATGCGATTTGTGAGCCGTATTTGGTGGACACCTTGACTTGTGCGTGATACTGTGACGTTATAGTGGGGAAATAATTAACGTACTGACTTCTAGCAAAAGTATGAACTGACCTACCTGTTGGTAATGAAACTATAAGAAAAGCTACCTACGCACACCTTCCTTTGACTTCAAACATACACAGTAACCTAACTAAAGATGATTTCAAAAGGTATATTCTAATACTCAGTTCTTGTGAGATACATGTGAAATTAAATGTATGCCAAGGTGTGTTGATAGTTTGAGTTTTGACATTATGGAAACCTAAGGGCGTTATCAGCTGTGCTTAGGGTCTGTTGTGCCCCCCGGAATAAAATGTAGCCTAGGATATTTCGGGACTAATATTGATCATTTCACCAAAAACGTAGGTTTGAATCATCCCGCATAATGTATGGTTGTTTGATAATTATTGTCCTTTACCTTAATCTATCGTCGCGAATTGCAAGCCACAAGAATCGCCATCATCACAAAAAAGTTATAAAATGATAATCCAAAATATCTACCTCCTATGTGTAACTGTAAATGATCCGATAGTTCAATCATGGACTCGTACAACAACTTCGGTAATGCGTCCGTCACAGGTGAGTGAGCGGCAACCAACCAGCGGCCGTGGCTAATTCAAATACCTGCACGGGTTGGCAGAGACCGTAAACACGTCATTGATAATGATGACGAAAGCATTGCCGAAGTTGTTGTACGACGATAAGTCCATGGTTCAATCATAAGCAATACAAGTATCACATTGCAAACCACGGAAGGGTTGTACTACCCAGACAAAAAACATTCTATACATAAATTGGTCTCCTCCGCTGTGAGTAAACATTCTATAGGTCTCTCACAGCAAGAAGTAAGATAGCATCAGGACCGCCCACATTTAGTTTCCAACTTAACAAGCGCGAATCACTGACATTTTTCCCGATTATCTAGTACAACTTGGTTGCGGGAAGTTTTTTGACGGTAACGCACAAGAAAACGTGCAAGCAGGTTTCCGTCGAAAAACTTAACGCAACCAAATTTTACTAGATAATCGGGGAAAACGTTAGTGATTCACACTTGTTAAGTTGGAAACTAATTGTGGGCGGTCCTGACTCCCCTGACACTATCTCACTTCTTGGTGCGAGAGACCTTATAAATAAGTTAGTTGGCCGTCTCCACAGTGTGCACAGAAGGCGCGGGAAACTAAACAATCCATGCCCGCACGATCTCGGCGAATAAGTGTCGAGAACGCAACAGGTGTTAACATAACACTCTGCAAAGAGATTGATCATGATTGTGACCCCGTTTCGCACCAATTTGTCGCTCCAAGGGTAAACAGATTATATAGTAACTTACAGTGAAACCATAGAGTTATTTACATCCATTATAGTATAAGAAAAACTTAAACTATTTAGAGGACACCGGTGTTCGAAACTCTACTCAAAAGCAGTGACTTTCGTATTTACAACATAATTCATGATAATAGTTTATTAATGTTTCTACCTTCGCCACAAGGTTGTCTATGTGAGACGTAATCAAATTATTGTACTGTATTAATAAATTATACACAGTTAAACAATTAGGAAAAATTATAAATACATAGTTTATTATACGAATTTATACGCTAGTTCGTAACTGGTAAATGTAATAATCTATATATTCTAATCTGCTTTGCTTTTTTTTTAAACATAATTCATATTCCTCCTGTGAGACCACACTAATGGACAATTTTTTTCAATCATTTTCTTTTTTTATATATTTAAGTAATACGATTAGCCATTTCGGATTAAGTTTCGTAATATCAAAGATTACGGAAGGTTGGTAATATAAAACGATTTTCGTTTCGTTGTGAAAGAAACAACAACAACAACAACACATTAGTAAGCTATGAACGTCTGCCACGCTCAGGAGCGATTAGTGAAATATAATCGGCGAGTAATTTTTTTTTACTATATACATTAGGGAAGCAGAAACGTGACCTTAAGATTAACACATCAGGTAAAAAAAAAAAGAAAAAAAAATTAAAAAACTATAATACACAATAGTTTGCCGGTAAATTGCAGTACAACTAAAATAGTTTGTAATAGGATTAAAAAGTTGTTTTTCTAATGAAAATTGCCGGCCAGTTTTCTATACATTAACGTGACCGGAAGATTATCGCACCTTGTAAAAAAAAAAGAAAAACTACGGTAGACAGACTCCATAAAGCTTATCATGTAGTGAAACAAAAGTGTTTAAATTGTTAATGGCTTAAATATTTGTTTTATAAAGGTTTAAACATTAGGCAAGCGAAAACGTGACAGGACCACTGGTCAAGTTATTTGTAAGAATGAAAGTGAATATGTATAGTTCAGATGAGTCAGGGATGGAAATTATCGTTATTTTGTTGGTATCTGTGTTTTTAGGAACCAATTACCTCTGTAGCTAAAGAGTGATTAACCCTAAGAGAAAACATTTTTCTGCTTTCTGGAATAAATTGACACACCTGCAATTTTGCACGGTTGTGTGTGAAGTATAAAATATTCCCAATGGTTTTGATGCGTCAACATTTTTATTAAACAGTTGAAAAACAATTAAAATCCTGTTTTTTGGTAGTTTTTAAAATTCGTAAAACGTATTTAATAACCACGATTCTTTTTCCTACTTAAGTGGACTATTTTTTTTCTTAGAGAAAAAATATCGGTGCCTTTATTGATCTGCAACCTTAAAAACTAGGCAACATTTAAAGTACCGGTACTTTCGTTAACAAAACAACAAACATTAAAACCGACCTTAACCAGCCAGAGTTGATTTAAATAAATAAATAAGTACAGTAAAACTTCTTTATAACTAACTCATGGGGGCCAGATTATTATTTTGTTATAAAGAACATTTCTTTATAAAGATGATATACCTTTACATGCATGAGAACCTTTTGGGACATTAAAAACAGTTTGTTATGTAGATCATTTTGTTAAGAAGTTTCACTGTATTTATAAAGTCAGTGGCGTATCCAGGAATTGGGAAAGGGGGGAGGGGGTTTCAACCCATATTATAGAGAGTGGAGCCGAAACATAATTGGCGTTCCGGGGGGGGGGGGGGGGGGGGGGCTGGCCCGAAAAAATTCTCGTCAAGGTCATTTTAGTGCAAATCTGTGCGTTTTACAGCGGCCAACTGAAACATGATTACTCAGTTTCTGGCAACACATTGTTTCCTTAGCACCGCTAATAAAAGGAACCTCAATCAATAATTTGCATATTTTTCGTATTGCTTTTGCTTTTAATAATTACAACAATATACAATAATTATAAAGTAAAACATCTAACTGTCTATTGAAATACTGTCTTTTGATACTGTCTATTGAATTACTGTCTATTGAAATGTAAACGGTCATTTTCCATGTGACTTTGCAAAAGGGGGGGGGGGGGTTGTCCCCCCCACCCCCCAGTGTAAACGCTACTGTATAAAGTAGAATCCACAAAACAAAAGTTTCTAAAACAGTGGTGGGTTGTGTCGAGTGTGGGACGTGGGTAAGGTAAGAGTGTCCAACTGTTTTGCCGGCCAGCTCGGTCCAAGGCCCACTTCGTATCGTATATCATTAGTAGTTTGTACGCGTGTCGACTCAACAGTGATCGGGAGGGACAAGAAATAAGACCAATCATCTACAGGGCGACCGAGAATAAACTGTGGAGAGTTGTTGCTGCTGCTGCTTGCTACAGCCCAAAGAACCATGATGCCAATGTGACATTACTCCAAATTATAACTAACAAGTGTAGAATTAATTTTAATCCAACAGGTGTCAATGTTAAATTTGATTAATTGTAATTGTAGAAATTGAAAAATGTTTCATTTCTTTTAGAATTACCACACGTAAGAAATGAGCATGCTAAATACACCTAAGTCGTTCTTACAAACAATTAAATTAGGTTCCAATAACTATTTGTTTTTTCAAATAACAATTTTCTTATGTGAAAGTCTTTCACAAACACATTAGTACACAAGTCAAAATTGTCAATTTAAAACCCTTTTTTGTACCTATCGAAAACGACAACATTCATAACGAAAAGCACTTTTACATTATTTCGGGGAAAAAATATTGTTATCTTTCTTTATAATCGTTTTATACCGCGTTAATCCCGCACTGGGTAAAATTTTTGATGTAAAAAAAATGCAAACTATGCCGCGTTTGCGAGCCACCCTATACCATCGTAATTACAGCCGCAAATAACACACATAACCAGAGTCTTTTAATAGCAAGGTGTTTGCCAACGTACTAAGACCATGTGATTTCGCTTGCGGGAGGCGTGAAAATGGGTTTTGTGCTCCACATAAAGCCACTTGATTCCTATAATTATCTCGCTTTTATGGTCGTCGGATTAATTTTTTTCACTTTATGTGACCAAGGTAGGTAGGTGAATTTCGTCTGTCCACCGATATATTGACCTTTCAGTAAACATGTTTGCATGGATGAGAGTTGCTTTGGATGGATGGATGTTCGCTCCCGAAATGGTAAAGTGGGCTTTTGAGACAGAGTTCTTCAGTTTACTGGGTTAGGGAGGGAAGCAGACTTGCATCAATACGCATTGAACGAAAACGACTCGACTTCAAAACGGTTTGAGTATTTATCACGAAACGAAAACACTGTTCCTCGATTCGGCATCTTTGTTGTGCACCCTAACCTACAAGTGTGCCGAGTTTAAAGTTGTGTGTAGTGGAGCATTTCACGCCCGTTTACTGAACAGATAATAGGGCTAGTTATAAAATAGTATAATGTAGATGTGGACCAGTATTTGGTGTCTACAATCTAAAAAAAAAATCATTATGATGGTATTAAACCGTTTTTAACCGTACAACAAAGAAAGTCGAACCGCAATATTCAACTCAATCTGTTTTCGATAGAAGATTTACCTAAATGCAAATTAGTGGTGTTTATCAAGCATTTGAAGTCGAGCCGTTTTCTTTAAATGCGTATTGAAGCTCGTGGTGATCGTAGTGTGGGTTTTTCTATTTGTTTTCTCCGTATAATGTTGTGGCGTGGGTATTAAATACCAAGAAACCCACTGATTTGCTATTTTCTTGAGGCACAGACTGTCCTTGAGAGGTACATATGGTGACTACTGACTATTGTCAATGAGAATGTGTTAATCTGTACTTCCTATCCTGGTCGGTGGGTTGCGGTTACCCTAATTAGGAAGCCATTAGCAAACCAGCCAGTATTGCAAGCTAAGAACATTGACACTTCCTTCGGTGGACAGATACATTTCCATTGAATGTTTCAGTCGGAACCAACGTATTATCAATGTATGTAGACACTCAATACATAATTTGTTGATATAAAACGTTTCCGAACGTATAGAAAAGTAATCTAAGTTTGTAATGCATTGTAAAAAAAAAAGATTGAAAGTGAAAAAAAACATGATATTTTCGGTTTTTCTTTTCTTTCTGAGAGTGATAGATTTCCTAATTTTTGCAAACTAAAAGAGTTGTCTGGATAAATTTAGATAACTTTAAACTACAATGAGTTGACACGTAACGAAGTTCTTGAACGAGGCATTCAACAGGTGACTTCACTGTCGTTGTATAGCGAGGCGAGGGTAGCGAGATAGCAAACAAGTACGAACTTGTAATTTTTACAGGAAAGTGGTGTATCTCCATTGCTGTACTAAACCATCTGCTGTGTATATTTGCTCTATTTAGGTTCACAAGTATTCAGTATATATATATATTTTTTTTACTCTATGAAATGCGGTCATGTTTGAACTTGCGACAGTATCTTTAAAAAAAAAATCGATAATCCGGTATTGGTAGAGCATTCGTTCCGGTAAATATTCACTTGCTCATTTTGCTCTGATCCCTTCTTAGAAGATGAAGATATTATTATTTTTTTTTAAGTCTTACGTTTCGGCAACAATGCTCATCGAGACGATGGACGAGTGATTGATTGTAAAGACGAAAAAACGCCAAATGACAACAATGCCCGAACGGGGATTCGAAACTGGAACGCATAGACCGCGTTTTACAACACATTTTCAGTAAAAAAAAAAAAAAAACTAATGTAGTTGCTTTCATTTAGACATCTTAATCGGGACCATTTAACAAACTTTCAGAACTGTCCATGAGCAACAAAATATATAATTTCACACACTTGTCACTTCTGTCAACGGATCTGTGTATAAATCTAGGGCTTTTAGACGAGAAACTTTATTATACGAATAATAACCGTAAGTGTTATTCTGTCACTATTTCTCCTAAAACATAATATGCAAATTTTTATTTTCAGAGTTACTCAAACTCGCCGGAATTGCCTACAAACAGTCGCACTGATCCTAAGATTTCACCTACGCAGAACATGAGGTATGTAGAAATGTCTAAGGGCGGAATGCACAGTCGAATTAACTGGGTGATTTGTTAACTGTTCCTATGGAGTTAGATAATAGTTTGAAAAAAAAAAATCCGTAGCAACAAATCCTGTACTCAACTTGACACTTGTCTGTGAATACGGCCCTAAAAGCCGGTACATGTGTAGGCCTAGCCTAACTAACCACCTGCACCTAAACGTAGATGCACTTTAATAGCTTCACGGCGTAACTTAAAAAGAAAAAAGCTAAACGAAATGTATGTATGTATGTTTGCTAGTCAGGACACGTCGCCCCATAAAGGTAGGCTGGGCTTCCACACGATAACCCATGCTAGACTCGCAACCAGTTATCAGGCGATCGTGATCGACTGTATAATGAACTAGGAGGCCGGAGCGGAGCTGTGAAGCACTTGAAGGCCTATTTTCACATACAAGTAAGTATTTTTTGTTTTCAAATAGACATTAAAAAAATAAGAAAACCGCAGTTTATGGCAACTTTGGACGAGGCCTACTCCCCCTACAATGATTTGTTTTGACGCGCGCCTCGGGGCATGTGACGTTGTTGGATGCGGGCCGAGCGGCTGGGCGAGGCGCGACTCGGGTAGGAACACCCGTTGCTGCAGTAAGGGGTTGACACTTGACAGTCTGTATGGATGGTTGTTTCTCAGAATTGCTTCAAGAAATGTACAATGAATAGTTTTATTAATAACTAATGTGAGTGCTAATATCCAGCAGTTTATTAAGAGAGTGCACGGACAAGTGGATTGTGTAGAGTACGTCTTTAGGTTCTAGTTGATTTATTTGTAGTTGTAGTTTCATTATGCTTGTCGTAGAGGCATTAAGCATAACGGACATTATAAGTGTCAAAGCTTTTATGTTATTATTGTGAATGGCCATTTAGACTATAGTGTACGTATCGTACCAGGACCAGCTATATTAATCAGTAATCATTGTATTAAATTGTTGTGCGTACGGATGCAATAACAGTCTTGTAAGCCCGATCGACATGTCGTTTCACCGTTTTCCAAACAGGGACAAATCTCCAGTGCCTTTGGATTTTTAGCCAGTGCAACATAAAAACTGGCTATCGAAAATTAATAGTAAGAACTCTGTAGGCCTACCAAGCAAATACACTCGTGTATGTTCCGAACATTTCATTAAAGACGACTATGAAATTACCAACAGTTTGAAAATGGAAAATGAATCTTATGAAAAAAAATCGAAACGTGTGTTAAAAAAATGAGCAGTACCGTCTGTCAAATTGAGAGGCAGCATTGATACCCCTTTAAAAACAGAGCGCAGTGCATGTTACCTTGCCGCTCGAAACAAGCATAGTCTCATTGAAAACATTCGAACCCAAAGTGCCCAAAGTACATCTACACATCACGCTGTACTACGCTACGATTAATGTTTATGTAATTACGTCTCACTAAATCCCGAAACATTTCAGAATAAACCTAAAGAGATAGAAATAAAGTTTGAGCTTGATATTGAAACACTAATAAGAGCCAACCAGTTTGCGGAGGGGATGACGTTTTGTGCAAGTTCGGAAAGTGAAACCGATGAAATAAACGACCACGACGAATCGTTTGAAACAGAAGATTTTGACGAATGTGAATCTGTCAATGATAGTGAGAGTGATCACACCGATGACAATCAATTCAATACGATGACAATACAAGTTCCTCCAAGCCAAACATACGGCATCTCGAACATACACCCTTCAACTGTCCGATAGAGGTGGGGGAGGTGGGGCGCGCCACGGATGGCCAGCAGCGAAGATGAGTGAGCGCGGCACAGCTCGCATCCAACTACGTCACGCGTGTGACGTCACCCAATGAACATTCTTGAATAAAATTGCTCATAACTTGTTTAAATACGGACCGATTTCTTTCATTTTTGTTCCTAAATTGTTTAAATAATTCAAGGTCTGACATAGTTTAACTACAACGCTAGATGACAATATGCCTTTGAGCTGGTGTGATAGAAACTATAAACTATATAGCTACATCCACTTCGCTTACAAACCCTATTTGTGAAACATAATTTTCTCTGTTTTTCCCACGGATTTTCGGATTTATTGCGTAGAAAAAGTGTTCAAACACTTTTTTAAACTTTTTAAAAAACTTTTAAACTTTAAAACTTTTTTTGAATTGAATATTTTTGTTTATATTTATTGTCGAACGACGTAGGCCTAGGCCTACTCAACGTGACCTTGCGAACTCGGTACTTTAGTCGCCTCGCAAGACTGATAGAACTACCCTCATGAACACATTGTAAAACCAAAATTGAAAATTTTTGAAAATCCCAAAAAATGTTTTTTTTTTAAGTTTCAGAATATATTTTTAATAAGAAAATTAGAAAATTTACACTTACCCTTCTGTTTTCTCCCGGTCGCCTCTGTTGTGCCTGTAATCCTTCGCTTGGCGCCGCTATGATGGTACCCACGCACGCTGGCGCGGTGCCCAATTGTCCACCACCGACACTAGGCATTACACTACCACCTCCCGTCACCATGGTTACCACTTTTAGTGTCTGTCACTAACACTAACACGGTCTCATCAAAAGTCCTCCTCCAATCACACAAACACTAAAAACACAGGTTCGAAAAAAAAATTCACAATTTAAAAAAAAAAAACAATGTTCAAAATTTGATTAAACACAAAATTGTGAAAAATAAAATTTCACTCGTTTTCGATCGTAGACAAAATATCCACTTGTTGATTGTGACGTCGTGTATCCTCGTGCGTTTCCGGAGATGTTCGCAACGCGTCTACACCGCTCGACATGCCAACGACAAGTGCGCCGGTAAGTGCGCTCGGGCGCGTTCCTCGGCTGTCCCCCCCACCACTCGACGACTCGCGAGCGCTCTACCTCCCCTCAAACCCCTCCGCGCGCTCGTACAGGCGTGCGCACTAAGTGTGGGAACTCCCTCTCCACTCGACTAAACCTTTCTGACCCTGCCATAAGGGGGCCCGCGCTGTGATTTCAGTCTCGGTGAGTATACTCTGACCAAACCTAAGAGATTCGTCTTGACGCCTACGATATACTTTTTGATTTCGGTCATTTTCTTAGGCAGATGTTTTGTTCGTGTGTACTATATCCTCCAACGTACTCGCTGTACTCAAGGTTTGTAAATTCCCCGGTGGGGGATTGGCGAAATCCCAAGCTAGATCGTCGAATCCATTTTAACAATGTTAAATAGTTGTGATTTTTTTTTTTAAACTCAAACAATGTGAGTGGTGATACTGATTCGAATGAAATGCGTTAATTACATTCAATTTAATAAATAAATTAAAGACTAGGCAAGACTAGAGACAGACATGTAAACACGATAATTTTCTATGAGCCAGGGCTAAACAATAGATATTGTTTTAAATAATATACCGGTACAAATGTTTTAGTGAATTTAAATACTTGGGATACTTTCTCATTTACAATCAATAAGTTATGCAAGTATTATGCTAAATGTGAGATAAAGACGTTCAGTATATATACGATGATAACACAGCGTTATAAAGTATAATACTTTGTGTATAAAACAGTTATTTTAATTTTTGTTATGGATGTCCTAGGACATTCATGAACAAAGATTAAAAAAACTTTCAAACTTCAAAACTTTCACTCAAATATCAGTAATTAGCAGCTGACGACCAAGACGATAGAAATTCTCTTCGGATTTCGAGATAACGCAAAAACCCGGTCCCTCCACCAAATGTTAAATAAATTACGGGACACATATTTCCGAGTGTCCCACTGACCGTGTCCCCCTCTGACATCACGTGAAAGCCATTGTGATGCTACACTGTTACACAGGCAAGGATTCTGGGCAAAGTTCCGATAGATTTTGATGATTTTCCTTTTTTTTTTAATCGATACTTTCCCAATTCGGTATGGTACTGGTAGGTATATTTTACTTTCTACCATATATATCATTTTTTAAATTGTACACAGTACATACGTACATTGTCCCTAATTGAAAATCAATTTTGTGTTTTAAAAGTGTTTACGTCAGTAAAGCAAATTACACTATTACACTATATCGTGTATGGAAGTATAAATACAAGGTTTTAAAATCTATCACAACTTTCAAATAAATATATCAATTCGTATTTATAGAGTATACCCAATCAGAAACAAGACTGATTTTCAGTGAGAGACTTCAATTTAAAGCGACTAAACCAACCCTGTAGGCTCCGAACACCATCGACGAGTGAGCGATAACCAATCAAAGATCGATATTTCAAATACGAAACATATGCATCAGTGATTGGACAGTGCGAACACCTGCGGACAAATGCCAGAATCAACAAGGCCGATACAGAACAATTTTGAATTTATTGAGTGCTTCGTTGCTAGGACGGCTACTAGCAACTGTACTTGCGTGTGCAATCTTCCTTGTTGCCAGAGTGTCTCACAAGCACGTCCACGTGACGTAAGACAAGGATACTGCTAGTGGGACACTCGGAAATACGTGTCCCGTAATTTATTTCACGCTTGGTGGGGGCGCCGGGTTAAGAGTTGCTAAACTCAAAATCCTCCCTAAAGTTCTAGAAAGCGACAGTTAATTAATTATTGGTCTTCAACTGCTAAATACTAATGTGTTTAGGTAGGAATTGCTTAAACAAAGATTCAAAAACCGATTCTTGTCAAAGCATTATATTTTATAACGCTATCGTTTACCTGATCAACACATAGACCATCTAATAATAAAAATAATTATTAAATAAATATGAAATAGTAGGTTGGAAGTTGAGCAAATAATAGATATACATTTATGTATGATAAAAAGAAAAATAATACTGGAAAGATAAATAAAGAAAAGTATACATTAGATTAGAAATGAATAAATGAATACAAATATTATATCCTGCATATCATATATCAGGGATTGGAACCGGAACCGGAACCGGAACCCGGAACCGTTTGGAACCTTTTCACTTCGTAGAACCGGAACCGGAACCAGAACCGTTAAAACCTACGATTTATGGAACCGGAACCGGAACCGAACCGTTTTATCTTATAAGGTTCTTACCGGTTCTTAAAGGTTCCAAAATGCACAATGAAGAAATGATGAATCCAACTTTTCGTGCCAAAAACGTTTGAAGTTCCCTCGCTTATTTCTGAAAGCTTCATCCCGCTTTTGTCTATGAGCGCATCTTTTTGTATCCTGTCATGCCATTGGTCACTTCTCGTCTCGCTAATACTGCACCCCTAAGGAGTGGCTCAGGCCATATTACACTACTTAGAAGTTGCGAGTTAGCTAGTCCGTTGTTCACTTTCGAGTAGACTAAAGCCGCTTTCCCACAGAGCGAGATTTGCCACATTTGACCACAAAAAATACGCACCACACGCAGTGGGAACGGCGATGCGCGACACTTGTGGCCCCGGCGCGTCCTTCCCGTCGGTTGTCGGTAAAAACCCTCGCGACTCAAAGGAAACGCGCGCCCCGCCCCCGCTAGTTTGACCTTGGTCCGACTTCTCCATGCTAAACCCTCGGACCAAACGGCCCCACATGAGTTCGAGGGGGCGTGAGCGGACGAGAGTGACGTACATTGCAGGCAGTGGGAACAGTCACTGGTCGCCAACTTGCACTTGTCCACGTGCGTTGGTTTTATGGTCAAGTGTGCCAACCCTCGCTCTGTGGGAAACCGCCTTAAGAGGGTCGTCGTTTTTTGTGTACATTTCGGAGTTCAGACGTGTCATTTCACGCCCCCATCCTGCCATCGTCCAACAAGTGCCCTGAAGGTCAAGTGGTGAACCAGTTAGAGTTAGCTGTGTGACAGTTAAGCCCTAGTGATTATATTTTACCACTTTGTTTAATTCTAGCTTTCCAAAATTCCATAACGAAATATTTAATTTAAAATATTTTCAATATTCTATGATTTCTAAAATTATTGGGAACCGGAACCGGAACCCTTAAGAACCGTTTCGAACCGGTTCTTGCGGAACCTTTATATATCCGGAACCGGAACCGGAACCGTTATAAAATCGTTGACTGGAACCGGAACCGGAACCTTTATGAATAAAGGTTCCAATCCCTGACATATATATATACATATAATTTCATTTATTTTTCTCTTCCTATAATGACCATTGAACTAAGCACAAGTATAGCTGTAAGCCTATCATGGACGACAGTACTAGCGTAGAACAATGGTGGTTCATTCATACTGTATATTGATCGTCCAACTGTCTGTCTTGAACCTGCGTGCGCGTGCCCTAACACTACCCCGCCCGGGGGTGGGTCAGGTCAAGGGGGGTGTACTAGCCCTACACAGTGTGACATGGCGGATGACACCCCCACTTCAACGCATGCGTTAGGGTTAGTGGCTACTCCAACAGGAACGCCCGTCTTTTGTATTTGCGAAGCAATTAGTGAGACTTCAAGAAGTTCTCCATCCTGATGGTGGTTTTCGTGGTTTCCACCATACGAAGAGCGAATGCTGGGATGAGTACAAATCGGTCACGACCGAACATAGCATCCACAGTTTGCTTTGGAATAAAATAATATGGACAATGATATATTTAATTAGTTCTAAGTAGATTTTAATAAGGTAAACACATGGAAATACTTGACATTTGTGTCCGTACAACATGTTAATGCCGGCTTTGACCGAGTTAGTATTGTATTGCAACAATAAAATGATAATAATAATAATAATAATAATAATAATAATAATAATAATAATAATAATAATAATAATAATAATAATAATAATAGTAATAATAGTAATAATAATAATAATAATAATAATAATAATAATAATAATAATAATAATAATAATAATAATAATAATAATAATAATAATAATAATAATAATAATAATAATAATAAAAATAGTAATAATAATAATAATAAGAGTAATAATAATAGTAATAATAATAATAATAATAATAATAATAATAATAATAATAATAATAAAAATAATAATCGCTGTACCCGGCACCTCCACCAAAAATATTAAAATATTTTATTTTTATCATTTTTGTATCCGTTTTCTTGATTATACATTTAATAACGTATTCTTTACGTTTTTCTTTTCCCCCCATCCATTTAACCCCTTGTAATTATTTCTCTTACTTGTCCCTTTCCTTTAATCTCCTTCCCCGACGCCTTACGGCTTAACATTAACAGCTCAGTACGTCGTTAAAACAAAAGATACTTATAATAATTAAAATAATTAAAAAATGAAGATGTAAATCGAAACGTTATTTTCGCACGGTTTTAGTATTGGCGTTGATTCGTTCATTATTTTCACGTGTTTTCAATATTCGCGTCACAATTTTCTACTTTGTTTTAATTTTCGCGACACAATATTACGTTCGTTATTTTCGCGCGTTTTAACTTTCGCGCTCCAGCGATCTTTTTTTGTCCGCACCGACTATAGATAGTCGAGATCCTCGTCGTGAGAAAACGAACTGGTAGTTGCTTCCCATCACATCTAGCGAACGCGGCATGCGCCA
Source organism: Isoperla grammatica (assembly GCA_945910005.1). Lineage (NCBI taxonomy): Eukaryota > Metazoa > Arthropoda > Insecta > Plecoptera > Perlodidae > Isoperla > Isoperla grammatica. Next base: position 11,598,140 of record OX246744.1, read on the forward strand.
CGCGTTGTCTCATTGGGTCCGTCCGTTCTACCTGCGTTCCACCTCCCCTCCCTCCCTCCACACCCTCCCCGCCGCGCGCTGGAACCTTGGAGCAGGATACGGTCGCCGTGCACGTGCATCGGACCTCTCTCTCGCGCGCGTACACGTCGCGATACCCTCGTCTCTCTCGCACTCGCTCACGTGGCTTATCTATCGTTGGGTGTCTCTCGCTATGTCGGACTCCTCTCTCTCTCTCTCTCTCTCTCTCTCTCTCCTCTCTCTCTCTCTCTCTCTCTCTCTCTCTCTCTCTCTCTCTCTCTCCTCTCTCTCTCTCTCTCTCTCTCTCTCTCTCTCTCTCTCTCTCTCTCTCTCTCTCTCCTCTCTCTCTCTCTCTCCTTCTCTCTCTTTCTCTCTGTCTCTCTCTTTCTCTCGATCCTACAATCTCGTACGTCGTGATCAATGACTTATGGGAGTATCTTTTACTGTTGATAAGGTAGGCGAAGAGTTATCTTTGTGCTTCTCTCAGTGATATTTTGTAAGCTTCTCAGTATGTTCTTGACATTCCTATGGTTTGAGCTTTAGCTTTTAATCAATTCATCAGCACACAGTTTAGCACGGTTGATGTCAATGGTGATGTTAAAAAAGGTGTTATCATCGTTTCCAATCAATCCGTTGGTTTGTAATGTTTCTTCGTCTTCTTCTTCATATCTCTTATCTATAATCTACAGTTCATAGCACACCACATATGATGTGCCATAAGGACAATGCTTCAACTCGGAGGGTCCTAGCCCGTGAACGAGGTTGGAACAGAGTAAAGTGTAATTCCATACATAATCCTGGATTTTCATTTCTTGTTTCCCAATGTTGGTGTACATGCACAATATGTTACACTTTTACTTGCATCAATTCAATCTTTACCATTCCTTCGTGACTGAAAACATGGGCAACAAAATGATCCCTCCGTTCTTTAGGCAGTTTTTAATTCAAATAAGTACTTCTTTATCCAATGGGTAGTAAGTTACATTCTATGGTAACATAATGGCTTTTTCAAATAACTGCACTGGACCGCATTGAGTGCACAATTAGAACAACAATACAATAGACGCTCCAGTGTGCACTCATTGGAAAACGCTAATGGTTACTCATCTGACAGGCAGACTGTATTCCCTAGCCCTAAGGACGGTCACATCACTTACAAGTCTCCTACAGACACTTCTATTCAGGTTGCTGCTCCGCTATCGCCATATCGTGCGTTGAAATCACCCCGTCAAGTGACCGCGCATGCAACTGGTGGCGCTGTCTCTAGGCAGCGGCAACTCCCTCAACTACGGCGTGAATTGATGGTGTCGCCACGTGAGTCCTTCTTGCACTCAATGTCGAGAAGAACAAGAGCTTTGACATTTCTCACCGCTTGTTGATGGGACGGACCTTCTTCCGCGCGTTCACTGCCCACAACAAGAACTTTGTCATTTACGAGCACTTCTTGGTGGGCTCTACAAGTTCCTCTCAATCCTTGTTTTGGGTCTACGTTTGTGTTCATGTTGTGTGCGAACCAAGACCCTCTAAACAGTGGCGTAGGAATAGGGGGGGCAGGCCGGGGGCCCGGGGTCTAGAGGGGCCCGGTTTTGAGACAAGCTTGAGTTCAAAAGACCTGAGTATCAGGACGGTTCGGAACCGGGCCCTGGATACTGAGTAAAAAAATACAAAACAAATAATTGTTTAAAACAGTTGTTGAAGTATATAAAGTTGCATACAAATCATGAAAATCTGTATGCGAGTTATCTTTACCTTGCCCCTACCCCACGGGGCCCTAGCCGTCGCCCTGGCGGCCAACAGTCATTCATTGATGGCTACATCCCGTCAATAATCCGCTGTTGATGGAATGTGCCTAATTTCTCAGAAAACCTTTTGTTCACAACTCCGCACAGTCTAGACATGTCCACACTTTTAGTCAGTTTGTGATTATCTCTTGCTAATAGTCACGGTCGTCGCAAAAGCTCTGATTTTCTATTTTAATAATGTCTTCATATAAACATTTAAGCGGGATTAAAAAGCGTTAGAAGAAAACCGAGGAACTAGACAAACAACGAAAATTTCCTAAAATAACCAGCTTTTTACTCAAAACTAACACTGCGTCGTGATACCGGTAGTGCTAGTGACAATGTTGTCGAAACCAATGGCGAATGGTGAGTACCAAGACTCGGTGTCAATAATACTTAAATTTTATAATAATTGCCTAATAGGCTAATAGTAAATAACATGCGGATTGTAGGCGTCATTGACAAGGGCCCGCCAGCTCGCCGTAGCCCGGGGGCCCGTGGATTTCTAGCTAGGCCACTGCCTCTAAAGATAGATACTATATAGATACCTAGATACATAATTGAAAGTTTTTATTTATGCCGAGATTCCAAAGTTGCCAGTGGATGAAATTAAATCCTCGTACGCTTGGTCAAATGAAATGTCAAATTAGATGAAGTAAGCTAGAATTTAATCTCATTTGAGTTGCCCTGTATTGTAATCCTTCTATAGTAGAGACCCTAAATGAAGGTAAGAGACAGTGGCGTAATTAAGAGGGAGGGGGTTAGGGGGTTTAACCCCCCCCCCCCGAAACTACATTGAGTTCGAACTTTGAATTCGAAAATTCGAAATTAAAAGTATAAAACAATCATAAAACATTAAAAACACAATTCCTATGCAGTTCTTATTTAGAACTATAATCAATACCTACTGTAACACTTTAACTTCAATATATTATAAACAAACGAGTAATGGTCCGAGCAAATTAAGGAGGTTTTAGCACTAGTTGCGATTTGGGTGGTCAAATTGTATAGTTCTTTGATTGGTGCATATTAAATCTTTGTCCAAACAAAACATTGCCGCATAGTTTTAATCGTAATTAACCCTATGGATAGACCACGCGACTGTTATAGATTATAAGACTTATAGACAGGCGTACGACACCGATAAAAGTTTAAGAAAATGATAACACGTGCAAGCAACTGATATCACCAAACAGAGTAAGTGTATACGCGATAAGGACTGATTCTTATTTTGTTTTTCAGTAATAGAACAAGACAACAGTTTAACTGTCAATGAAACATCTGCAATAATGCAATAATGATTCATATAACTGTCAATCAAACAACATCTGCAATATTGCAACAATGAATCATTTAACTGTCAATCAAACGACTTCTGCAATATTGCAACAATGAATCATTTAACTGTCAATCAAACGACATCTGCAATATTGCAATAATGAATCATTTAACTGTCAATCAAACGACATTTGCAATATTGCAATAATGAATCATTTAACTGTCAATCAAACGACTTCTGCAATATTGCAACAATGAATCATTAACTGTCAATCAAACGACATGTGCAATATTGCAATAATGAATCATTTAACTGTCAATCAAACGACTTCTGCAATATTGCAACAAAAAATCATTTAATTAACTGTCAATCAAACGACATCGCAATAATTCGTGTGCTCACTCTTGATGACGGCTCGGCTGGCCTTAGTGACTTCTGCCATTATACCAGGGCTTAATGATGGATCGCTAAGATTCGTGTATAGACAATCTTACAATCTGCTATACATTATTTCAGGCAGGTTTTAATTATTGAACATCATTTGGCAATTTGAATCATGGTTGTTAATCTAAAACACTGTAGACGATTGATTGTTAGTTTGATTTTTTTATAACTGTGGATTGGTTTTAAATAGTTGGCTATTAATTTATATTTTCTATAGTATCTTGTTCTTTCGTATCTACATATCTATTATTAAATAAATTAAAATTCATGTTCTAGATTATCTGTTACGAATATTTGATTATTGGCTTCCTCGTCTGTTTTTCACTGTACCACTTTCTGACCAGTTACATTATCTGTTATTTTATCATGGATCAAAATATGTCTATTGCGAATTGCGATTATATAAATTTTTTAGTTTATTCGATATGGTTTTCTGGAGAAAAAATGTTGTGCTTTGCTACACTACTTGGCAAGTGAAGGGTACATTTGAAATTATGTATGGTGGGTAATTTTGTTAATGACACATAGAAAATGCTGAGCAAAATATCGTTTTCATGCTGACAAGGAATTTAACTTTGTTGCAAAGCAGAAACACATAAGGTGGATCCGGTAATACGTATACAGAAATAATAAGAAACACTATTATCTGACAAGAAAGAATATAAACAAAAGGTATATTGGAAAGGAAAAATAGTAGAGGTAAACGAAGATTGGAACATGTGCAACGAATAATCCTGTACATGGATTGTAATGGATATGTAGAGATAAAAATACATGTAAGAAAAAGCAACGAATCGAGAGGATATAAAAGAGATAGAAACAAGGAGAATTAGCTAAATTAAAGAAGGCTGTGTAGAATCTACGTTCTTTCTCTTCAAAACTCTCTCAATAGGGAACCCGCAACTGACGACACATCCGGACTACAACAATGGAACAAATGAATTGAACTGAAGGACAAACAATCAGCTGTCAAAATAATAAAATTGCAATTATACAAATCAAAACAAGTGTAGCAATAGTAACTGCTCGCCATTTAAAACTTTTAATGATGGACAACGACTAAGTGAAAGTTTTGTATGTGTACTTGTTTGTCGTTTGTTTTGTTTTCCAAAATCAGAAAAAATTATTTTTTGACAGCTTGTTGTTTGTCCATCGATTCAATTCATTTGTTTCATTGTTGTCTTTTGGTGTTGCTAGTGCCCTGATGATTTTCAGAATTGATCTAGAATGCTGTGATTAGCTCTATCTAAGGGTTCTTGATAGTTATGTTGTGGTGCATTTTTCACTGCTGTGCATTGTTGTCATTGAGGATCTAGAAGGCCGTGATTAGCTCTATCCAAGGATTCTAGATCAATTCTGAAAATCATCTATAAAGATTGAGCGCACGTCGAAACGAATGCATGCATGACTGACCTCGCACCAAAAGATTGCATCAACATTCAACATTCAACATTATCTCACCCGTCGTGGGCCATGATTGTCTTTTTGGTGAGAGCCAGGTGGTTTTATTTATTACATTACAACTCTCATCTTGACAGCCTGACTGACCTTCAACGTTAAGTGATTCTTATGGTTTAACTTTCAGTTCCAACTACACAAACGTTTGCAGTTTTTTATAGTTATTTTTTTTATTTTTCAACCATTATCATATCACAATTGAATTATTGTTTTTTTGTTGGTGTTTTTTATCCTTTAATTACTTTGAAATGGTTCTCAATTCCTTCCTGTCTTCTTCTACCATTCTTTTATTTCTATATCCATACACAATGCCAGGGACTGTAAAATAATGACGCTACCTTATATATGTATTATATAATATATTTAAGACCATTTTATATCTAATTTAAAATTATTATTATAATATCTAAATTAAATAAACGAATAATTATGCTTACCAAGAAATATGATTGTTTTCACATATTTTATATCACCCAACAAAGTTTAAGAAAAATGATTATTTGTGCACAAAAATAGTGGCTGAGACCAGAGATTGGTATCTTTATTTTGTAGTTTACAGTTTATATTCAAAAATATTAATTTTATAATAGTTGTTCACTTAGAATTGAATTAAGAATGTGTTAGTTGATTGAATTGAAAATTGTCATTTCCGTATACATCCCATAGATCTTTAATTGTTATGAATGAGTGTATCTGTTGTAACTGTTTTGAACATGCAATTGTGTTCACACAGATTATAAATGGTGCTCATTTGAAGTAGAATCAACTCTGAATTCAAGATAAAATGTAACTTTTAACCAGTAATACAGCCTGCACAGTGCACATGTTACGTAACCTGTGCCAGTGTGTACATATTCTTTGTGTAAGTGGATATACTTGTTACTAGTTAGTCTTACAAACGCCAGTGCTTACTCACATAGCTTACACATGAATGCGTTTGTAACCTGAACTACTGTACAATTGAAATTCTTGCACATGTGCTGCAACCTGCAGTGTATCTTATAACAACACACTGTGTGAAGCAACACGTGTTATTTTCACTCATCATACTTTTCCCATGAAGTGCATAACTTGAATACAGTGGTGTATTCGGGTCTGAGCGGTGCTTTTTCCCCTTTAAGCGCGCACAGCTATGTTTTTGTGTACTATTTTGGTTTGGGATTGCGAGAATATCATACATATATTGTCATAGTTCTTTCTAGGGGCACTTACAAGATACTTTATGCATTCTGATGTTTAAAAATGAAGTAAAACAAAACAAAGGTGATACTGAGCTCTAACCGTTGAATATTTAAACCTTCGTTGAATCTAAACAATTCTTCTATCAAGGTAAAAAGCCAAATATTAGATTTTGTAAATGTAGCAACGGTAGTCGTACTTAGAACTGAAAATTTACTTTATAATATTTTTAATTTAAACATATTTCTACATTTTAATCAATCTCAAGTATTCCAACACTACCTAATCAACGACGCAGACTGCCCCCCCCCCCCCCCCCCCCCTCCACTCCCCGCGGTAATCGTTATCGCTAGGCTGAACGCCGTCGCACCGTGATTTTACACCGCTGGATTGCCCACACTATTGTACACCGGTCTACACCGGTCTACACCCGCTTATCTCAACTATTCCTCTCTGCAGACTTCCATCCATACCACACCACACAACAACAACCACTCTTTGGTTTTACTCCTCTCTTTGCCATTCCATCCACCAGTCTACACCAGCCTACACCAGTCTACACCGGTCTGCAGACTTCCATCCATACCACACAACTACTACTCTTTGATTTTACTCCTCTCTTTGCCATTCCATTCTCAGTACCACCCGCAATACCTCCGTCTCTTTCTATCCTCTTGAGTGCATTCCTTGCGCGTGTCTCGTACCCCCTCTCTGTCGCACTTGTGCGCCAACACTCTCTCTCTCTCTGTCTCTCTCACGCGTGAGACCGACTGTGGGAAAACTCCGCCCCCCCAGATAAGTCGCTGCAGCATCGCTACTAACAGCGAGGTAAATATTGACTCCTCGAAGAGAAGATAATTGTTATTTGAAATGGGCGGGTTCGTGTGGGGGTCTTGGTTAGGTCGCGGATGCAGATTGCATATTTAACGATAGAGGTAGCTCAGCGATAAGACGCGAGACTCTAATTCGGGAGGTCGCCGGTTCGATTCCGGCCACCGGCAGTCCTGACTGAAGGTTTTTCCGAGGTTTTCCTCAGTCGTAAAGGCGAATGCTGGGATTGAGTTCTACTAACAGCCCTCGGACATTCCTCCCCAGCTATCCAAACACCCTAATAACCTAGTTAGTCGCCTGTAGAGGAGCACATTCGGTAAAGCTGGTGTGCAGCCTATAACAGGTATTCCTACGAAAAAATTATTATTATTATTGCATATTTTTGTTGGAAGGGAAAAGGAACAGGGTCTCGATTTGACGCCTCTTCTCTTACGACTGGCAGAGTCACCCTGGGTATATTCTTCACTGGGCCCAGACGGGATTTCACATTTGCACATTGCACATTGACCAATAGCGCCGCAAGTAAAAAAAAAAAAAAAAAATATGGCATTTTTTGAACTGGTTTTAATGTGTTTTAGAAGAAGGTAAGGTGCTTTGCTGAACGAGATCGGGGCTATAACGGCGCCAAATACGATTTCAAAATAATTTCAACATTTAATATTATATACAATTATTATATTTTTCCAACTTATACCATTTCACCTATACGGGAGTGTTTCCTCACTAAACAATTAGACAAGTTAATCTATTTAATTTTTGCTTTAATTTAGATGTAAAATTAAAGCTGGGATTTCGGGTGGGGGGGGGGCTCTCCGCTCTAGCCTCTCCAGCCCTCCCTCTCCCCCTCGTGGGTACGCCACTGCAATCCCGCCTCTCTAAATACCTTGACGCTATTCAAGACATGATTCAATTTGAAACGCATCGAACCCAGGTCCTTTCGCTCCGGGTTCTCTTGTTTCCGACCTCGCCACCTGTGCGGGCCGACCAAAACCGTTTCGCCGCTTTGTGTTTCTCCGTCTTTATGACGCCGTTCTTCAACCGACCAACCAACGAGATAAAAAAACCGACAAAACAAAACAAAACACTCACGCCAAATATTTGCGCGGCCATAAAACGTACTAAATTGTGCGCTAATCAGAATCGTGACCGAAAAATATTTTCACATGGGAAGTTTTCACATTTTCACACAATAATAATAATAATTTAATCGAGTCTGCTTTTTGTCTTCGCGTGTTATGTGATGTTGATGTGGTATTTAGTGGTGGAATGTTATAATATGTTCTGGCTTTAGTTAGATACCAACGTGACAACTCGTGACTAGTTTAGTTTGATGTGGGGGAGGTTGAGATCACGATTGTTGAAAGATTTGAATAATAATGAAGAGATTAAGTTAGTGGGAAGCCTTGAAGTTTCAGCTCAAAGAGGAACCTGTCGTGGGTATTGTATAAGAAGGTAGGTAGATCTTTCAATCATAATAAGTCAAATAGAAATAAAAAATATTTATATAGGTATTCATCGAAATAATTGGTTTGATTAATTATGACGTACATCATGTCTCGTGTCACCTGTTACGACAGGCAGAGTTATCGTGGACTTACTATCAGTGTTGTACCCAGGGCTCAGCTCAGATTCATAAGAGGTCCTAAGTCTTTTTCTAAGACAGGTCTAACTTTTGACCTCTTGAAAAACCAGACCCAGGTCACATGAAGAACTAACTAATTCCTGGTTGAAACAAGGACACAATGACCATTCCAATAATAACTTTTAATATCTGTTCTAAGATATTGTCCAGGATTCACAAGATATTCAAAGTTCGCTCGGCCTTAGAGATAAGACAAAAAAAAGACTTAGGACCTATTGTGAATCCTGGCCCTGAGTTAAGGCGATTTGACAGATTTATGGATATTTACTTTTCATTATACTTTCATATTTACTTTTTACATTTCATTTCGTTGTTCAATAAAAGAAAGAAATTTGAAAAGTAATGGTCTGAGGTAAGGCCGCAGTCGCCGAAGGTCTAAAAGTCTTTGAAATTGTCGTGAAAAGTGTCCCAAAAAAGCTTTTAGAGATGAGATTTGCGTGCGTGAAATTGTGTGTTGTTCTTTGTTCTAACAAATACTGTAATAGACGCTACGCTTAATACAGGAAACTCCGCCCCTTTTCTATTGTGTGGAGAGGAGACACGCTCATCAGCGCTCCCGGTGGCGCTGGCGTGATGATTGACCGCGGATTTCAAATCCTGGTGTGTGTTTAGTTGTTTCGTTCCGACATATTTACACGTTTCGGTGTTGGAAAGTTTCAGAGTTTGAACAAAATGTTATTCTAAAGCCGTAGTGGACATCTCAAATCAAATTCTTGTTTAGTATTACGCAATCGCTTACGTGACAAGCAGGAGAATACTCGTAATGCTCGTAATATACTTGGTAATGGTAGAGTATTTGAAATTAACTAGTACGGTAATACCATTGGTCGTGTTATGCAAAAAAGTGAGTGGAAGGAAATTCCATTTAGTTATATTATATTTATATAATAAATAAGTAGGCAAACACACTTGCAAAAGAGTAAGGTAATTTCAAGTAGGACAAAGCAGGCCTCCTTAGCAGGAGGCTAACCTAGGAAATTTGGCATGTGAAAGAAATCCTGTGGAAAGTGCTGTGCTAGCATATGATCTTTCACTACTTAAATCATTTAACATCATTATTAGGCATACCACTTTAAAATATTGTGAAGCAGTGGAACACTAATGCATAGGATGATGGGATGAGGGACTTCTTGTTTATTTTATCCATAGTGTTATAGCATATGATATAAGAAGAGAGTTCCTCTCTTCAAAGCAAACTGAAATACTATCCAATTGCATCTTAATTGCATATAGATGTGTCAAGTCCAAATCAAGCCAATACGTAAGAAAAAAAATCCAAGCCAACCTTGGGATTGTCAATGTAATTAAAACATAGAGGCCTATACATTTAAATATATCATTCAGTGTCGGCAAACTGAAATAAAAACTACTATAACTATAATAACTATAATATTTACAGGCTATTTATACATTTGTATGCAACACACTAGGTTTGTTCGTTTGTCCTGCTTTAAGTGGAGTATTTTACGCCAGGAGTAATCCGGAAATACGTAATAGGGAATGTGCATGAATCTTCTACAGCTCTGAAAGTACGTGGAATATATTGTTATTCATCTGAAAACATCATAAACCTAATTTAAAAGTTTAAAAATTAACTCATGTTACTTCTATAAATATTCAAAGATTTTGATTATCTGTTTCCCGCAATATTATTTTTAAACTGTATGTGACCGCCGTTGTCAAGTCTGCTTGATACGAATAACAACACATAATATTTACTGATATTTTATGAAAATAGGTTTGGTATTATTGTTTTTAATAGTAATTGGGCTTCAAAATTAATTATTAGGCGTACTAGACTTTCATTCAATTTTATATGATTTTGGATATGATAATTTCCAACTAAGCGTTATTTTATTTATAATTTTATGATTGGTTGATTGTTGATACATGGAAAGAGACGTTTGCCCCGTTTTTCCCGCCATAAATATGTGTGAAACTTTCAGCTCGTTTTTATAAATGAAACTTTATTCTATGTCATCGAAATAAAATATTTTTGTATTCAGGAAGTTAATCCTAATCTAGTAAAATGCTAAAAAAAAAGATGACGCATATTCCCTATTGTAACGGAAATGGGAGTAGAAATCACAGTTACTCCCACTTGGACAAAAAACAGAGAAGCAGGTGTAACCTTAGTCCCATCACAGTTGTAGCATTGAGTTTGTTAGTTGTAGTAAGGTACTACTGGACAAAAGAACACCTCAAGGCTATGCCCAGAACACTTACTTCTGGACAGAAAGGGTTTTCTCAATACTGTAGGCTACTCCTGAAGTAATGATCCCAGGACCAACGAACAAACCTATTTACATTTGGACTTGTGATATAATATCTTTAGGTCAGACTATCTTTGATCATTTGTGCATTATCTTTTTAGCTTTGACATTTTGTTTGTTTTTAACATGCCTGCCAGCAATCTCTTTCGCACCTTTCACATAACAATTAATAAGTACATTGAAGTACTTACTCAAAAACGCTTGAACACAATCATTGCAACGGTGCAAATACCTCCGGACATAATTATTCGACATTTAGCAAATGAATCTGAAGAAAACCGCACGCCTAGCCATGAACAACAAGTAGTACGATCACGCCAGCGCCGCTTGGAGCGCTGTAGTCACTTGTCTCGCGATTTACCGGCCACTTTCCTGTATTAAGCGATAGCGTCTACTACAGTATTTGGTTCTAACCATTATATTATACTTGACTATGTATGCAAGTAAGTCTTTGGGTCTTTATTTTTTTTTTGGGGGGGGGGGGGGGCGGAGGGGGGTACTCTACTACCGGTTCTACCCGGGGGCAAACAGAGAAGGAAATTGGAAGAAAGGAACATGAGTGATAGGAAGAATACCTAGATTTAAAGGGGGTATTAATGGGGGGGGGGGCTCTCATGAACGGTGTAGTCACCACTGAACCAACAAATATGGACCCAGCTGAGGAACAAAACAAGACATTTAGAGAACTCTTGATCTCCTCTCCCCCCCTCTCCTGCCCCCCCCCCCCCCCCCCCCACCGCCTCCTTTTTCTCAGAAAAACACTATCGAGGCTCTTACCATCGGAAAACACTCTTTCCGGCTGTTTCAAGACAAAGTACGTCATTTCACTCCACTTTAGCGCGGTAGATGTTCCCAGCTGATTAACAGAATCACCGCATAACACAGTTAATTGTTGTTGTTGTTGTTACTTGTTTACCTGAGTTACATGATAGCTGGTCACGTGACTGTTGAGCGAGTAATATAGGGTAGAGGCCCCACGCCATCGGCACTTTGTCTACCGCCATTTACTGCCCAAAATACTTAAGTCGGGTAGTAGAAGTTCGCCAAGCGACGCGATGACGGAGCCTGATTGGTCGGCTACTTTGCCGAAGATATACGAAGACAGCCGAAAACTCCTTCATCGCGTCGCTTGGCGAACTTCTACTACCCGACTAAAGTATGTTGGGCAGCATAAGGCAGTTGACAAACTGCCGATTGCGTTGCGACTCTACCCTATATTACTCACTCAACGACGTGACTGTACTGTGAGTTGCATTGTTGTGACAGGTTACGTTACGTAGACATCAACCGGGGATGCCCAAGATACGACAATGCTAGTTCGATGACCTATTCTCATGACGTCACAACGGTAATACTAAACAATAGGATTTTTGTATTTATTATTTATTAATTATTTTATTTATTAGGTGGCTCGTTGGTCCAGTGGTTAGCATCCCTGCTTCCAATGCAGAAGGTCCCGGGTTCAAATCCCGCTTCAGGCAGAAGTTTTTTAACTTCTAGTGTGGATTCAATTCCATTACTTCTTGGCTTAAGAATAAGTAAACGGTGACTTTGGAGCCGTCCTAGCATCGAAGCACTCAATAAATTCAAAGTTGTTCTGAATTGGCCTTGTTGATTCTGCCATTTGTCTGCAGGTGTTCGCACTGTCCAATCACTGATTCATATGTTTCGTATTTGAATTATCGATCTTTGATTGGTTATCGCTCACTCGTCGATGGTGTTCGGAGCCTACAGGGTTGGTTTAGTCGCTTTAAATTAAAGTCTCCCACTGCAAATCAGTTTAGTTACTGAGTGGGTAGACTCTAAATGTGAATTTATTTATTTTATTTTATTACTAATGCCATCACTTCTTTTTTTTTCGTAGGAATACCCGTTATAGGGTGCACACCAGCTTTACCTCATGTGCCCCTCTTCAGGTGACTAACTAGGTTATTAGGATGTTTGGATAGTTGGGAAGGAATGTCCGAGGGCTGTTAGTAGGACTCAATCCCAGCATTCGCCTTTGCGACTGAGGAAAACCTAGGAAAAAAATCTTCAGTCAGGACTGCCGGTGGCCGGAATCGAACCGGCGACCTCCCGAATTAGAGTATCGCGTCTTACCGCTGAGCCACCTCTATCGGTATCACTTCTTGGCTTAGGAATAAGTAAACGGTGACTTTGGAGTCGTCCTAGCAACGAAGCACTCAATAAATTCAAAGTTGTTCTGAATCGGCCTTGTTGATTCTGGCATCTGTCCGCGGGAGTTCGCACTGTCCAATCACTGATTCATATGTTTCGTATTTGATATATTGACGATGAGTGGGTGAAATATGAAGATGAAGATGAAAAGCGCACGTGTTCTAATCAGATCCATTGCACATCGCGGAGGTCGTCAAAAGGGGAGTCCAGCCAGTCATTGGGAGGATAAATATTCAGTGGGATAGTGGGGGGGGGGGGGGGGCAGGGTCTCCTTTCGTCGCCTCGTACGACTAGCAGAGTCACTCTGGGGCTATTCTACTCTGGGCCCAGACGAGTTGAGTAGGGGGAGCAGGACTACTCTATATCAATATTCCTTTTCTTGGTTTGATTCGAGAAACTTAAAAATCTTCTTTTTCTTCTTCTTCCTCGTTGTTTCTGTTCTTCTTATAACTCGTTTGCAATTTATAACCTGTACGTGTGATTGTGTTGAAATGTGAATTCTTGTAAAACTATGTATGACACACTATAAGTCACGACTGGCGGTCATAAAATGAACATTTTTCCATAGCTACATCAGCTTTTTACGAGGCGTAAAAAATCTCTTGTGTAAAAAGTCGTTATCTAAGAAATGAATGGAGTAGAGGAATGATCGGCACAGCACGTAACCTGATTTGTAATGCCAACTTTTATTTTTGACACAAACACTAAGGTATTTTAACATTATCATTATTATTATTTTTTTTTTGTATATATATATTTTGGACGCATAATGTTGCAGTGATAAATGAACTCTTGTTTATGTTATAAATAATAAATAACTCGTGTAGTCATTTATTTTAGTTTATTCGAATACAAAAGTGACTTTCTCTTCCGTTCATGGGTGTCTCATGAGTGGTTCGCAACCTATACATATAGATTTCGAAACATTTTTATTTTCCACATAAATGATGTAATTTTTTTTTTTTTTTTTTACCGCTTTTAATTTTCTTATATACCTATTACCTGTACACTAATTAATATTATTACAAACATTCATTTAGTGTATACTATTCTAACTAACATGGTCAACATTTTTGTTCCAAAACATATTACCGAAATCTATCGTTCATTGAACCAAAAGTAGAATGTGTACATGGCCACGCGTTTCAATATACGTACCATGTGCATAGTTGGGTAATTAATAAATATATTTGCATGTAAATTAAGACCTCACGTATTAATTATTCAAAACGGTAAAAAACCTAAATTCGCTTAGCCAGATTCCAATGCGTCCGAAAGGTTTCGTATACGGATACCGTTCTGCAGTCTGCAGCTGGTCCCACAGATTTAGGACCGCGACTTCAGTAAACCAGCGGAGCAGAGATTTTGGCCGGAAACTTGATATCACGACCCAAACGTGGCCACGTTTGTCGGTGTACCCCAGGTTTTCGGCTGTTCGATTGCATTAGTGGAGTACATTGTGCAAACTCCACTTTCCTCGTGAATTGATGGCCTCAATTGATTGGTTTAGATTTTCGTTGGGGGTGGGGGGCATCTAGAATACAGTGGCGTAGCTTGCGTTTTTTTAAGTAAAAAATTTTACCAAACGTTTATCAATGTACTTATTTAATAGATGAATAGGAATTAGTGGAAAGAATGTTCTTTAATAAAAAAAACGTAAGTGGTATTATTGCTCTCAAGATGGCCTTAGAAGCGATCTAAGATGTTCCTGGATAGAAATATATGTGTAAATTGACGCATTATTTATTAACGTTACCAGATAAAGTCACTGTATATGATATGAGATGAGATGGGTATCCAGAGGTGGAGATTGAGCCATCCCAGGCGGAGATAATTTTCAGTAAAACACAACCAGGGATGAAATTACCAGAGGGGAAAATCCCCCCCATCCCCCCCCCCCCCCCCCACCCGTCAAGACGTAAATTCGCACCCTGCTCATCTATGACGTTAGGAAGACAGGAACCCCAAAGTTGCTCCAGAACAACCTGAACCGAGTGGCTAGAGACAAAAAACATACATTTATTTATGAAGTTACAATTACAGTGGGTCCGTGGCTTAGTTGAGAACAAGAAATCAGTCGATCTTGGCATTTCACAAATGTTGTACACCCTCACTACCTGGCTCGCACAAACATGAGACGAAATCCCCGAATTCATTACTGGAAGCCATAACAGAAGTTCAGCCATACGAACATTTCTTGGAAACCAAAAATAATAGGCGTCCACACAACAAACAAACGATTATATTTGATTACTTTTTGACAGTTTGGACCCAACAAATTCAAGGAATCTGCGGTCGCGTTCAGGGAGTACAAACAACTTATTATAAATGCAGTGAAACATATGCCCTGCGGCGTTCTCAGCTTTGCCCCGACAAAGTTTAGAGTTCGTTTATAATCTGCACAACAGCACCAACTGTTTTATTATGGTGAACAGGATGGACCCTCTCCCCCGGCGATGATAGTGGTAGTGTTTGAAGGTCATTGCACCGGGGGTAGGAAGCGGAGCACTCCAATCAAGAGAGCTTTCCCGTTATCTTTGCCCGCATCGGCTCCACAACCCTCGACATGTCCGACCTCTGACGGAAACACCCGACAAGGAGCGATGTGCGTCGTGATCCGTGAATGACAGTCAATTATAATCGCTGTTGTCAGGGGGTGAACTACCCCCTCACGCGAACCTAAGAGGATAGTAATTATTTCATCGGCAATAACACATTTTCATTAGAGAAATACTCTTGTAGTTGTAGGTGACATTATCCGTGGCCAAAACAGAATTTAAAAAATGGAATCCTAACGGGGATTGTCATCTAAAAATTTACTTGCCAGATATAATTGGCAATGTCTGGTTGACTAGTAGAAATATTTGGTGGGTGGTTTGGTTTGGTTCTGGATGGCGTAAGCGTAATGTGGAGGGGTTGAAGGGGGGTGCAGCTGCCCAAAGTTTTGAAGGGGGAAGGGCCCTGCCCCAGGCCCAGCAGGAAGGTCATAGTTCGTTAAGAAACTTAAAACATTTCTAAAATTAAGGTAGCTTACAAAAGCCAAAAGAAAATAAGTAACTCGGTCTCTAAACTAACGAACATCGCTGCATGTGACAATGTTCTAAGATATAAAGGACACTCAGGTGCACTAGAGTTGTTGAATACTCATTTCACTATGACGACGAGCGCTTCACGTATTTTTTTTATTTCATTTCATTTCATTTTATAACACTGAAGGGAAGTAAAACACACTGAGATCTTTGTTCGCCAAAGCGGCAGCGGCAAGTATAGCTACAGTATAGCTATAGCTACATTATAGCTACAGTATAGACAAGTATAGCTACAGTATAGCTTGTAGGCAGGCTAGGCTACTGCCCGGTTGCATTTGTTTTGATTTACAATAGGTATTTATTTAATTAACTTCTGTCTCATCCAACCTCGGTCGGTTTTGTCGGCAGGCAGCTCCAGACAATATGAACTCAACCAAGATATATTTTATTGATCTATAAAGATTCCTGGCATGTCGCTCTCAGTTCTGTTCTAGAATAGAAGACATCTCAATCTAGATAAGATCTGTGTGCGCGGTTTTGTTTTCGGTCATTTACCTTGGGCTAGAGATCCACATTCAGATAGGAGACAGAAGGACGAGGCAATCATGCAGAAATCTTTGTTGAGACCTCCCCAATTAGCCTTGTCTCGGAGCAGCGTTTCGATCCGGGGGATGATTGCCCCCCGCTATACGGAGGTCAAATACCTTTTGTGGCGTCGTTCAAGTACGCGAGGGGATGGGAATAACGGGACAGGGAATGCGAAGAACATGTCTTCAAAACAAAAAAAATGCGTACCCCCCCTCCCTCCATATTGCCAACAAGGAAAAACCATCGCTTCTCAGAAACCACTTAGGCCCCACATAACTGTAGAAATGCATGAAGAGAATGACCTGAACTTCTGAATGCAAGCATACATGTGTAATTGCTCTGAAGTTGTTTTCTGGGCAGTGGGCAGTCAAGTAGTTTGACGCCACTAGTGTCTGGTTTCCCCTCGTCGTACCCCCCCCCCCCCCCCCCCTCTACCACAATACATTTCTCAAGCTGGATATACACTTGTGCCTGACTGATTATTATAGAATTCACACACATATTTCCTAATTTGTGTATTTTAAAAATAGTTACCAGCAATTCTTGAATGAAGCATCTTTAGGTCCAGTCTTACTATGTCCCAATAACTACTTATTCGTGGAATAGCTTGTTGTCTCCATGGCCACGCACCAATCAAAACCCTTGAAATCCTCCAAAAAGCTTAATTGCTACAAATGACTTTCTTATTAGGAGATTGTAAGACCGGCCCTTACAATTATGTATTTATGTTTACATATATTTGCGGCGCATATATGTTGAAATACACGTATACATGTTTACGCTCATGAGTGTCTCTTCCGATATATAAGTGACATTACACAGTGATTATACACGAGGCTCTAATCAGAAGGTGTCCAATTCGATACCCGATACTGGTAATCCTGTTAGAAGGGTTTTCCCCAGGTTTTCCTCTTGTCACAAGGCGAATGCTGGGATCAAACCCCGGGACGTTTCTTCCTAACTATTACAAATCCCACTAGTCACATGAACACGGGCTATAGAATTATTGGAAATATCGATCTTTGATTGGTTATCGCTCACTCGTCGATGGTGTTCGGAGCCTACAGGGTTGGTTTAGTCGCTTTAAATTAAAGTCCCCCACTGAAAATCAGTTTCGTTACCGAGTGGGTAGACTCTACATGTGAATTTATTTATTTATAGCCTTTCTCCTCGCCACGATGGTGCAATGCACATTTCAAAACGTATCTATATAAGAAATTTGCTATTTTTTAAACTATGAAATGAAACACTGGGAAATACAGTAATTATTGTTTTTGCGCTATTTTCTTGTGTTAACGATCTATTTTAATTAATTACATTTATAAGCTTTCCCTGTATAAGGATATTTACAACATGTCATGTAAGTACACTGTTGTAAAAATATTGAGACTTGAGAGATATACATTGAAACGTAATAAGAATAATCTACACACGCACGTGTGGAAGTACTTAGTATTTATCTCACAAACAAGATAGCAAAAATCTTGTGGCGGGGATTATGACGTCATCATTAGAATAACATTGATTGATTAGTTGTCGGCTTATCAGTCTTACAATGTATTTAAGCGGCGCTATCAGTAGTAAGTCAAGCACCAATCATCCGCTGGTGGAAGATAGCCAAAGACACTTCACTTCTCAACTTGGGCAATCTATTGAGAGAGATTACAAGAATGTAATAATGTTGCACACTGCACTACACTTGGCAAACAAAGTGGTGGCAAAGATTGGTGGCTGACTTTAGAATATAGATTAATAAAGAAAGAAAGAAAGAAGGAAAGAAAGAAAGAAACAAACAAACAAACAAACAAACAACAAACAAACAAACAAACAAACAAACAAACAAACAAACAAACAAACAAACAAACAAACAAACAAACAAACAAACAAACCAAACAAACAAACCAAACAAATAAGTAAACAAATACATTCATAAATAAATAAATAAATAAATAAATAAATAAATAAATATAAATAAATCAATCGATAAATAAATAAATAAATAAATAAATAAATAAATAAATGAATGAATAAATGAATGAATGAATGAATGAATGAATGAATGAATGAATGAATGAATGAATGAATGAATGAATGAATGAATGAATGAATGAATGACAGAATGAATGAATGAATGAATGAATGAATGAATGAATAAATAAATAAATACGTATTTATAGAGTCTACCCAGACCCACTCAGTAACAAGACTGATTTTCAGTGGGGCCCCACTCATATCGGCCTCGGATCATTGTTTACCGCCACTTTCATGCACGCTGTTTCAATTAAATCAACATATTCCTGACTTTCTTTCACACATTCATACAAGCACTCTTTTGCTAAATATAGAGTGTACAAGTTTCATTAGTCACGTCCGCTGTGTTGGAATTTCGAGGTATCCAATCCAAGGATGAAAATTATTCCTAAAGAACCTGTTTCAAGCAGATGTAGAGACATAAAAAATTTATATGACTAGAATGTTGGGTTAACTTTTACCCGTTTTTTCTCTATGTTGTAACTTTGTTATCTTTGAAGTTTCGAGTACTTTGATATGATCGCAATTCGTGGAACATAATATCGTAAGGCGCACTTGTTGTTCTGTTAATCATAATCACTATGACTAAGGAATACAATTTTTTATATTTTTATCACTCAAACAATTATTTATCTGTGACTATAGTATAGAGATTTGAGAATAGAATTCATAATCTTTACAGGAAAAGGTGTTCTACGTATTAAAACGTGTGTATTGTTTCTACAAAAGAGATATGCTAATTAATAAGAAAAAATAAAAAAAATCGCGATGTTATCGATATTTTGTTACATTTTGAAAATACTAGATAATATAAAAAGGTGAAAAGTACCCAGAATGTATTTTCATAAGAACTAAAAACTGGATCAAAATATTTTCAAATGTTGGGATCCTTGCGGGTGTTATTTAGGAAGCTAATTTGAGAATTAATAATTAATTGACAACCTTGTGATTACATTATTTGAAATTGTGTTAGTACAGTGTTTAGTTCTAGTGTATTTCCGCTAGTGTTCGAATCGAGCGTCACAATCAACTTCGTGCGTCTCCGCCAATCATCGCACTCAGTTTCGTGCGTCTCCGCCACTGTTTGTACACTCCCGTGTCCCTATCAAGCCTCCCAATCAACTTCGTGCGTCTCCGCCACTGTTCGTACACTCCCGTGTCCCTATCAAGCCTCCCAATCAACTTCGTGTGTCTCCGCCACTGTTCGTACACTCCCGTGTCCCTATCAAGCCTCCCAATCAACTTCGTGCGTCTCCGCCACTGTTCGTACACTCCAGTGGTGTAGTGCCAAATTTACCAGTACGTATACGCTTCAGTGGGAAGCTGGAGAGACACATCTTTCCAGACCAAAGAAGATGGGGGGTTTGGGGGGCAGAGCCCCCGAACAATGGCGCCGCAGGCGATTTAGAAAAAAAACAGGGTTTTTAAAGTGTGTTTTGAGCGTTTTAGATACCAATACCGGACTGAATGCAATCCCAAAATACTGCAGTTTTTGTAGTGCAAAACCAGAAAATCACCAAAAATAATTGGAACACTGACGAGAATTGTTCAGGAATACGTTTTGGGGCTTGGAAAGTGGTTTTGCGACACACACGCCGCCCGTGGCCCGTATATAGGTATATCTGTTGATACTTGGCTGTTGATAATTGACACCGCAATATTTTTACCAAGCGAGACAATAGGGAACACGCGTATGAAAATTTTAATCGATTTTTAAATACCTTGTCTCTCATTTTATAATTTTGTGTCTTTGAATTTTTTAAAACGGATCAGTCTATGCCTCAAAATAATTGGTTTAGTAACGATAAATAAAAGGGCGCGAAAAACGAGCCGCCGCCATGTAGAGTGGATTTAACGTCATGGTTTTGTTCTTTGTACGCTCACCGCCTCAGCGATTGGTCTGTTACGCCACATCTACAGAATCATTGCGTCACAGCCACCTGTACGCGTTTCAGATCCCCGAGTTTAAACTTCAATAAATGCGACCACATTAAACCCATTTAAAAATTTCTTTTTTACTTAGGACTTGCATTAATATACTTTTGGTATCTGATACTATTAAACTAAGTGTTTGGTTTAACAAAAAAAATCGTACGCGTGTTGCCTATTGTATCCCACAAGGTGTATTGGCGGGACGCGGGACTTAAAATTGAATATCGGGACTCCCAGATCCAGGGCTGGTCTTAGAGGATTTGAGGCCTTGTGCCAATTAATTGCCAGTGCCAGAGAGCACAATTTGACCAATGGAGAAAAGCTGACAATCGTGAATAATGTGTCCCGTCATTCGAGGCATGTTACGACCGTATCATTGCGTATCACTCGTATCATAACCAAAACCAGTGCGTATACGAAAGTTTTTTAGCCGGAGCAGTGTGTATACGGCGTATACGCCCGTATACGCACCACTACACCACTGGTACACTCCCGTGTCTCTATCAAGCGTCCCAATCAACTTCGTGCGTCTCCGCCACTGTTCGTACACTCCCGTGTCTCTATCAAGCGTCCCAATCAACTTCGTGCGTCTCCGCCACTGTTCGTACACTCCCGTGTCTCTATCAAGCGTCCCAATCAACTTCGTGCGTCTCCGCCACTGTTCGTACACTCTCGTGTCCCTATCAAGCATCCCAATCAACTTCGTGCGTCTCCGCCACTGTTCGTACACTCCCGTGTCCCTATCAAGCGTCCTACTCAACTGCGTGCGTCTCCGCCACTGTTCGTACACTCCCGTGTCCCTATCAAGCATCCCAATCAACTTCGTGCGTCTCCGCCACTGTTCGTACACTCCCGTGTCTCTATCAAGCATCCCACTCAACTTCGTGCGTCTCCGCCACTGTTCGTACACTCCCGTGTCTCTATCAAGCATCCCACTCAACTGCGTGCGTCTCCGCCACTGTTCGTACACTCCCGTGTCCCTATCAAGCATCCCAATCAACTTCGTGCGTCTCCGCCACTGTTCGTACACTCCCGTGTCTCTATCAAGCATCCCACTCAACTTCGTGCGTCTCCGCCACTGTTCGTACACTCCCGTGTCTCTATCAAGCATCCCACTCAACTTCGTGCGTCTCCGCCACTGTTCGTACACTCCCGTGTCCCTATCAAGCGTCCTACTCAACTGCGTGCGTCTCCGCCACTGTTCGTACACTCCCGTGTCCCTATCAAGCATCCCAATCAACTGCGTGCGTCTCCGCCACTGTTCGTACACTCCCGTGTCCCTATCAAGCATCCCAATCAACTTCGTGCGTCTCCGCCACTGTTCGTACACTCCCGTGTCTCTATCAAGCATCCCACTCAACTTCGTGCGTCTCCGCCACTGTTCGTACACTCCCGTGTCTCTATCAAGCATCCCACTCAACTTCGTGCGTCTCCGCCACTGTTCGTACACTCCCGCGTCCCTATCAAGCGTCCCAATCAACTTCGTGCGTTTCCGCCAATCATCGCACTCAGTTTCGTGCGTCTCCGCCACTGTTCGTACACTCCCGTGTCCCTATCAAGCCTCCCACTCAACTTCGTGCGTCTCCGCCACTGTTCGTACACTCCCGTGTCCCTATCAAGCATCCCAATCAACTTCGTGCGTCTCCGCCACTGTTCGTACACTCTCGTGTCCCTATCAAGCATCCCAATCAACTTCGTGCGTCTCCGCCACTGTTCGGCCACCCTCGTGTCTGTCGAGAGTCTCCTACCTCGTCGTGACGCGATCGCTTCTGTTCTTTTACTCGTTTACGGGTCTCGCGTCACGATTCCACCCACTCGTCCGTTCCCACAGCCGTCCAACACCTGGTCAGGTTGGTACGCATGGTTACCGACTTGACAAACTTGCGCACAATAAATACCTGATTGGCATTCATCGTGCGCCGCAGCGGCGGTCACGTATTCCCCGGGAGGGGGGGCGAGACCCCCTTTGATACACGAGCTGGGCAATTGCACGGCTGGAATCACAGCCGATACAATTATCATACCACCTACATGTTTATTAAAGTGTATGCGGATAGAATTTACATGCCTTGAAGAGATAAGGTCGATTCCTCTTCGCGTGGTGACTGGTGAACGTAAGAGGGCTCTCGCGTGCAGGGGCGTAGCCAGGATTTTGATTCGGAGGAGATCAATTTTACCTTTACGAGGGGGGGGGGGGGCGGGTGAAGTCTTGCTACGACATAAAAACGGTTTTGCAGCCACTACATGTTTAATTTGGAGCCACTATAGATGCAAGTTTAACATAGCAGGCCTAACAGTAATTTGAAAAATAAATTATATTTTATTTTGGAAGTTTTATTTATTTCGGGGGGGATCGAATACCCTGATCCCCCCCTAGCCACATCCTTGCTCTCGTGCATATCCTTTGTGTACATTCATTGTGGTATTTTCTTCGGTGTTATTTGTCTAAAATCTTATCAGCTCTCTTTGCGACCTACCCGCCCCCCCCCCCCCCCTCCCCTAGCACCACCCACCACCCTTACTGTTTTTCCTTTATGGGAAGGGTAAAGGGCAGTAAAGGATCGGTACTAAATGAAAAGAGGTACATAAATTTCCAACTACTTACTATATTATTATCATGAGTTATTAATTATATGATTAGTAGGTGCATATCTTTATATTTTCAATAATCATTATGTGCATATATTTCAAATAAAACTAAAACTAATCAATTGTATCAATTTTATGGTATGGAAGGATCGTTTAGGTATAGGTATATCATAGACACAGAGCAATACTAAACAATTGAATAATTGAAGGACAAATGTAAAGGAAAAATAGTAGAAACAGACTAAGATTATAACACGTGCAACCTAAGTGGATATTATGTAGAAACAAAGGATTTGTGGACATGCGGAAAGAATGGAGAGCTGTTAATTACATCAAGGCACTGAGTGATAACATGTCAAAACATCGGTGTGAGTAGACGATTTCAGAATTCGTCTAGAGGGCCGTGATTACTTCCATCTAAGGGTCGTTGATAGATCAATGACAACAATGCTCAACAATAACAATTAGTTTTCAAATGTTATGTTAAGGTGAATTTTTTACTGTTGTGAATTGTTGTCATTGAAGATCTGAGGGCCGTGATTAGCTCTATCTAAGCGTCCTAGATTAATTCTGAAAAAGGTCTATTGCGATTATTTAAAAGTTCATTGACGTCACCGATGATCACAAAGTTACCATAATTATTGATTACAACATAGTTTACAACATAATTTACGTTAACCCTCAAAAGAGGCGGAATACAAATTCTCATCGTAGGCATAAGATGTAATTCTAGTAGAAGGGTTTAATATTTTTTACTAAAACTTCTCAAAGGAAGTCGCACCACATTCTTTTGTTTTTTGTTCCTGTTTACGTCGCGCAATGTTTGTGGATTTCGGAGAATTTACCCCATTTTGTTTTTAGGTGAACATCCGCAGCAAATAGTTTGTGAAACTATTATTTTTGTAACAATTTCCTGGAGTGTTTTCGGATTCCAAAGTAATTCTAACTAAACTCTCACATCCATCTCTCACTCAATTATGCACATCAGCTTTGCTTGCATAATAATTAATTATGTAAAACTGTCTAGCTAGATAATTCAGTGTTTGTATACGCGCCCAAAAAACATTGGGCGTGTCATCAGTCGTTCTGTAAAAAGTGAGATTTTTGTTTGTATAGGAAACCCGCAACTGACGTCACATCAGGACTACAACAATGGAACAAATGCATTGAACTGATGGACAAACAATCAGCTGTCAAAATAATAAAATTGCAACCATAGAAATAAAAACAAGTGTAGCAATAGTAACTGCTCACCATTTAAATTTTTTAATGATGGACAACGACTAAGTGAAAGTTTTGTATGTGTATTTGTTTGTTTTTTGTTTTGTTTTCCAAAATTAGAAGAAATTATGTTTTGACAGCTTGTTGTTTGTCCATCGATTCAATTCATTTGTTTAATTGTTGTCTTTTGGTGTTGCTAGTGCCCTATTGAGAAAGGATAACTTTACTACAGTTCAATGAGGTGCTCGTGCACTTTTGATGTTTTGTGTGCAAAACCAACGGTTTAGCCGGTTAGGTTAGGTAACAATACTTAGGGTCAAATGCATAGTCGTTCCTCAGGTGCTCAACTCAGCCTTTCCTCAGACTCACTCAACCTCCAATCACAGAGCAGTCCATCTATTAGGCAACGCTGCTCTGTGATTGGTGGTTGGGCTGGACTGAGGAAAGGCTGAGTTGAGGAGCACGTGAGGAACGACTATGCATTTGACCCCAGAAGCTTTAATTGTCCTAGGGCAGGTTTCTTACGAGAAATCAATTAAAATATACTTGGGTCCCATTATTGATTTTTTGTTTGTTACATGTTCATATTGGCTGCAGAAGTAGCAATGTTTATATATTTTCTGATAAATAACAAACATAGTTTTAATAAAAATATATATTTTATAGTAATGCATATAAATATATGGAAATACTAGCAGGGAAGGAGAAGACGGGAGATCTTTAAACAATCGACGTATATTATACACACAATGACAGTGACTCACTCACAGTTATAATTGTAATAAGTACAGTTATAACTTAGTTATAAGTCTCGTGCATCCAAGTTGCACCGATATAGAAGCATAACTCGAGCACATCTCCCAACGTGTTGGTTGACACAAGGTCACGCTCTGACCTCCAGTCAGTCAGTCCGTCTCGGTTCCCATGAGAAGTGAAGCTACCCAGAGTTCTCTTCGACCGCATCCTCTTTTAGACTCCCACGCAAAACGGAAGAGTTCCCACACCACAGACAGACAGACCCATCGCTGCCGTGGACCTTCCAGGAAACTGTGCACGCGCCGTGTTAAGGCTAGGGTACAGAGAGTGTTAGTGTGAAGCTAGACCGATAGGTGGCACCACTACCGCCGTAGTAGTAGTATTTTGTTAAAAAACAAATAAAAAATGAAAAAATATGGCGACAGCAGAATCGGACCCCCTTCACACATCCCCGATGTCGTCATAAGGGGTGGTGTCGAGGGACGGGGGTGTGGGGGGCACGTTCAAGTCGCAAAGAGGGCCAGTATGTCGAAATAAGGCACTAAACAATCTATGAGTTAGTTACGTCAAAATAATTGAAAATAGTGCTGAAACATGAATAGTGTGGAAGGATCTGAGTTCGGCATTGTGACTAAAAATTTAAGAATATGATTTTCTGGAAGATCGCGGGAAGTTGAAAAGAGGAATGGGATTGATTAATTTCTTATGAATGTATCAACAAAACATAGACGGATGTGAACTATACAGCATTGTTATTGCTTCTTCTAATTCGATTGGAAACCTCGTTGTTATTTCACTAAACCAACCCTTATTTCAATCGTGAACCACTCATTAACTATTAGGCATTGTTTCCAATTAATTCTGAGCTAAACTTGATACTAGAACATTCTTGACCAGGCAGTAGTTAATATTTTACGTAACATTTTGTAACTGAGGTCTATGCTTGAATTTTATTATTTTCCCATCAACATTTTTGACGAAACTATGGGAAAACATTCTGACCGCATTTTAAGACGTTTCCAATCGACCCCCCCCCCCCCCCCCCCCTTAAAACCGCAGCAATAAAGACGTCGATAGCCGCAAAACCGAATCCTGTGGTTACTCCTCGAACCATTTACTCCAACCTGCAATCTTTGTATTAATATTATTTGCGGCGGAGAAGGCTGTGGTTTATGGATATCGGATCAGTGCGTGGGAACCTAGGCTTGCAAGGCGGTGATGCGTTTAGGCGGGCTACCTTCTTCACTGCTACTTTGTCTCACTCGCATGTTAAAATCTTGAACTAGTGGAAATCTCCATGGTTACAACTTATGATTGATATTTGGGCTTAACGTGTCATATTTTTGCAACGAGGCTACTCGAGACAATGAGTGGGTGAAGTATGAAGATAATGGCGGATGTTAAGAGGTAAAGGGCCAGTGGGAGGGCGGGGAGGAAAGGGAAAAAGGGAGTGGGGAAGATGTGGACTGCATTTCGTCTGACTACTCCTTCTCGACCTGTCCGGCTAGGGTGGCCCTACCAGAAGCATACGCTTCCGCCAACATAGCTCTCGGGATCAACTAAGCACGCAAACCTGCCTGCCCACCACGATAAGGCAGCAGTCCACGGGCAGGTTTGTCTCTCATAATATATTAGCAACGTTATTTTGTTGATAAAATGTGACTTGTCCACCAGTTTCAATCATTTGTTTCATTGTTGTCTTGTTCGCTTGCAAGACAATTGCAATAATCGTAGTGGAGGCCACTAGTACTAACTATTACTAAATAGTATACCTTAGTTTATTATGTTATTATAACTGTGAAGCCCAAACTAATATCAAAACATTCAGTTTGTACATTGCTGTAACACCCCCCCCCCCCCCCCGGCTTCATAAACCCATCCATCCATCCCAAACTCATGGCAGTGGCGTAACTACAACTCCAGGCCCCCCCCCCCGCAAAAATATTCATGCCCCCCCCCCCCCTTCTTCCCCATCGACCACTAATTTTTGTCATATTTTGCTTACCTTCAATGCAGAGCCTTCTTGCGAGATTTCAAATTTATTGTTTGACTTTGATACACGTGTGGTGTGCTAGACCCAAACTTCTTGCGACATTTATTTTCAACAGTCTATGACGACGTCGACTCTAGTTTCAAAGCCAATGTTATTCGTAAATCCTGTTGTCAATGAAAAACTGAATGACGTTTTAAAATTTGCTTTTTTAAATTTTTTTTTAAAGCATATTGTTTCTTTTAGACCTATTTCGAAAATTGATGAGAGTATATATACATGACTTACCTAGAGCGATGGGCCCCCCGCGACCGCGGTCCCGGCGTTCCCTTAGTTACACCACTGTCTCATGGTCTTTATCAGGTGACACGTTTCAAATTTGAAACGAAAACCGTCTCTTCTTTGTGTTCTATAAATCAACACTCTTTCTTCTTCTTCTTTTAGTTTACGACTTCGCGCTTAAGATTGAACCCAGGGCGTTGAATAGCGTGAGTCACATTTGAATATGTTCGAAAAGCCGAAAGCAAAACAACACCCAACCAGGTTTTATTGTCCTGTGGGAAAGACCTGATTCCCTGCCTGCCTGACTGACTGACTGGCTGGGACCAGAGGTCAGGAATTTACTGGCGTGGCCACGACTGGATAATTAAAAAAAAAGGAGAAAATGGACGGTGAACAACAACAATAACAATAAAAGTTTACGCCTTTTATGGTCATGAAATACAGCAGCTGTTTGTTTGGATGTAGTAAAATGTGAGGCCGGACTTACGAACAGTTTTATAGCATACATGTTTTAAGTATTAAGGTCGTGTGTTGTTTAGTCCATGATTTCTAGTGCTGGAACTTAGTGCATCCTAATATTTCACAGGCCCAATTCATTCACACCCAAAATTTAAAACTATAGACAATTGTGGTAAGGGTTAATTTGGCCTAACGTTTGAAGTATCGGATAATTTTCAATTATGGCATTTTAGCTTTGACTCAACGTAGATCATCTGTGAAACTGTGACAATTCTCCATAATAATCGACTTTTTTCAGTCTTATTGTGTAAAACGTAATGTCAACAATTCAATGTTTCATAAATTTCATGCTTGGGGGGATGGGGGTGGGGGGTAATTTGTAGTAAAACAAAAATTAGAAATACAAAAGAAAATAACTATTATAACATTAAGGTTTTAAAGAATATATTTTATAAATACTAATTTTCAAAAGTTGATGCTAAATTAACTAAAACGTATGTAAGGGGGGGAGGGGGGGGGGAGGACTAGTAAAACAAAAATTAGAAATACAAAACAAAATAACTATTAAAATTATGTTTTAAAGAATATATTTTATAAATGCTAATATTCAAAAGTTGATGCTAAATTAACTAAAACGTATGTAAGGGGGGGGAGGGGGGGGGGGGAGGACTAGTAAAACAAAAATTAGAAATACAAAACAAAATAACTATTAAAATTATGTTTTAAAGAATATATTTTATAAATGCTAATATTCAAAAGTTGATGCTAAATTAACTAAAACTTATCTCTACGATAAGTTTTGAAATTCTTGTTGCCGTTATCCTGTTGAGCAGACCTAGAACCACGTGCCAGACATATGTATGCGCCCAGCCAGCAAATAGCCTCTCTCAGCCCAACTCAACATGTGAGGCAGCTATTGTCACTCCAACCTTTCTTTTCTAAAAACCACATTGGAGTCTTCAAGATGCTCGCGCTTTGAATGGGAAGCTTTGGAACGATTGTCCAAAGAAGTCAGAGACGAGACGTGAATCTCTTCGACAGGCAACAATGGAAGACGCTACGTGCATTGACAAATGTTAATGGTTGGCTCTAAGTGGTGGACATGACAACAATGTGACAACAATCAAGATTCTCGCTCAAAAGATTTCGAGAAGTTGAAGACATTTAGAAAACCTCTAACCTGGCGGGGGAGCTAACGAGGCTGAAAGGTGGAGCTGATGAATTTCTTTCGTTTGTAAAGATCACGTTGGTACCCTCCCTAAATTGCAGAACTAATTCTCAAACTTCGCAAATAATTAGTTTACAATTAGTTCTGTCTAAAACTAAAATATTATAAATTGTTCTCGGTAACTTTCCGAGATATTTGCTCAAAAGGTTGGGAGGTGACAACTACACGTAAAAAAAAAAAAAAAGAAAACGCAAAATGAGAATATAGTTTAATTCTTGGTGTCTATGGAGGGTGCTGTCTGTTACACTTTGAAGTTTAAAGTTATGTACTTACTTGTATCAATGTGGGGGGGGGGGGGGGGGGGTTGAGGGCATTTTCGATTTTCGAAGTGACCGCGTTGAAAAGGGATACGGCAAGAATACTTGTAAACAGCGATTAATCATCTTCCAACCAACAAAGAGTCATTGACAATTCAATCCTCTTTATCTGGTTTACAAAACTCACCACAGTCAAGCCGGAGTGGACATTGGAGATACAGTTCTCTTGATATACTTCGTGTAAACGCTGGTTTGAGAGCAAACTCATCAATTATATAGGTAGGTCTTAGCATTGGCAATAGAAATACTTCGTGAGAGAGGCCAAGAGAAATTCGTACACTCGGCTATGTGGTTTAGTTATCGTATTGCCTATTGAAACTTGTAAAACTTGGTCCTAAGTGGAGAGGATATTAAATCAAGCTTGGCAATTGGCATATATTAGTATTACTGGCTTCACTAATGCTCCTCTAACTTTAGGGCAGGTTTATTTAAAGTCTAGAAACAAAGAGTGTGTGTGTGTGTTTTTTTTTTAGTTCTAATTAGGCTATAGACTACCGGCTGCTTCCCCTTGGTACCTCTCAGGGCTGTAGGGACTCACATACAAACTCGAATAGCTGTTGAAGTAGTTTTGATATTTTTAGTCAAGGATTATTATGAACATTTACCTACTTGCAGAGGGATGTCATATCTACGCATGGTATTACGTACATTTGTGACATGCCTGCTCAAAAATAATATACTCATGTTTGACTTATGCAAGTAAATTATACTTTCGTCGAAAATATTCGGCGAAATAATACAGAGAATCTATATAAAAATAGGTACATTATTTTTAATAGGTTGGTGACAAATGCACTTAATAGTTAATACCATGCATAGATATGACATCCCTCTACAAGTAGGTAAATATTTATAATAATCCTACATTCCTACTATTAGTTTAAGCAAGTTAATTAGTTATCTGTGGTTTAAGAGTAATTAGTTGAAGGTCAATACATCTGTCAGTGCAAGACAATGTTTTTATCATTTTCTGGCAATTTGAAGAGCATTGCTCAAAAAGTTTGCTTCAAGGGCTGGGTTTTGCCCCAAACTTGCCCCAAACTCCTTTCTTCAATATGAACCCGTGTAGTATACAAGTATACATCTGTCTGGAAAAGTTGTTCGCCACTGGGGAAGAGATATAGGGGGGGGGGGGGGGGGGGCACTTCTACCAGCAAACAATCATTACCATCTCCCAAACAAGTTTGCCGTTTTACAATTGCCGCACCCGTAAAATGTGCACTCGCTAGATTTATGTACACACTGTTTTAACATACACAATGGATTATCAATTAGAATCTGGGCACATGCACGCACACACTGCACGGTCTAGTCTAGTTGCATAACTGGTCTTAACATGCACACATGTGCTCAAGAATCCGGTCTATACATTCATTTAGTTCGTCATTACGCCGTACAAACGAGCTACCCACGTTAACTGTTCGGCAAACGGTCCGCGAGTAGATTAATCATCGAAATTACAGAAACTAGATTAACTGCTACTAGTTTCCCTTTAAGCTTCGCCGTCCGATTCTAAATGAATTCATTCGACTCGGAAAAAAAAAAAAAAAACATAAAAAAAAAATCGAATCAAGTTTCGTATAATAATCTATTCAGTACCCTAATTGCTAACTGATGATGCATTGATGTATTCTGCTTTGTCATATTCTCGAATAGGAGAAACGAATGGAAAGAGAATTGAATAAGAATCCAATTGGTTTCCAACTGTGACAAACTAGAATCTTTTTTGCGACAATGGACGTGGTTTGGTTTTCGTTCGTTCTGTTCTGTTCTGGGAATCTTGTTGGTCAATGCTAACTGGGCTACACACACGTCGAGTTTAGCGATATCTATGCGTAGTCATTAGTCAACGTCTTTCCCGGGTAATTAATTTGGACTCAGTGTGTGAGAGATATATCTGAGTTTGGGCGTTACTGTTGTAGGCGGTGTTTCTATACACGTATGTCTTCGACAATGCAATGGAAAACCGTCTTCAACGCGTCGTCATTTCTGGGGTCGAATCTGGCTGGGTCAGTGTGACCTCTGGGGTCCCCCAAGGAAGTGTCCTTGGGCCCCTTCTCTTCACACTCTTCATGGATGACATGCAAGACTCCGTTGACTCCTGGATTTGTGACTTCCTTTTGTATGCTGATGACTGCAAACTCATGAAACGCATTCGGGATGCAAGTGATGTAATCATGCTTCAACGTGGACTTGATCTATTTAACCGCTGGTGCACCGACTGGGAAATGAAGCCGAACCCCAGGAAATGTTCAATACTTTCCATAACTCTCCGCCGCGCCCCCCTTCTGCATGGCTATCAATTGGGTGGTGAAGTGATTCAGCGTGTTGAGAGGCAGCGTGACCTTGGAGTGACTGTAGACGGTAAACTACTGTTTGTAGATCATATTGATACTGTTACCTCCAGGGCCATGCGTCTTCTTGGAATGTTGTATCGTTTCACCGAAATTCGTAACGTCATAGCACTCCGTACCTACTTCACTGCATGTGTGCTACCCGTGGTTGAGTACGGCTCTGTGATTTGGGGCATGTCTTCCCCGACTAATTTGAAGAAGTTGGATCGTGTTATGTCTTTTTTTCTTTCAATTGTTAAACATCGAGTCACAAACTTTCAGGACACGTCAAAAGTAGAAATAATGTCTTCCCTTAATTTACGCTCCTTAACTAGTCGTCGCTCTCTGGCTGACTTAAAGTTTTTGCATGCATGCATGCATTGCAATCTCCGACCTCCTCTGATCAATCTTTTCTCCCTACATGTACCATGCCGCCTAACCAGATCGTCTCAACTATTTCATTTACCTATTCCTCGCCTTGAAATCATCAAACGCTCCCTCTTCTACCGTTTACCCTTCACCTACAACTCACTTACCACATCCACCCTCGACATTTTTTCATCCCGCCGGGAGTTCATGACTAACGCCAAACCTCTTGTGTGACTTGTAGCCATGTAGTTTTTTTTTTTTTTTTTTTTCCTCTCTTATGTTTTTTGTCATGTTAAAACATTCTTCTGTTTTTACTATTATAATTATTCATTACCCCATGTTTCGTACACATGTTATCACGTATTGTTAGTTAATATGTTAGTTTAGTTAATTAAGTTAGTTTTAGGTAGCTTAGTAATATTATTACGTTTACACGCACAATGTAAAATGGCCTATAGCTGTATTTGTGTCCTATCAAATAAATAAATAAATAAATAAATAAATAAATATAATGTATTGGTGGAACGTGTGTGTGTGTATAGGCTGGTTCAAAGTAAATGTTACTGTTTTTTGAAAATTATAAATTTGAATTTAAAAACAATCATGCTACATGTTATATTAAAGCGGTGTTTTGCAAACCCCTCTTCGGGTAGAATTTAGCCCAGGGTGATTCTGCCATTTCTACTTGTTCTTTCCCGAAATATGTCCAATCTGAGCCGTGTCTTTAAAGTGATTTTGAAATCTGGTGTCAAAACATAATCGAAACTATTTTTTCAACATATTTTCGGACGGGGACACGGCAAATATTGCGTCTCAAACATTTTTTTTTTAATTTCCAATTTACTGTTATTACCGTAAAACTATAGAAACAGATATTGCGCACGGTTATACTCTATATCGTGATATACTTATAAAGAATCATCACCTAATGCATCCTTTATTGTAGATGTTAAGACATTTTTTTTACCAGTAGAAAGTACTGGTCTTTGTTGTTTTGTTTTTTCCAAAATTACGTATTATAAATATGTATCGATAGTTATAAATCAGGGCCTGGATTCACAAAGATTCCAACAGTTGTCCTAAATTAGGCAAATCCTAGATAGCTAAATGACGATAAATCATCTCTGGATTTACTAAACATTAACAAATAAAATATTATTAGTTAAATTGATGACATTTTACTATATTTTATCGTTATGACATTGCAGAACGACATAATTATGCTTGATTTATATCAATAAGATTTGCCTAAAGAAGGAAGGACATCTTAGCCGCACTTAGGCACCTTTGTGAATCTGGGCTCAGATGTATAGTTGAGAAGGGAATACATGAAACAAAGTCGCGGTACCCAAAGAAGTCAGATAGTTACAGCACGAATCACTAACGTTTTTACCGATTATCTAGTACAATTTGGTTGCGGTAAGTTTTTTGACGGTAACGTACAAGAAAACGTGCAAGCAGGTTTCCGTCAAAAAACTTACACAACCAAATTGTACTAGATAATTGGGAAACGTTAGTGATTCGCACTTGTCAAGTTGGAAACTAATTCTGGGCGGACCTGATACTATCTTACTTCTTGGTGTGTGTGAGAGACCTTTAACTCTTACGCCGCTGGTTGAGGCCCACCCAGTGGCGTGCGACACCGGTGCCCTATAGTCCCGGCCACACACGACGCCCGTACTGGGTCCCGCAGATCATTACTGTCATTTAGCCGCGCTGAGGCTGATTTGCATGCATAAGTTATGACGAGACACACTTCGGGTGTAGGTGCGGGCGTGGAGGAGAGGTCACTAGTGTTTCCGAGCTGTCACTGTCACTGTCATTTAGCCACGCGGAGGCTGATTTGCATGCATAAGTTATGACGAGACACACTTCGGGTGTAGGTGCGGGCGTGGAGGAGAGGTCACTAGTGTTGCCGAGCTGTCACTGTCACTGTCACTGTCACTGTCACTGTCACTGTCACTGTCACTGTCACTGTCACTGTCACCGTCACTGTCACCGTCATTTTGACTGTCACTGCCATTGTCACTGTCATTTTGACTGTCACTGTCACTGTCATTTTGACTGCCATTGTCATTGTCACTGTCACTGTCACTGTCACTGTCACTGTCACTGTCACTGTAACTTCATGTCACTGTCACTGTCCTTATCATTGTCACTGTCACTGTCACTGTCACTGTCATTGTCACTGTCACTGTGAGCGATGTTGGCTTTCCGTATAGTCAATTTGGAAAATTTTCTTATAATACCCACGATATGTGACATATTAACGTTTCTAATAAAAAAAATTATATATTACAAATCATATAATTTTGTTAGTTGCAGAATGTGGTAAATGAAAACATTTTTGTAGAAATCAACGAACTAATCACTATTTGTAGTTTATCTAAAAATAATTAATGTTAAAGTGTTAAAATATAAAAAGATAGTGAAGGTAATGAAATGCTCAAGGAAAGAAAAAATGGAAGTGAAAAAATATTGAGAAATTGAGAACAGGTGGATCCAAATGAAAACGAGGGAAAACAATTAATCCTACGAGCAAAACCCAGGCAGTCATACATCGAACTATAATGTAATTAATATAGTAACAATAAACAGAAGATTTTTGTTTTTACATGTCAATTACTGGTTTCGTTCGTTTTAAAATAAGCTCCCTTCTTGTCCTACGAATAGGCACACATTTCAAATCAACTGAACAATCTTATCCTATTATTCGAAATTGTGTACATATACAAATTAGCAAGACTCGAAAATATAAATTCTTCAATACAAATTATTTTTTAAAAAAAATGTGAGAAATTAGTCTAGAACATACGTGTTTTAAATCTTTTCGTATAGCCACACCAATTCGTGTACTATTTATAGAAGTATTAAACCTAATCGATGACGTATGTACAATCTTAGCAGACTAAAGTCAATACCGTACAGTAACCTACTCCATATGTTATCACTGACAGCGCGCGTCATTGCTCACTGACACTGCACTGATAGGCCACGTCAGGGGTGGACAATATTCGGTCGAGTAAGGATACCTCTACGCAGGGCTTAATTTGTAATTGAAAAGGAACCGGAACGCACATTTTGTTCGTCAAATATAATCTGACACCAACCCCGCCCACATTTATACATTGTGAACACAGATAATATGTGTCAGTGGTCAGTCAGAAGGTTTGCATATGTATTTGGGTCTGGCTACCTAGGGGTAATTCATAAACTTGAATAACTTGCATTCATACCAACAAATAAAAAAAATATATTTGTGAAATTTTCAGAGATACGAGTTAATTTACGAGTTTTAAGGAGTAATTTACGTTACGAAATAATACCGGAACGCGCGTTCTGGTTTCGGAAAAGGAATAGAAACTGCGTTCCGGTGCGTTCCGGCTCAAATTAACCCCTGCCTCTACCTCAAAAACTGTACACAATCTTAATTTATAAATTATATCACAAGAATGGGCTTCGAAATCGAAAATCTGAATCAACAGCGCACTGTGGTTTGGTAAGCTCTAAATGCTCTAAATTATGTCTTACATAATAACCAGTATGGTTTTTATTTCTAATTAATTTTATTACTAATAGTAATCGATTTAATAATCAAAATAACTACGCTGGTTATATATTTTATTTAGTCTGTAGGGCTTACAAAAACACATTGCGCTGTTAATTTTGATTTTCGACTTTTTGTTGCAATCTTGAGATATAATTAAATAATGAAAATGTTTTGCGGTTTTTGACGTAGAGACTACCCTTCGCTCACTTACGTCTTGTCGTGTTGTCATCGAGAGAAGACAACCTCGTCAAAAACCACACAATATTTTCATATTTTAATTATATATAAAGATTTCAACACAAAATCAAAAATCTGAGTCAACAGCGCGCTGTGTTTTGGTAAGCCCTACAGACTGAATGAATTATTATAGCCATTAGCGTAGTTATTTTCATTATTAAATCGATAATGAGCAATGCAATGAATTAGAATATAATTAGTATCAAAACAATAAGAAATACAAAGAATACTGATTATATACTGTAAGACTCAATTGAGAGCATTCAGTATGTAGGGCTTACCAAACCACAGTGCGCTGTTGATTCAGATTTTCGATTTCAAAGTCCATTCTTGAGATATAATTTAAAAATGAAAATTGTGTGCAGTTTGACGTAAAGGTATCCTTCTCTGTTAAAATCTAAAACAGAGAACCAAAGTGTTTATTATTTATTTTTTCAAAAATGTTTAAGACGGTTTACTTAAGATTTAAGGGTTAACAAAATCAAATTAAGCCAAAAGCATTACAGCGTTTACATACTTTCCTAAGATTTCAGAATTAAGGAAGCCATATACCTAAAATTCCTAGCCCAGCCAATAAGAGGCGTCGCTTTATAAATCCGGCCAATGGTAGCGATCCTAAGTAAAACAGTTTAGAAAATAAAATCTTAAATCTTAAATTTTACGAAAGTGTGTAAACCGACCTGAACAAAACAAAAATAGGACCTCCAAAATATTGTATTCTTGTATTTCTACGCCGTCTGGGCCTGGGGTAGAACAGGATCTAGGTAGCTCTGCCTGTCGGTAGACGAGGCCGACGTCGTATGACCTATCTGTCAAGTATGTCTTTAAATAAAATCGAATAATAATGTATTTCAAGTAGTAATAGTATTAATACCTCTGCATGTTTCCTCTTGAGATAACCTTCTAGGGGTATTTTGTAGGTAAAGACATCTTCTTTTTTCTTTCTTCTTTTTCTTCTTTTTTCACTTTTATATATATTTTTTCCCACTTTTTTTTCTTCATGTTCTTTCTTATTTGCATACTTCTATTATTATTATTTAATATGTTGAATTTCCACTTCTTTTGATTTTATTTTATTTCTCAATTATTTTTTCTTGTTCTTGATTTTATTTTATATAGTTAAGTAGTTTGTTTTGTTTTTGTTGTTATTTTTATTTATGATTTTATTACTATTATTTGTTTGCATAGCAGTTTTTGTAACTGAATAGGATAGACATTAAATAAATAAATAAATAAATTAATTAATTAATTACAAGATCCTGGCATCTAACCAGATAATTTCTTCTTTCTAGGCCTAACACAGGGAGTGGCACAGATTGCAGCTCATTCCACCGGAGTTTCGTAAATTTGAAGTACCGGTACGTTTATTTATTTATTTATTTATTGATTTATTTATTTATTTTTGTGACACCTACATTATATATTCCTGGCACCTGAACTGGCTGCACTGCATTTGGTCACCCCTATCTTACATCGGGTCAAAGACTCGTTATTGTAGCGCTATCAATGTAGGCAAGGCCCACAACAAAGTACTAAACTCTTCATCAAAAAGCCAGACTCAATTAATTCCTTGTTTTTTCTATATTTAGCGTGAACTAAGATAGGTCATCCGATTAGAGTTCGAAATAATATATGATAAAATATAACGTATGTGCAACATTAAAGAAGGATATTGTTTTTGTCTGATAATTATGGATTTAGTAATATTGTAAGTGTGACAGCAGAGTAGGATGAGAATTGACGGCTTGGCAGGGAGGGAGGGGGGAGGGGGGGATGCCCAAGGATAGTTCTGTATGGACTGTGTCTTTGCTTTGTCTTTTTTGCTTTTTTGAACAATTTTGAACTATTAAAAAATTCCATACTGTAATAAATTGTCCAACAACTTCCTTGAACTCTAGTGCAATAATTAAGTGGTTCGTCAGAAGATTGATTGATATTTTGACCCTCTCTCTCTCTCTCTCTCTCTCTCTCTCTCTCTCTCTCTCTCTCTCTCTCTCTCTCTCTCTCTCACTCTCTCTCTCTCTCCCCCTTATGCAGCATCGCTTAAACGCATCATAATAATTATGCAAACAGTTACCTACCTATAACTACCTCGCAACTAGAAAATAACATTCTGGGCTCATAAACACATAAATCAACTTTACATGTGTGTTGATTACAACTTGACTATCGGCTCAACAGCGACGTCACCTAAATTTAAAACTCCGACGTGTCACAGCGATTGCACTGTTCATCTTTTTCAACCCGAAACGCCAGAACTTTAATTTCACCGTTTATCAATAAAGATGCCGGCTGCAAACATCTACAACCTTTTAATTTCTATAAACTGGTTCTCCGGTTTTAAGTTATTTTTTTTTGTTACAAGCATATTAATGTTAGTTCATTCTGCAACTTTTATGAAAATCGTTTTAGTTAAAATGTTATTTACAATTAACAACGTGCTAAACCGCATCTGAAGTTCGTATGACGTCATCAACTTCTTTGTCAGCTCTTACGACAGGCAGAGCAGTGGCGTATGTACATTAGTGGGGCACTACAGCCCCCTTCCCCCTCGTTTAGTAATCAGTAAAGTAATTTATTTCAATACAGCCCACACATGGGATCGTGGGTGCGATGACGATTGTTTTAAGTGGCCGGAAAAAGATTGTACAGATATTAAACCTGAATACATGAAAACGTTGAGGTAATACATTTTTTCTCAATTATAGATATTGTGAATACTACATGGGTTCTTGAAATTTAAACAACAGTACTGTGAAAAAGCACCTAGGCTAGCCTAGCCTCCAAATAAAAGTGCCTAGGCGGTGGCCTACGCTCGAATACACCACTGGGATAAAGGGTGGTCACATGGCGATTGAGGGGAGAATCAAACTAAGGAAACAGTGGCGTAACTAAGGGACCGCCGGGACCGCGGTCGCGGGGGGGCCCATCGCTCTAGGGGGCCCAAAAATAATTTCCAAGTCATGTATACTATCATCAAGTTTCGAATTAAAAGAAAAAATATGCTTAAATAAAAAAAAAATATGTAGGCCTAAATTTTTAAACTTTTATGGGGGGGGGGCATAAATATTTTGGCGGGGGGGGGGGGGGGGGGAGCCTGGATTTGTAGTAACGCCACTGTAAGAAAATCTCAAGTAGTCTAACCGAGAGCAAGTATGGGTACACACAGTCACACACACACAACACACGTTCAGTATTCGAGGGTCACACCACAGTGTGTCTATAGCTGTTTGTTATTCATTGCGCATGCGCTCACCTCCAACCCCCTCGCTCTGCCGGCAGGTCGGGTCAATGAGTAATGGACTGCAACTGTACACGCAACCTGCCTGCGATGCGCTGCGCCCGGTGTAACAAACGAACGTACTGCTGCGTTCAGTTCAGTCTTGTCTTCCCACGCCCGCCTGGTCTGATGGGGTCGCCGAAGATGTGCTTAGTACGTGACGTGAGTAGGATTAGCAGGGTATTTATTATTGTTGCTGTGACACCAGGGGCGGACTGGGATAAAAAGGTCCGGGATGCTGGGTTTCGGGGGGGCCCGCATGAGGTGGCGTGGCGCAGTTGGGGTCTGGGGCAAAGCCCCAGCCGCCGGAGACAACGTTACAATTTTTTGGGTGTTGCATTGAATTGTTGGCCTAAAATGCGATTTTAGGACGCGATTAACAGAGCAAAATAATTTCAATTATATTCAATTAATTACATTGAATATTTACAATAAATATTACAATAAATTCAATTATAATTTCAAAATAATAGTTATAGAGTGGGGTTAAGCAGTATACAGAGAAGTATTTACATCATAGGAACATTCTGGTGGCCGCCCGGGGGCCCGGAGTGCCAAAGGGCCCGGATTTGCCCAGGGGCCCGAGATGCGATCGCATCCTGGCATCCCTAGCCAGTCCGCGCCTGTGTGACACGGTCCCCTAAATCAGTGGTGCCGTAAGTGTGAGCAGCAATCTTTTGGTGCGGCCGGGCGCTTCAATCATGTGGGGGATGAAGGAAAACTTATTTTAGTTTTGAGTCGAGTTATTTCATTTCCTTTATCTGAACGGGTAGCAATTTTTTAATAGATCTACTGGACCCTTAGATAGAGGTAACCACGGCCCTCTAGATCTTCAATGACAACAATGCACGACGGTGAAAATTGCACTTTAACATAACTATCAAGAACCCTTAGATAGAGCTAATCAAGGACTTTTAGATAGAGCAAATCACGGCACTCTAGATCAATTCTGAAAATCATCTATTTAAATCGACAGAAATCGGTGTTTCCACTGAACACACCGCCTTATTCCTCAGCCAAGTATGTGCACCGGTCTTGACTGCACGATAATCACCTCTCACACATTACAAGGCGGTGCGTTATGAGTCATAACTCACCGTCTAACTACCACCGCGTCAGAGCATGGTCGGTGCTTCGTGCCCGAGCTAATTGGGAGTCGGATAGACAGGTGCTGCTCCCTAGGTCGGGGTCGTGACCTTGACCCCGCAGGTAAGATGGCGGTATAAACGTGCCCCGTTGCTCTGTCTCCCTCCACGCTTAGATTTCTAGACACGACCCACAGATAGATATAAATTATAATTGGATTTCGTTTCGAAAGGTGCGCGCGCACGCAGCTTCGGTAGTAATAAATAACACATCTTGGTTTCGTCACACATTTTTTGGAGGAATATTTTATCGTTGAAATATAATTGATTTGCTATAAATTTGTTGGAAAATGTTATCGAGAAGAATCAAATTTAAGATTTTGTTTTCAATATTTAAGATTTCATTTCATCGCTATAAGAATTATTGTCGTTTTGCCCACTGTACAAAAACAAATGAGTAGATTGCAGATATATTTAGTTTGACATGAGTTGCAGCTCCACGCCCCAAGTTCTTTTACCACTGCCCAGCATTACAAATGTGACTGATTATAAATAATATGATATTAATAAATGTGATATGATTGTGTCAGGTTGTCACAGGGGTAAGGGTGAAGGGGGGGGGGTCACATAGGGGAGAGGGAGGGTCAAACTAAGAAAATCTCAAGTCTATCTGCCAAAACAATTTGTTACTACTTATCTTCATGTAGCCTCTGAGTCTATTTTCACAAGACGTACATAGTTAGTCCGCGGTCTTAGAGTTAAGACCATGAAAAGACTAAGGACCTCTTGTGAATCCAAGCCTGGCAACGCCCATAGACATACTTTGTTTGACTGTACGCTAGGCGGTAGATAAAAAGCTACTGACGTCGGTTCTCTACCTGCAACTGATCATAAATGGCGTAATACTCAAAGACAGAGGTCACCCCATCAGAACAGTTCAAAGGCGATCGCCCTACCCAATAAATGAAGCAACACGCTTTAAAGGTCGCTAATTCAAAACAAAGCGGTTTTAATTGGCCCCGTCATTATTCGTGGTAATCGAGTGCGAGTGGCGTATCCTGCTTCGAGTGTCGTCCGCCAGGAGTGCGACGAGCGCGCGTAATTGACTGTCCGCGAGGCGGGGGGGAGACTGTTCCTTTGTACGCAGTAGAGACATGGGCTGGATTTAATTGCGCATTGTGTCGGCTTTGTTACTATTGTACGCGTGCCTATGTCAAGATTTTACGACCATGTGTGGAGGGAGGCTGTCTGTATTTAAATGTAAGAAAGAGAGGAGAATACGTTAATTTAATCGGTGGAGATGGTAAATTTATTTAGTACAAGAGGTTCTTATTCGGGAGGTAGCTGGTTTGATATCTGCTATCCTGACTGAAGTGGTTTGCGAGGTTTTTCTCAAACACAATGCGAATGCTGGGATTGAGTCAAAACCGATAGAGTTGGCTCAGCGGTAAGACGCGAGACTCTAATTCGGGAGGTCGCCGGTTCGATCCCGGCCACCGCCAGTCCTGACTGAAGGTTTATTCCGAGGTTTTGCTCAGTCGTAAAGGCGAATGATGGGATTGAGTCATACTATCAGCCTTCGGACATTCCTTCCCAACTATCCAAACACTCTAGTACCCTAGTTAGTCACCTGAAGAGGTACACATCAGGTAAAGCTGGTGTGCACCCTATAACGGGTATTCCTACGACAAATTATTATTATTATTATTGAGTCATAGTAAAAAAAAAAAAAACTAGGACATTCCTTCCCGTCTATTCCAAATACCGCAATAAGGCATGATCATTGTGCCTATTTTCACTCATAAAGAAAAAGTGAATTGGTATTCATTTCTACCTCTACTTTGTTACTGACTTTCATCGGGGGACATTATATTTACAATAATTTATAATGTTGCTGTGACTGCTCCAAAGTCATCGTTAACTAGTCAGAAGCGTGGTTTCCATGGAGGAAATAATAATTTAATCTTTCGTAGGAATACCCGTTATAGGGTGCAACCAGCTTTACCTGATGTGATGTGTCCCTCTTCAGGTGACTAACTAGGTGATTAGCGTGTTTGGATAGCTGGGAAGGAATGTCCGAGGGCTGCTAGTATGACTCTGTCCCAGCATTCGCTTTTACGACTGAGGAAAACCTCGGAAAAAAACCTTCAGTCAGGACTACCGGTGGCCGCGGAACCGAACCGGAGACCTCCCGAATTATAAGTAGAGTCTCGCGTCTTACCGCTGAGCCACCTCATCGGTATTGAGGAAATAAGTGTGTCGGACTAAATATTTAGCGGTCTGTCCCTCCGTCATAATATTGGCCCCATGCCCCCCCCCCCTCATTTGTAGGTAAATTTCCGAAATTAGAAGGACCTATCTTGACCCGAGAATCGAATCCACCTTCTGTATTGAAAGCAGGAATAAATCTACAACATCAACAAATTACAACAAATTCAAGTTCTGAATTGACCTTGTTGATTCTGACATTTGTCCGCAGGTGTTCGCACTGTCCAATCACTGATTCATATGTTTCGTATTAGAAATATCGATCTTTGATTGGTTATCTCTCACTCGTCGATGGTGTTTGGAGCCTATAGGGTTGGTTTAGTCGCTTTAAATCAAAGTCCCCCACTGCAAATCAGTTTCGTTACTGAGTGGGTAGACTCTAAATGTGAATGTATTTATTTATTTTTACAGATATTTCTGCATCCGCAGGAAATCGCCAAAGATTTTTTTTTTTATGAAGCTCCTCACAGCTGCCTAAATCTCGGGCTAATACCGCCCTTGGCGGGTATCAAACCCTTATCACCCTTGTCAAACATCCGCGTGATACCATTCGGCCACCACACCTTAGTCGGCGCGTTTATTAACTTATATTATTCATCGGTGCGAAATTTATATTTAATTGGCGGCGCAATTATCAAAACCCACAGATGTGTTGGTTTTCTCTAGCCTAACGTGTTTACCCAAACGAGTAATCGTGTGTATATTGGAGTTGTATAAGTGGAGATGTTGTGGTTATAATTGGTATTCTATAGATCGCATGTTGGTTTGTGAGGCGGCTAGACAAACAAAAATCGAGGTGTTAGTTTTTTGTGTTAGATTCAACACGTTCATCGGACAGTTTCGTTAGGTTTTCCGTGCGAAATCTTCTTTTATATTCCTTTACAGCAAGATAATGAATATAAAATTATTCAAGACGTGTGATTCTTATTTATATAAGTAGTGATTAAATTAAGTATATATTATATTCAAAGAAAGATGTTGTTTTAAAAACCAATTTTCGGGGATATTTTCGATTTTATAGTAATTATGTTTTGTTAGTTTATCCACTTAAAATTTTGTCTGTGTTGGTTTTGTCTGCGAATTGGAATTGGAAATTTGAATTAAATTCGAATTTAAATGTGATATATTCTATGAAGGGTGGTTACGTGTTAGTTAAATTTTTCTTTCTCGTTTTGTTTAGACTTTTTAGTAAGGTGTTAGTTTGCTGGTTTGTGATTGGTTCCTTCTGAGTTTTGATTGTCTTTATTATCTCCATCTCCACGCTACAGCAAAATACGAAATTTTATGTTCTATAAAACATTTGAAATAACTCAACTCACTAGTTAATTATAATAACATGGAAGGATTTTTCATCAGAAACCCAAATGAAGATTTTAGTTTCCAAAAGCATTATCTCTAAATAACTTATGTCAATCTTGAATATTTAATTCGGGCTTCTTGTTTTAACAGATATTGTATAAAATAAAATTGTCGCCATTGCAAAATCAGTTATTGTAAGTAAAAAGTGAGTAGACTTTAAATACATATGTATTTATTTATTATAAATATGATTGAACGCCATAAAGGTTTTGATATTGTTAAATATTCATAGGGAAACACAATATACTAAATTATAAGCAATCAACAAATTACATACATTG
The DNA here is from genome assembly GCA_945910005.1 of Isoperla grammatica. Taxonomy (NCBI): domain Eukaryota; kingdom Metazoa; phylum Arthropoda; class Insecta; order Plecoptera; family Perlodidae; genus Isoperla; species Isoperla grammatica. The sequence continues at coordinate 11,642,407 of OX246744.1, forward strand.
TGTATAAAATTCCCTGAGTTGATAACTCTCAACATTTTAACATACAAAACATACAAAATAATACATACAACATTACATACAACATAACATTTAATAACATACATACAACAACTTTTTACATACAAAATAATACAAAACACATAATGATTAGACAGTGGATATATCACGGATATGTATATACATTGAAAGGAAAAATGTTAAATATTAAATCTTAAAGCATTAGTGATTGATTGGACCAGTGGCGTAGCGCAGAAGTCGGGGGCCCCCCCGCGACATTGGCCATTGGACATGGTAGGATCAAGCACGTCAAGTCGTCATCAAGCAAGTATGGGGGGCGGAGCCCATGAAAAGCGCCGCAGGCGAAAAATTTTGAAAGCACGTTTTTAGAGTGCATTTGGTGCGTTTTAGGAAAAAGTGGTGGGCTGAATGTAATACCGAAACAATGTAGTTTGTGTGCGTCAATTTGTTTTGTCGTCATGTCGAGTTACAATTCACAGCATACATGGCAACATATTAACGTTTGATCTTATTTTCAACCCCCCCCCCCCCCCATATCCACCACTTCCACGCGACGTAATAATAATGTATACATTTATCTACTAAAACGATAATAACATATTATTATATCATCAACAACAACAACAACAATTATGATAAATTTTAAGTATTGATAAATCAAATAACCTACGTTTTGATCCTCCAACTGCAATTCTGGAACGTTTCCTAGCCGTTTAGGCATTTAGTGTATTATTGTCTGGCAAATCGCGCTTTTCGGCGTGCGTTAGCGTCCGCGAACTCGTCGATGTATCTATGTTTAACTTTCGTGTTCTTTCACCCTCGATACTGAGCAATGCCAAACCACTGAGTCGATTCTCACTCATTAATTTTAATTTAGAAAAAGATCTTTCGGCACCCGCTGCAGTCACGGGCACTTTTATAAGTTCTACCACTCATTGTAAATAATATATATATTAACAAATAACATAGTAACAGAATAATAAAATAGAAACACCTAACATAACACTTCGTGACTCCACACAGAAGAGAACATTCAACACATATTCACAAAACTACTACGATTTCACTCAATTCACAATAAGAATGTAAACTTTGCGCACTGTTGTCAACACATCCGATCCAGCACCATATTTGTCACCACTTTATTAATCGTATCACCTACAGTCTCACTCCCACGCTGAGATATGCCTCTATTAGTGAGGGAGTCCGAGAGAAAACTGACCTCTGAAATAATTTTGTGTAAAGGGTGGAAACTAGCTACAAAACAAAGTGTATTGTTGGTGGGAGTAAGGGTAAAATTTAAGGTTCATTGGCATTGTCGGTGACATCAGACTGTTAGTTTTACAACACAAGTGCATTTCGCTAACCCATACATCCGGTATAAAATCGTGAACGATCCCAAAAATTTAGAATTTGAGAGCAAGACTGGCCCCGTCCCGTCCTCGAATGTTTACACTTTACAGTCATTGCTGTCATATTTATTGCATCGTGTAATTTAGGGAGCACACCGCCCGTAGTGGTTAAAGACAGACCATTCAACATGTTGGAACTAAATATTAATTTTATTCATAAGCACGTATTTCGCATACAAACGAACACAGACCAAATGCCAAATGGCCACCCACTACCGATCCTCTCACAATCACCCTTTTAGCTGCAACCATCCGTTTATGACTTGGCTCGCTATAGCGTCTAAATATTTCGCTGTCAAAAAAGGAATTGTTGGTTGTCTAGAGAATTCAATGGTGTCTTGTCTTCTTTATAATGAATATGATATTCAAATTGACAGTTGTGTGAATATTCTTGAGACCTGTGACTGATTTCCTGGCTGATACAACATTTTCCTTTTTTTTTTTTTTGGGGGGGGCCCCGAAGGGCGCGAATTTTGTAATTTTATTTAAAATACATTTTAATTGATTTGTTGTCTTATTTGAAATTTTCATAATATACGATCTATATCATCGGGGGCCCCCGCTTCGCGGGGCCCCCCTGCCTTGCGGGGTTTGCGGGGCCTTCCGCTACGCCACTGGATTGGACCAAACAATACACCCAAGAAATACCTTTTCGATCTTCGGTCCACCGATCCTACTTCTTGTCAATAATCCATGAATGGGTATCGTATAAATGTATCGTAGCGTATCGTATATCGATATCAATGAATGAGTCTAGTAGTCGTTACCGCTCACTGACCTCCCCCCCCCCACCATTGATATCACCGTCGCGCTTCGTCGGACACCGAAATGTCATTCACTCGCGCTTCTGAGGTAGGAGACGTCTTCATTGTTTAGATTTGAATTTAGTTTCCGGTCGAGGTGGGACCGTCCTCGTGGTGACCGGTGCCCGTAACGAGGGCTCTTTAATCATCCACTTTTTCAACTTATTCCTATGTCTCTCGTTTCATTCTCATTCATTCCGGTGTAACAGAATATCCTTACCCTTGGAATATTATTACTCAGATTGCGTTACACGTTGCGAAGCGAACTTCAGAAGAAAACGTGGGGTCTCAAAATAACCTTAACCTAACCTTACCTAATCTAACCCAATATAACCTTAGTATAGGTATCTCACAGTAAGAAGTAAGATAGTATCAGGACCGCCCACATTTAGATTCCAACTTAACAAGCGTGAATCACTGACGTTTTCCCAGATTATCTAGTACAATTTGGTTGCGGTAGGTTTTTTGACGGTAACGCACAAGAAAACGTGCAAGCAGGTTTCCGTCAAAAAACTAAACGCAACCAAATTGTACTAGATAATCGGGAAAAATGTTAGTGATTCACACATGTTAAGTTGGAAACTAATTGTGGGCGGTCCAGACTCCCCTGTCACTATCTTACTTCTTGGTGTGAGATACCTTAGTATAACGTAGCTTAACCTTTTCTTTGTTCGCAACGTGTAACGGCTGCTTGAGTGAGCGCGGGTATCAGTAATGATGGGCTATGGCTGCGTAAAGATATTCCAATACACCTGTCCTCTTCGCGACCTGAACGTATGATGGATCTGATTCGGCTGACTTTACAATTAGTATGATTAGTATGATTGATTACAAATAAATGTTAAAATACCAACCCTGACAACATTACCAATATTTATGTACAGTATTTCTTGTTTTGAGCCCAAATCGAGCCCGATTTCCACTTTTCCGATCTGGTGTAGCATTATTGATATATCCGATACAAGTAACTGAAAAATTGAAGGTTTTTTTAGTATCTTCAAAATTACCTTCGAAATCGATATTTTGGAATAATTCGACCCTAGGTATAAAGAAGATTTCCATGTATTCTTCAAGGAAGAATGCAAATAACAATCGATAATTTCAGTGATATCTGAAATTGTTTAATTTGATACAAACAAAAACGTGATACTTTGTTAATCTCTTGAGAATATCTGTATGTCTTGATAATGTCTTACATCGTATCATTCGCAATGTTTTATATGGAACGTAATTTGAAACATACAAACAAGAACCCTTAAATTATCACGTTTTTCAAGTTGTGTCAAAAACTCTTGAAAAAAGGTTATTTAACGCGATTGGCGGTATACTGTTCTCATAACTTGTGGTCAACAGTTGGTCTCTCCCCCATTACTAGAGAAAGAGAGAGAGCGGCCGGCACATCTTAAATGTATATATCAGCCACTAAACCCCAACTTCTTGGTAGTTTATGTGTTACAACTACAGCCCTCGTTTCCGCTATTTGTGTGATTTAACAGCAATTTGTGTCCAACGGTGGTTAGTAGGTGCAGAAGTTATTACAAACCGCCCGGTTATTAGGGGGGGGTGCGATACATAAAGTGGGCTTTGCCTCGGGCGGCAGCATTGACGTCATCCGGGAAATGGATTTCGGGAATATTTATGTCTTTCGATAAATATAAATTAGGTTTAGTTTTAATTGAAGGAATCTCATTGGAAACGCTTCCTCGAACGTGATAAGCGCTCGGCTGGGAAATGAACTAACGTGGAGAAATGTTGAGTGGTCATCAAATAACGCACTAAAACTTACCGACACATAAAATGTCGAAAGCTTTTAATTTTTAGTCGTGTGTAAAATATGAAGCGTTTTGGAAATATTTAAGAAATGTTAGAATGACTCGTTTATATTGTAATTAATATCTTCTAGTATGATTGATTCTCGTAAATTATGTTTTTAAGTATAAGTTGTATTTTATGTTCTTTAATCTGAGAGGTTTTTTCAGGCAATGGAATATCACATTTTTTAAAGTGGTTGGTAGTAAAAATAAAATTATTATAAATGTTCCGTTGCCTTCCAAATGCCAAGGTGTTTATGTAACTGTTTATTTTAAATTATATCATACATATTACACTATAGATGGATTTTGCAAGAAGTTTATGGACAAGAAAACGTTTTTAAAGAAATCACTGAGGAAATAAATAGATATGTTTTGTCTAACTGAAACTTGAGTGTAAAATTTTGCTTTCTTTGAATTTTGTGTTAATGATTTTACGTGGTTTATTTTTCATGGCGATATTATTATTAATACATATTGGAGACCTTCAAACAACTTATAGACTAAATTAGAGTAACAAAGAACTTGGAAAGGTTAAGAAAGAGAAATAGAGAAGTTAAATTGAGTATGTTCAAGACCTCGAGTCGTATTTTTGTATGTGGCTTTCTTCAATGTGTACTTTCAACTCTCAAATTCATAAATTTTACGAAAGTAAGTAAGCTGTTGTTGGGTCCTATTCTACTATAACAGAATAAAAAGTAATTTTGAGGCTCGAAGGACTACTAAAATATTGTACTGAGGGAGAAGGGAACAGGCAATTACATACCGAGATTGAAAACAACACATAGAACAGATACTCCAAGATATTAGCTGTAAAGATACGGACAAGTGAAAAGACGGTCGGAGAAGTGGAAAGAATGGAGAAATGTTTCAAACTATCCACAGATATATCGACAAAAACTTGAAAATACTTCCAACGATGTGAAGTAAAGACAACCAACGCTACAGCCGAGTGATCTATCCCAGGACTTGGGTCCTTTGTTCCGCCGGCCGTTTAGGACTGGCTGGCATGCAAGGTTTATGGTGGCCACATTTTGAACGATTGGGCACGGATGCCTGACATTCTGTATTGTGATCTATACCCTGCGTGCTTTGGTACAACTATAGGTTGCTCACTCTTAAATTACCTCACTCAATTGTGATATTAAAAGCCTGGGCCTGGATTCACAAAGATGCCTAACTCTAAGTTGTCCTAAGTTAGGCAAATCCTAGATAGATAAATCAAGATAAATCATCCTTGGGTATTACTGCACATTCACAAATACAATATTATTGGTTAAATTGTTGTTATATAGCTATATTGTATCTTTAGGACATTGCAGAGCGATATATGCGTGATTAATTTCACTAAGATTTGCCTAAACTAGGACTTCTTAGCACTAGGCACTTTTGTTAATCTGGGCCTGTATTACACGGTAAAACTTTTTCATCCAACTTCTTGAATTCAAGGACAAAAGTGCATCAAAAACAGTCAGTTTGTAGTCAAATACAACAATAGGAATTATTTATTGATGCGCTTTTGTCCTTGAATTCAAGGAGTTGGATGAAAAAGTTTGACCGTATAATACAGGCTTTAAACCCTAAGTATCGGTAATAATTTATATTGTTTTACATGATAAATTTAATGTTTGTAGTGCGTTTGCGAAACTTTCCCTTTAAAATGAAAAAAAAATGTTGTTTTTGAAACATTCACAAGTCAAAAAATCACATTTGTTCAGGCAATTACACCCTATTTCTGCCTTCAATTCTAATCGTTTGAAATCATTTTCTACGCGTGCGTCTTAACATCTTCTGGGGGGAAGAGGGGGGAGAGCCCAACCCAAAATTCTTCCCCCCATCCCCACCACAAAAACACATCGTTGGTTATGTCCTTGTTTTTGTCGAGTATTTTCATTGTTTAACGAAAATACTCGACAACTCACATAACGTGGTCCAAATCGAATCCGTCACAATCCATGGGGTTGTCGTAAGGGAAATCCGGTTAGATGGGGGGGAGGGGGGGGGGGGGGGGACATAGGTGGCAAAGAGAGCCGTCAAGTATGTAGAAGAAAGGAGAATGTGGAAATATATTAAAAAGAACAGGTAAAATGTTATAAATACAACTATTTGGACTGTGCACTGTTCGTTCCTTGTCAAGATTAAAATTTACACAATATTCCGAGCGTTGATCAGCATTCTTCTATTGGATAGCACCAACTGATAGAAGCCACTAATAGAAGCAACTGATTGCCAGTAGAAGAGTGCTGATAGAGCCCTCTTTTTGGATATACCCTTTTTGGGCACCGGTCACCACGAGGAGGGACCCACCCACCTCAACCGTCTTTAGCCGCTTCGTTTACCTCGCCAGAGTAACCCGTCCGATCAGTAATGTCACGTGACTTTACTTCACCGGGTCAGAGTTTTCAACCCGAGTAAACGAAAGCGTTTGGAGATGGGTTTGTTTGCAAATGGATGCCGTGCGCTTGCATAGCTAAACCTAGCCTTCAAATTGTTTTGAATTTTTTGTAATGCCTCATTTACTTACTTTCTGCGCGCAATTCATTAATAGCCTACTCAAAAACACGGTTTTGCGCCCAAATATCCACATGCATCATCCACAGCCACTTTAACATCACCATCAAAATCATATCATTTCGTATTTTCCGCCCCAAAACCTAACGTACCCTGCTCTCGAGGCAGGTCACTTTTTGGTGATCGGGTCACAAAACCGGGTTACTCTGGCATAGTTGCCGAACGCACCGGAGTAACCTGCTACTGATCGGGTTTGGTTTGCGGACTGACAGATTGCTCTGGTGAGGTGGCAAAGGGTAGTCTCTACGTCAAAAACTGGAGAAAATATTCATTATTAAATTAGATCTCAAGATTGCAACAAGAAATCGAAAATCTTAATCAGTAGCGCACTGTGCTTTGGTAAGCCCTACAGATTGAATAAAATATTATAACCATTAGCGTAGTATTTTGATTATAATTCGATAATTAGTAATTAAATTGATTATTTATAAAAAAACATACCGATTATAATATAAGTCACGACTTAGCGCATTCAATGTGTAGGGCTTACTAAACCACAGTGCGCTGTTGATTCAGATTTTCGATTTCGAAGCCCATTTTTGTGATATAATTTAAAAATGAAAATTTTGTGCGGTTTATGACGTAGAGGTATCCTTTCCTGTTAAGCGGCTTTCGTGTACTGGTGAACAGGCTATACATACAAGTATCGTATGTTATCGTATTGTCCGCGGCATGTTGCGTGGTTTACGACGGGTATGTCTCGTCTTGTACCCTACCCCTCCTCCCAGGGAGGTTTATGACGACCCGCGGACGCTCTCCCTATACAGGTGCCCCGAACATGTGTTCGGCTGCCGGCGGACATGCCCGAGCGGGGTTCGGTTTCCGGTCGAGGTACTTTATGAGGGTATGTATGGTAACGGCTTCCGTGTGAACAGGGGATAATTAAAAACCGCCCGTAGAAAATTGTCTGCTGGCGAAATGTTCGGTGGATGTCCCATAACTTTGGTTTCCACTTTGGAGGGTGTCGCTGTTAAAATTACATTTTGAGAACGAATTATTAATGTTTTAATTGGCTACCCCAATGCCGACCGTAATAATTCCAATATTTGAAATTTTGATAATGACAAAACCCTCATTTAGACACTTTTTCAATATTGTGTAGAGCTCTCAAAATATAACTAAAACACTTTATAATTTGACACGGTTTTTACAGTAAGACTACCCTTTGCCTGTAATAATAGATGTCAACGGTGATTTTGGAGCCGTCATAACAACGAAGCACATAATAAATTGTATAAATGTCCACCACTGAAAATCAGTTCTTTTAACTGAGTGCGTAGACCAAAGTACCCCCCCCCCCCCCTCCCCCCCCCCGATAGTAGATATTTTTTCCAGGTGCTCAATCCTCCATGGATTGTCTATTTAGGAGACTTTTTCACACTGAAATCAAACTATACTGTAGCTATGTTTACATGGCGGACCGTACTGAGTACCAGACTGAGAACTGTCATGGACGCTTGCGTTTATATGAAGGTGTACCCAAACTTGATCTCGGTCTCGCGCCACACTTGTTCGTTTTGGTTGTACATAAGTCATAACCCTACTTTTATCTTCTGCCATATAAAATTAATTTAAAGATGCATCCCGGCGAACAAAATGTTACAAGCTGTTGTAAATATTTTACTTCATTTTTGTTGATGGCAACTACAATCATTTTCCATCTAATTCACCCACAAACAGCGTTCGTTCAAAGTTCCAGTTCTTCAGTCAGTACGATCTACCCGTTTACATGATAGGACTGAGTCGGTCTTTCGGTACGGTCTAGCTTTTTTGGCGGACCGGACCCAGTCGGTTCGGTCCCATCTTTTAGGTGTTTACATGGCCTGGACCGTACTCAGTACCGGACTCAGTCCGCCATGTAAACAGGGTTTGTATTGAGTATGGTGGTTTTCCTGGTATACAACCATGTCCAAAAGGTGGAGAAAATCTAATCTTTCACCCAATGGCTTTCTTCATTAAAATTGTTGATGATGTTATATTGCTGTGTAAAGCCTCGATCATCTTTCTTATATACAGATCGACATAAATCAAAACGCCCCCCCCCCCTCTCCCCTCCCCCCTCCATAGACGTGACTCCTTACGCACACAACACCACTGTTAGGCCGTGTTGATGTTAAAAACACCGCCGTGAATTTAACGTCTCCCTTGTCACCGCCCCTCCCCCTTATTCCCACGACAGCATCACTCACGTACTTTATAGTCTTATAAACGTACTGGCTGAGATTTCCTTGATAGATATATTTTTGGATACCGAAATTATTCTCAGTGGATTTTATTATTAGATCGTCGACGTTCTTATTCGATCTATTGATCGATCGATGAGTGGATTAATCGATACTTTCATTAGGAATGCAACCAATTAAAAATTGTTTTAGGAAATATCTTTTTTGTTGATCGGGCACGTTTCTATATATATTGTTATAGGGAGGTTGAGAAACAACAACAACAACAACAGCAACAGCGAGGCAGGGGGCGTAGACAATACACTTTCAACATGTTTGAAGTGCTTTGCTTTGAAGTCCCGATGGTGAAGCCGCGTGGAGTTGTAATGTTACTAAAGATTACTAAAGAATCATAATTTAGAGCTAGAGCTGTTTTAATAAATCGACATTATCGCTTTTGTGTTTTGGTAGCTGTAGAAGGAGCACATCAACTTACCTTGTAGAGGGAGAAGAGAGAGAGAGAGAGAGAAGAGAGAGAGAGAGAGAGAAAGAGAGAGAGAGAGAGAGAGAGAGAGAGAGAGAGAGAGAGAGAGAGAACAAACATTGATAATGTTACCATCAGCGGGTATCTTCAATTGTAATAACCGTACAAAAAGGTAACTATATAATAACAATAACAATAACAATAAACACATTCTAAAAGAAATGAGAAAAGAACAATAACACTGTAAGATGTAACGACAAGATATCAATAACACTTCGTAAAAAGTAATGACTAAATAACAACAACTTTCATAAAAAATAATGACAAAATAACAATGTAAACCCGTAAAATTAACGTGTAAACGTAATACAAAAATTAAGCAACCCTAATGATTATATACCTAACCTAAGTCATGTTTATCTCACACACCTAAAAAACCACACGGTGCAAATTTTTCACACTTTTTCGAGATTGTGCAGCTTTCTTGAGATATGAGTGAAAATCGATTATTTCGCGCGGTTTTGAGATGATTGGGACTAATCTCCCCCCCCCCCCCCCTCCTCCTTAATTACATCTGCCCGGCGATCATCGTAAATCCCCCCCTCCTCCCCCTCCTTTCCTTGTCGACCTCGAACCTATAATTACTCCCAACAATCGATAGAAATCGCACCGAAACGTTCCCACATTGTCTTGCCAATGTCTGTAATGTTAGTTATTGGGGTAGTAGGCTAACCGTAATAAACTTCGGCAGCGATACCGGAAACAGACGAGTTTAACCGAACACGTGCTGTAACTAACAATCTCTTTGGCGGTGAAGAGTGAACAAGTTTTTTGTTTCGCGCATTTTATATTCTGGTCCTTTTAGTCGAGAATGGAGGTTGCGTGGATTGTTGAAGAATGTAATGTGTGATTTCGCGTATTTTTAAACTGGCGTTTAAGAAATTCCGAGGTTAATGGAATTATAGAAAAATGTTTAAATGTTCAGTTAAACGTTCACAGAAAACCGCCAAAAATTAATGTTTTTTTTGTATTATATCATGAGAACGCTTCCAAATATTGATAACGTGATTCTGGTCCTGTCTTTGGTTTTGTATCAGCTACGCAATGGTTTTAAAAACAATCACAGTTTGTTATCGTTACGATAGTTATTTTATTACTAATTTAATAATTAATAATTACCAAAAAATAAAAAAGCGATCGTAAAATTTTTTTTTTTAACTTTTGAAATCCATTGTGTAGCTGATACGAAACCAAAGACAGGATCAGAATCACTTTGTCAATATTTGAAAGCGTTCTCATGATATAATAAAAAACAGTAATTTTGCACGGTTTTAATACCCATTCCCGTTAAATGCTGTAAGTAGTGCTATAGGATATGTCATACGTTTTTTGGGATCACTCAATTCGTTCAAAGTGTGACATGAGCCCCACTCGTAAGTTTCAGATGTTAAAACCATCAGTTTTATGTCCTAAATGTATATTTTGGTATTTTCTGGTTGTGTACGGTCATATTTTGTTATTTTTTGTTGTGGTAAAATTGTCATATTTCATGAGAATATTCTACTATCTTCTCTTATTCTATTCAAGCTTCAAGTAGTAAATACCACATTTTACTCTTTTTAAAAGAATGGAAGAAATTTTCATTCTCTGGCCGACGAATCTATAGCTGGTCAAGTTTTGAATGAGTACAAGGAGATAGCAGTCGATTTTCATGAGCAACTGATGTTAACTAAGTTTTACAAGTGTATTTTGACGAATTAATGTAAAATTACCTGTAAAATACTAACTATTTACAAAACTAAAGAATATTTGTTCATATATTCCTGTTTTACTGCCATATTTACAAGTATTTTAGATCATGTAAGTGGTATTTTTATAAGAATGTATATTGTGGTCTTCTGCGAACGTCTAAAGCCAACAATGTTTCGACATAACCACACCAACAAATAAACTTACTAGAATAGTATTTGACCTTCAAGACGAGTTGTCATTCTTTATTAGTAGGCCTATTTCCCTTAAACTATTTGAATTTAGTACACAATCAACGAATAACTTACATAACGTAACTTGCCTCTTTACAAATTTACAAATCAACATATATAATATACATATATAAACAACATATTAACATAAAATATATATTTTGACTTTAAATTATAACAAAACATGGAACATAAAACAAAAACAAACTAGTAGCAAATTATTTCTCCAAAGTATTGCGTGCTAAGAAACCGAAAGCAACATATTATCTTATAAAAAACACAAGTTTATGATTTGACAAGTTAGTAAAACAAATCAATTTGACGTCTCTCCTTGGGGCCGATCGAGGAATCCAAGATGGTGGACGTATGTTTTAAAAACGTTCCAATTAACAATAAAATCAAGAACTAACAAACTGTCCCGTGTTTGTACCAGTTCTACCTCAGTCAGATGTTCTAATTAAGATACCACATGACTGTTTTATTACTATTGGCCAATTAAAACCCGGGCTACGTCTTGATAATCTCGAACCCTGGCGCTTCGTGGTTTTTCGTTTCCCTCCCGTCGTGATCTGAAAGACAACTAATTGCTCTGTGTTTTAATTGCTTGCTTGCTTGCTGCTTGCTAGCTAGTTTGCTCGTCAAGTGAACGAACTGTCAACTAACTTGATATTAATTAGGTTAGTAATGAGTTGGATGTGGTTCATTAGAAAAGAGGCACGTTTCATGCGTGTGCGTGTGCGTGTGCGTGTGCGTGTGCGTGTGCGTGTGCGTGTGCGTGTGCGTGTGCGTGTGCGTGTGCGTGTGCGTGTGTGTGTGTGTGTGTGCGTGTGGGTGTGGGTGTGGGTGTGGGTGTGGGTGTGGGTGTGCGTGTGGGTGTGCGTGTGTGAGGGCGCAGTAGCGTACGTAGGAATATATTTCGGGGGGGGATGCCCCCCACTAATGCTTCGCAGGCGATTTTGTTTGTAATACATATTTGTCGTATCGTTTTTTTAATTGTTTGAGAAGGAACTTAGGTACGGTTTGCTGAAAAGGATTATTTAACCTGATAATTAAGAAAATGAGTGAATTTGAATTGTGGTAAAATTATTTCCTTCTATAAGTTACATTGACAAATTTGATGCAACAAATGTTGTCATTAATTTTGGCGTTAACTTACATATTTTGCTGAACATAACTGAAGCTTGGTTTAAGGGGGGGGGGTTGGCTCCAGCCCCCCCCCCCCCCCCCCAATCCCGGATACGCCACTATGTATTGTGTTGCTAGCGAGGTACCAGTATAACGCTGCGACTCGCCTACGCAAATCTACACACAAATTTACACTATCATTTATTATTATACTTTTTTTTGCACTTCATACCAAAGGTAATTAATAATATCCTTGCCATGTAATTACAAACTGGTCGTTCTTATACACAAGAATCGTGTTTTTTTTACGCTGTGAAAATTTCGCCATGTTCAAAATGAAGTTGTTTTGGCATTAATGATGATTTAACTACTAATCGTGATTTTTCCTTAAATGAAATTAGTATCCGAAATTCATTATCCTGTACCTACGTATATAGTTTTTGTTTCTATTTTTATGAAAATAACTATGTACAAGACATGGATGCAACAACGAAATTGCAGTAAATCATTTTTCAAACAAATTACTACATAAATCATGTTGGAAGTTTATTTTGCGCATGCGAAAAAAATTCAAACTCCGCCGGAATATTTTATGCTTATGTCGTAATCGTTTCTGATTAAAAACGTTTAATTTCAAATTATTAATTTCGAATACGGCTAGTTTATTTATCTATGTATAAATTATTGCTTAATATCAGAAACTTTAGCAATATACTTGTTGTATTCCCGATATGTTGAAAATAATGCTTCAATTATTAATTGTTTGCATAGCCTAGTTTTATTTTAGGTCCTCCTTTGTAAATCAGTTTTTATAACTGGATAGGATAGACATTAAATAAATAAACGGAGAAGTCTCATTCATTGAATCTTGACAAATGATCACAAATATGTACGAATTGTATTTCAATTGACATTGCTTGAAAATACTTCCATACGAAAAACTTACTGTACAGGTTTTCTCGTTCCACTCCATAACAGCAGGGCGATTCTCTAAGATGCGCGGTAAAGTTAACCTTAACGACACTTGTACTAAACTTACCACACGATAAGCTACCGCGCGATTCCCAACTACCATTTCATAACGTTCGATAACCGTATCGAAGGACGTAGCCGTTGCAGCAGAGCAGCGCCTGTTATATATTAGTTTGTGGATGTTTTCGAGATGGCTGTGTACACTATAGAAAGTTAACCAATGACAACGCGTGAATAAATGGAACGTTTGCCATTGGGTGCGTTTGATTTCCGGACACCTTCTGCACTTTTTTCACTTATTGCAGCATTAGGGTTCGTTTGATTTACCGGCACCTTTTGTACTTCATGCCATGTATCCCATGAAATAACATTGAGTGAGTGCAAAGAGTATAAAAGGTGTAGCAAATCAAACGAACCTAGTGTTTGAACTTAGAAGTAGGCCTAGGGTTCTAGGCCTACCCTACGTGCCGTGACGGCACGGCCAAACTAGGAAAGTAGGGTTATGATACAAAATTACTTCTAGACTTTTGTTACATAACTACAAATTATATTTCCTTACTCACACACATATTTTTAAATATAAATATCGTATATTTGTATCGATACACACAACAAATTTCTATAATCAATTAGTTCAAATGCTGAAGTGAACATGAGGCGGCTTGAAAAGTCCGACATGTTTTCTTATCGCACGTCTAAAGGCAGGGTTTTGGAGCGCGCTACTTTTAACGTAGGTGGTAACGATCTTTGTCGATAAAACACGGTAGAGAATCGCTAACTCAATGCGGTAAGGCTCGTAACGTCGAAAACGGGCGTTCAATTTACCATGGACCTTAGAGAATCGCCCTGCTGGTATAGCTCCTTTTGCAGAACATAATTAATTTAAATTTTAATTGTTAGATTAGATTCAATAGCAAAAACCATATCCACCACCATTAATATCAAATCATTTAATGATCCATCCAATTTACAGTAATTGTTTTTATTGAAATCCATTAATTATATTGACACTATAAACTCCATTAAAAGTCTATAATAGTCTTTGTGAAACTGGTTAAATGCGCAATTACATTGGTAATGCAGGTAATATATTTCAATTGGACATAACACGTCTCTAAAAGCCTCGCTGGCCGTAATGGTCATTGTTAAACGGTCACCTGTGTGTATGGAGATCTCGACGCCGTTGTTTGCTACGTGAAGTGGATAAGTAAATACGTGGATTTACATTTTACCGACACATTGTTGGGATTTCATTGGATTCGATTGTGTGTAATGTATCTTCGTGGACATTTACATGTATACTCGTTGCCGTATATAAATAGGTGTGTGAATTTAGCAATAGACCCTTTTCAGAATTTATCTAGGATCCCACCCTCTAGATCATCAATAACAATTTTTTTTTTTTGATTTTTTTTTTGATTAACACACAATTTATTCGGTCCATATATTGGTCCATATGGTCCACATAGTACTATACCCCAAAGCAATGCTTAGAAGAGAGAAGAAAAGCAATTGTACATATTTTAAATTGGTACTTTTTATTTAGATTTGGACCGTATGAATTTTGTAATTCTATCTAATGACACGTACAGTGTTATCTAGAATGATTTTACTGATAATAATTTTTTTTTAGATAAATAAATCAAACACTTCCCTTAGGGCCAGTCTTACAATTTCCCAATCACTACTTATTTGTCGAATAGCTTGTTTTCTCCATGGCAACGACCAATCAAAACTCTTGAAATCCTCCAAATAGCTTCATTGCTACAAATAACTTTCCTATTGGGAGATTGTAAGACAGGTGTATTGGAATATCTTTACGCATAGCCCATCATTACTAATACCCGCGCTCACTCAAGCAGCCGTTACACGTTGCGAACAAAGAAAAGGTTAAGCTACGTTATACTAAGGTTAAATTGAGTTAGTTGGGCTATGTTAGGTTAAGTTAGGTTAGGTTAGGTTAAGGTTCTTTTGAGACCCCACGTTTTCTTCTGAAGTTCGCTTCGCAACGTGTAACGAAATCTGAGTAATAATATTCCAAGGGTAAAGATATTCTGTTACACCGGCCCTAAGTAACGTTTATGGGCTATAGGAAAGCGAAGTCACGTGTGGTAACTTCGAGGGCTGTAGAGTGTAGAAACTTCACTCCAGCCTAACCTGAGGAGGTGTCAATATTTACAACGCCTGATTTACTAATGCAAGCGAGTGTACTATCGCAGGGAGGATGCTACAATGTTAGGATTCAAGAGATCCATTGTGTTGTCTCTGTCTAAGAAGGTAGGAAGACGAGTTTTCAGGATTAATTACCAGTGGGAGAGAATTGAGTACTTCTTAACCCTTTCGTAGGCGGTGGGAAGATTTCTTCCCACCCATTATAAGTTCGCTTCTGGGCGTTGGGAAGATAATTTCCCAGTTTCGGATCGTGCTGCTACCTAGCGGAGCGCGTGGAAATCACTTAAAAAAATTGGTACATGTCTTTAGGCCGATAACTGCAGTTCGTATAGCGTTTTGGCTTGACAGCTGACTGTGTTTTGTGACAACAAAAAAAATCTGAAGAATAAGTGCGTAAAGTGAAACCCCGAGGTGGATTTCTCCAAGCGAGATGTAAATATATCAAATATAAGTATTCTAGAATATGATTAGTGACATTTCCAAACTCATTTATCACATATTGTACAAAGGTGTACTTTGTTACAAAGTTGGGTAATATTTCACCCAGCGCCCATGCCTGATTGCTAACATTTGTAGGTTATGTATCTAAAATATGTAAATTTGTGCTTGGAACTCGTACACTGTAACTAATTACTTTTGTATGATTGTTTTAGGGGTGGACGGAACTTTATACGTGATAATATCAGGAAAAATCAGTGCAGTTAGTGAAAATGTGACTTTTTAAAAACACTATCCAGTGGGCAGTGGGAAGAAAAATACCCACCTCATTATTGTTTATTGTATGCAATTTTTTTTTTTTTTTTTTGGAAATATGTATTAAATAATATTAAAACTTCAAACAGCTATGTAAACTTATATTTTGTAGTACAAATAAAATTGCCCATGAAAGGGTTAAAATGTTTTAACTCTTTCGGGAATTTATCTGGCGTATGTAGGAATTATGTAAATAAATGTTTCTCGGACGGGTGTACTACTTTTATGAATGACTTTCACTTGCTGTTATTTATACAATATAATGTCTCATTACAGAGGATTTTATTTTTTTATTTATTAGCCTCTTCAAAGTTTAACAGGTATACATTATATACTTTAGAACATTCGAGTTGTCATGTTGGTTAACAACATGTCTTACGGATATGGGAGCCAAATTTCCAAATACCCTTATCACAAAAATCTCTATGATTCGATGGGTCAATATTGTTACAGCTATGTAATGAAATGTACTACTGTCTACAAATGGAAATAAAGACAGGTAAACGGAAAGTATCCAATACGTTACGATTGTTGCCATCCAGTCAATATTAATGTGTTCAAAACACTATACTAAGAATAGAAAAACGTGTTTGTTTGAATTTACATACTATAACAATAAAATAAAGCTATACAGTACTAAATAAAAGTATATCACCAATGTATTCCCCATCTTCTCAACGTTATCTTGTGAAAAACACCCATAACAATAACCATGGAGTCTAATGAATATAAATACAATCGGCATAGAAGATATTTAGTAGGAATATAAAGAGGCAAAAACAATATATCACCCATTCATTATCTCATCGTCATTACCTTGTTCAAAAACTAATAACAATAAACATTTTAATGAGTTCAAATACCATAACAGTAAAATATCAACATACAAGACATTAAAGACGTAATTAAGGACCAATAAAAGAACAAAATAATACATCACTAAGGACCCCATCCTTCATTAGCTTGTTCAAAAGTCAATATCTATACCGATTGTGACGTATTTAACCATACGACAACACTAAATGTCGGTAAAGAAGACATTAAAGAGGGAATTAAGGACGAAGAAAAAGAAATTAAAGTGTGACACCAATATAGTCATCCCCTGAACATTATCTTATTCAGAAACCAATAAAAATAAAAATTGTAATAAATTTAAATACGATAATAATATATCTCTAAAAAATTAAGAACAAGTCACCAATGTTGCCATACCGTCAATATTACCTTCAAAAAACAAATAACAATAAAAATTGTAGTGAATTTAAATACGATAACAATAATAAATCGTTATAGAAGACATTAAAGAGGAAATTAAGGACAAGTCACCAATGTTGCCATACCGTAAATATTACCTCATTCAATAACCAATACAATAAAAATTGTAATACATTTAAATACGATAACAATAATACATCGTTATAGAAGACATTAAAGAGGAAATTAAGGAAAAGTCACCAATGTTGCCATACGGTCTATATTACCTCATTCAATAACCAATAAAAATAAAAATTGTAATGCATTTAAATTTTAAATAGGTACGATAACAATAATTAATCCTTATTGAAGACATTAAAGAGGAAATTAAAAACGTCACCAATGTTGCCATACCATCACATTTACCTCATTCAAAAACCAATAACAATAAAGACTATAATGAATGTAAATAGTAAATACCATAACACTAAAATGGAAGACAACGATTAGCAAGGGGCAGCTGCTCGAACAGCGCGCCACCTTTATCGACACTAATAGTTACAACCGCAGTTTGAGTGCGTTCTTATGTTTCCTTCTTTCTGACATAACAAGCTTTATCAATAATCACGTTATAAAGAAACCCAAGGACACATCTTCGCTTTTACCTTTCGGTGGGGTTTTAACCTTGAAAGTTGTGTTTGTTTATATGTGTTGTGTGTTCTGTTTTTTTGTTTTTTCCTTTTTTTTACAGTTACATTATAGTCATGGCTATCTATTCATAGGTTGCACGTACGTCACATTTTTGCGCGTGGTGGCCACATTTGTGATCAAACTTTTACGTTGCTATGGAGAAACAATCGAAAGCTGTTCTGGTAGGACACGTAAAATCTAAGTTCTTCAAAAATTCAGCCTGTTTTTTAAATAAAATTGGTGGTAGTTATTTTATTAGTTTTTTATTACTTATGCTTACTTTTTAAATTCTAAATTAGGCTAATTTATTAAATCTGAATAGAATTTGACAACGATCTAGGATTGGTCCTCATCAATTGTGTCGCAATCATGGCCGCTGTGACGTCACGTGGGAACTATGAATAGCTTGGGATGTCCAACATATATATTTTCGTTTCAATACCTACTATTTTTTATAAGTTGATTTTGTAAGGATTCGGCTATTTGATTTGAGTCCTGAAGGATTATAGTCGTGGCTAAAAGTAGCATTTTTATTTTTGAGATTCAGGACTTTGTTTCGGTGACTCGTTGAGCCGTTGTCATGTAAATCCAGACAGGATTTGATTCCAGGATCGGGATCGGGAGGAACATTTTGTCATATGCACTTTAAACGGTGAATGAATTTGGGGCCGTTATAGGCTAGAAACAAAACACATTATAGTTGGTATCCCCAATCAATATATGGTTCTGTATACCGTGAATTAATTTCATCACGAAGCTGCATTAATCATTGTAGTTGTAAAAATTCCATTTTCGATTTTTTCCGAATTTTGTTGTTGTTGCAATTTTCGAATGTAAAACTAAAAGTGAAATTACCACTATCCATTTCTACACACTAACACACACCCGCATCTCGTGATTGTATTACTGACCGTTACTTTGTGGTTCCTTCCAGAGTATAGGGTGTATAATGTATATATTAATATATTCGTGTGACGAAGACGTGACATGACGTGACAGGGCTGGTAACTATAAAGGAAGACTAAATGAGAAACGTTTAAAGCGACGTGAGTGTGTGCATGTAAATACATCTACATCCCGCTAATGTAACAGGTGTGTACACAGACAAAACACTGTCCTTCCGTTTCCGCTTGATTGGCCACCTGACCGACAGCTCTACCGGGCTCGGCTCATTAGAATACGGTCGCACATCCTCCAGAGAAGGATACCTCTACGTCAAAAACCGTACAACATTTTGTATTAAGAGCGTATAAGTGACGTCTCAAAATTTTATATTTTAAAACAGCTGTCGTTAAGGACCAAGATTGTATTTGACTGTGATGTAAAATCCAAAACCTGGTGTCCTAATACGAGGACCTGTGATCTGGATCGTGATCGCAATCGTACATATTCTCATGCTTAATGATTACGACATTACGATTTTATTATGAACAACAACATAAGAACCAAGTAAGTTAACTTTTTCACGATTTCCAGATTGCGATTGCAATCCCGATACCGACAATTGTGGTTGGGGCTTTAGAGGATTTGAAATAATAACACATACTAAAATAACGTATCCATTCGTGGTTCTACATATTTATGTATATATAGCCTCACTTTTAGTTTGCAAATTTACAGTTCCCACAAAAACCGTAGAGGGGGGGTTAGAAAGATTTACTATCGGTAATCCTGTTCCATGTTAATAACATAATAAAACCCATTAAAGCTAAGTGTTACTGTGCGTAAGTATGCGAGACCATGATCGTGGTGGACAAGTACGCCCGTTCGGTTTACAGGTTTCAGCATTCTTGCACTCTCGCTAAACCTGAACTATTCCCGGCTAAGCAACACATTAGCTAGCGCCTAAAAAAAGAAGAAATTCAGAAATTGAAACATGTAAAAAATAAGTAATTAATTTTGAGGCGTCCTATCCAATCTTGGAAACCGAGTTTCAGAAAGAGCCTCAAACCACTCAGATTCGGGACGGAATGCAGATTCGAGCTAAGTATATGATTTATTCACGGTTGCTATAATATTTAAATATATATATTTTTCCATAGGAATCCCTGATATAGGGTGCTCACCAGTTTGTTTCCTTTTTTTCGATGTATCAATTCAATACATAACAATTGATATTTTGGATTGTGTATTGTGTATTTTCGTAGTCTCAACAATGTTTCAGTTTCATGAATTCATGATAATATCACATTTGAAATATAATTTTGATAGTTTTAAGTCGTTTAATATGAAAATTTAGATTTTAGATTGTAAAAGGAACATAGTATGAGCAACAAGGATACGTCTATAAGTTTGAGAAGCTTATTGTGTTGCTGTTCGAACAGGTTACTGTGTTGCTGTGTATAGTTTCGTGTTGGCGATTTGGTTGAGATGCTGTGTAAGGCCAACATTTGTATTAATGGATACTAATGAGAAATTAATAAAACGAACATTTGGTGGCGGTGCCGGTTACGAACAATATTGAAAACTAATGAAATTAATACATTTGGTGGCGGTGCCGGTTACGAACAATATTGTAAACTAATGAAATTAATACATTTGGTGGCGGTGCCGGTTACGAACAATATTGAAAACTAATGAAATTAATACATTTGGTGGCGGTGCCGGTTACGAACAATATTGTAAACTAATGAAATTAATACATTTGGTGGCAGTGCCGGTTACGAACAATATTAAAAACTAAGAAATTAATACATTTGGTGGCGGTGCGGTTACGAACAATATTGAAAACTAATGAAATCAATACATTTGGTGGCGGTGCCGGTTACGCACAATATTGTAAACTAATGAAATTAATACATTTGGTGGCGGTGCCGGTTACGCACAATATTGAAAACTAATTAAATTAATACATTTTGGCGACGGCGATGTGTTTAATTCCTGGCTGGGAACTTTCCTGGTGATATTGTAAAAATAGCTCTTCGTGTAATTTGTCCATCACAAATTTGACCACCGTCCCCAAAAAAGATTTCAAATTCGCGGTTTTCACGTGACGTCACGGTGGCCATATTGAATATTGATCTCATCAAGCATAACGTAGAAGATGGGCAGGTATGATTTTTAAATTGCTTAAAATCAGTGTTTAGAATTTTGAAAAATATTACAAATTACAAAATCAATTTTATAAAAATAAAAAAAACGCACATGCTTCACCAAATGAGTTTTTTCTTTTTTGAACTACAATAGCGTTAATAACGAATAAGGTAGCTGTGACGACCCAGATCGGACCAACAATCGGTTGCTAGGTAGTTTCATTGTTGTGTCTTTATTTGATTCGCGCACATGCAATGTTTGTCCGAAACAAAACATTGTGGAGCGACCATCTTTTCATTCGGAATTAACGCTATAAGGAGCTTGGAATAACGTCATTTCCGGTATCGCACGGTAGCCATACTGAGGTACTCTGTAAACATTTGTTAACCATGTAACCAAGATGGCGGAAATCATTTATCCCACTAATGCTGTTGATCATCTAAGGATCTAGGTTCTACTGTATCGACTATAACTCCCACACTTGCTACGGGCGCTCACTCCACTCATAACTCACACATTATTTACACATTTAGCCTACACTTGCTATAGGCGCTCACTCATAACTCACACATTATCTGCACATTTAGATTTCTCATCGCAACATACTCAAACAAATAACCAAGATGGCGGAAATCATTTATCCCACTAATGCTGTTGATCATCTAAGGATCTAGGTTCTACTGCACCGACTATAACTCCCACACTTGCTTGGCGCTCGCTCACTCATAACTCACACATTATTTACACATTTAGATTTCTCATCGCAACATACTCAAACAAAAAACCAAGATGGCCGAAATCATTTATTCCACTAATGCTTTTGATCATCAGAGTATCTAGGTTCTACTGTACTGACTATAACTCCCACACTTGCTGTAGGCGCTCACTCATAACTCACACATTACTTACACATTTAGATTTCTCATCGCAACATACTCAAACAAATAACCAAGATGGCGGAAATCATTTATTCCACTAATGCTGTTGATCAACTAAGGATCTAGGTGCTAGTCGTAAGAGGCGACGAAAGGAGACCCGTCTCGGCCCGGGGTAGAATAGGCCCAGAGTGACTCTGCTAGTCGTAAGAGGCGACAAAAGGAGACCCTGTCCCTATCCCCCCACTGTCCCACTGAATATGTCTCCTCCCACTTGGCCCTGCCCTCCCTTGCTGGACTCCCGTACGACGACCCACGCGACGTACAATGGATCTGATTCGGATGTGACTTATTCTTCATCATCATCATCTTTCTCATCTTCATTATCACCCGCTCATCGTCTCGATTAGCCATTGTTGCAAAAATATGAGACGTTAAGCCCCATTAATCAATCAATCTACTGTACTGACTATATATAACTCCCACTCTTGCTGTAGGCGCTCACTCATAACTCACACATTATTTACACATTTAGAAAGTCTTTGTTCGCGCACATTAATTAATTACCTTGACTGACTGCCTGACTGAATGTCGGGGTAGGATTGTGCAGGTGTTGTGAGCCTAAGGCACGTCCCATGTCTGTACCTGCCTGCTTGAGGCTAGCTAGGCACGTCCGCGGGTGATTTGTCTGTAAGCGATACGATACCTGCCTGCACATCATTGAGTAGGCGGAGACAGGCCCGGCTTAAGGGTAAAATCTCGTGTACGCGGGAAGTGAAAATGCCGCCTATTATAATATGATATATTTCCTCTGACAATAGCATGTTGATAATCACCTATTTTAAAGATGAGATAACAAGAAACTTTAAAAGGCTTTTGTATTATTTTGCTAAGGAAACCTATTCGGGGATAATTCATGCCCTAATTGTGAGGAATAACTAGGTAGAATGGACACGGGAAGTTTGAGCGGACTCATCCCTTAGCATCCACCCTAACGACGGTAGACAACATTGGCAAAACTTAATTATGATTCCCAGTGTTGGGTATTGGACCAGCGATCTCCTGAACCAGAGTCTCGCGCGTTACACATTGATGTATGAAAAATTGGGTGCGAAGGAAGCATGTAAAATAAATGAGTAGTTCCAGCTTATGTTTTTATGTTTTATTTTATTAAAAACAATTATTTTTATTTAAATTAACTAATGTGAAATGAGTAATTATCAACGTAAACTTAAGAGTATAAGGCACCCAACTCAAACAATCAACAACTATGCATGTACAACTATTTATGTGTCACCATCACTCACCAGCGAGTTATTTTATGAACTACTTAAAAGGGGTTGGTCTGATTTTCTATCTAAGTACTGGTTGTGTTATTTTAATATTTTACTTGACAAGCACAAGTAGTATTATGCTCCTTTAGAAGAAGTTATTGAATTCTGTGTAATACACTTTAAAAAATGTAATAAATATATACGTAATAATAATATTTAAGACATAATTATGCCAGGCTATAGTTTTGATTGATACACGATACATAATTTGTATTTGTATATGCCTACAAAACATCTCTAAAACATATACTGCCTAAAATTACCTTATTTAGCTTGTTCAACTTTACAAGAAAATGTGATTTTCCGATAAATGTTATGAAAGTTACTGAGGCGTGCCCTGCTTTCTAAAAGACGTAGCAACACAAAAGGCACCATCTTGGCCCGCCCTCCCTGAGTACATCCCTCACCTATACCACGAGTATTCAGGAGGCCGTCATCCCGAATGTCTGCCATCTCCGTCCCGTCATCCTCGCCCTCGAGATCGTGCTCCGCGTCGGCGTCAACGTGAGACTCATGTTTGTCGGCGCCCCCTCCTCCCCCCCCCCCCCTTCACCAACGATCAAACATTTTGACATTGTACTCTTTAAAATAAAAGCTTCTTCTGCCCGAACTTTCTTTTTTTTGCTGTCTCCCATCCCGAAGGTTTTTTACGTTTTCTATCCATGTATGCACTTCTTAAATTAAAGAAAAACACATCCTACTCGAGCAAAGAAACAAGAGAGACTATCAGAATGCAATAGTGATGACTGACTGGCACAGGTTGCGGGTCTTGGAAACACGTGTATGTCGCCTATGTAGGTACAAATTTGCCGCCTGTTAGTTTCGGAATGTTTCGCCAGTTAAGTTTTGTTCAAAAGCACCTGCACCTCATGGAACATATCAACCCTTCAATAAAGCGAATGATGAATGAAGAATTAGTGTTATAGGCAAAGCCGACGTATTTGAAAAACGTTACGTACTTCGTTAATAGCTTCATAGGACCCAACCAAAGTCTCCAAGCCTCCAGAGTGTATATAAGGGATGTTGTACAATAAAACTCGTAATAAGTTATGGGCACGCTCTTTGCTAAAACCCGTCATGTATAATGTGTTATTACCTATAAGTAACTAATATGTTCTATACAATTCTTGT
Source organism: Isoperla grammatica (assembly GCA_945910005.1). Taxonomy (NCBI): domain Eukaryota; kingdom Metazoa; phylum Arthropoda; class Insecta; order Plecoptera; family Perlodidae; genus Isoperla; species Isoperla grammatica. Next base: position 11,666,929 of record OX246744.1, read on the forward strand.
CTTAAATTATTTTTTAAATAGGCGGCACTTCTCCGAAGTGCCGCCTATGCAATTGTGCCGCCGTACGCGGTCGCGTACGTCGCTTACGCCTAAAGCCGGCCCTGGGCGGAGAAAATACACGGTGACCCTTGCTTTGCTGTTATTGGCTTACGTCACAGACACAGGTGCTTGCTGGTCTTGTGGGGTCATTCCTGCTCTCGATTAAGGTCGATTTCCTGTTCAGGGTGGGGTTTTTTAACTTCTGAAATTTACGTTTTAGCAAACTTTTGGTTTAAAAAAAAAAAAAAAATTCCGATAGTAAGATATTTTTCTCCAAACAATCGTGGCGCCTGTTAGAAGACGCCATTGTTGAAACAATGGAAATAAATTTCGGAAATTTACGGCTTCATCAAACTTTTAGTCCATTAAATTAAACAAAAAAATTAAAAATAATTTTTTAGTGGATAATAGGAGATTTTTCTCCAAACAAACGTGGCGCCTGTAAGAAGACGCCATCGTTGCAACCGTGACAATAAATACACATTAACCTGATAAACTCGAACGATTCCGGTCACCTGAAATACTAAACTATGATTTTTTTCGGTGGCTTTCTTCAGTCACAAAGCGAAATACTGGAATTGAGTTTTACTAACGGGCCTTCTACTGCTACTAATAGACAAAAAAGTAAAAAACTACTCTAGCATTTCAAATGGAACAGTTAAACCAATATTCCGAAAAGCTAACGAGAATTGTAATTTGTATAAACATTTCTAACACTTGTTTTTAAATGGGCACCAAGTTGAAATGAGTGTCTATAAGAAACTAGAAGTTTATCACTGTCAGTTGTGTTAAAATATCAAACAAGAAATAAACCAAAAATAATGCACTTGTTTATTTTTTAGTTTTTTTTTTTTAGAGTAACGCTTTGCTCCTGTGCATCACACCAACCAATTCTTACACCATAATTACACCAATTAACACCATGGTGACTTTTTTAATATTCTGATATTATTAAAAGTGTTCATTTAGTTTTGTTTTTAATAAGCAATTATAGTGTAATGGATTGAGATGGGTGTTGGAAACAGCATTCCAGGCTAGTTACTTTATAGGTGTGTGAATTTCGTAACCGAATGCAATAATCGGTCCGTAGTTGCTTCGCAGCTGCCAGAGCTGGGCAGTATCGAAAATACATGTATTTGAAATACGTTTGTAGTTTGTATTTAATCGAAAACACCCGAGCTTAAAGAATCTTGTATTTTGTATCGAAAAATACATTTTTCGGACTTTACAAAATACTCTTCCCGTCAATTAATAGTTAATACAGTGATAATTGTATAATAGAGTGTAATAGTGAATATATATAAAACATAAATATATAATAAACATATAATAAATATATAATACATAAAAGTAAATAATAAATTAATAGTATAATAATAATAAAGTAATACATTTTCCGACTACATAGCAAGCAGTAACCTTTATCAGTTACCGTTCGTCAGGAAGTTGCTACCTCCACCCAATCCAAGTGGCAGAAATGTTAACCTAGATTTGAAGGTTAGCTTTGCAATACCAAAACCAAAGTCCAAAATTCTATTCTTTTTGTAAAACACATTTCTTAATAATATGTTGTATTAAATCATTTCGTATTTCCCGACAGTAACATTACTCTTAATATTTATAATATTGGCAAATGTATTTTCCTTTGAGTAGTTTTGAAAAAACAAATAAAGTCTGTATCGAAAATACCTATCTTCAAAAGTATCTTGTATTTTGTATCTAAAATACAAATATTTGAGTATTTTGCAGTTTGTATCTAAAATACAAATATTTGAGTATTGAAGCGTGAAGTATCACGATGACATCCCACCTAATTCTTGTTGTATTGGTTGGAGCTAAGAGCGTATAAATATAATATTGACGTGATTCTATTGTGCTCTAAGCCCCGAAGAATGCGTGTTGTATGTGTGTTATATGCGTGTTATATGCGTGGGCCGTCTCGCAGGATAAATGCATGATCAATTAACAATTAGCTATTGATGAAACGCCCTATAAATTCAGGAAAAGTGAAGTAATGTTGTTTTACTATTCATCGTAAATTGTACATTCAGAAATATTATTGCCATCGAAGGGCCGGTCTTACAATCTCCTACTAGGAAATTTATTTGTATAAATTAAGCTATTTGGAGGATTTCAAGAGTTTTGATTGCTGGTTGCCATGGAGAAAACAAGCTATTCGAAAAATAAGTAGTTATTGGGACATTGTAAGACTGGACGTATTTAACCATAAAAGTATAATTTAAAAACCACACTGCCGTTTAATAGTATACTTTTTCATAAAAGTGATCTTACCTGTTGAAGCGCCC
>OX246744.1:11669473-11729485 GCA_945910005.1 Isoperla grammatica
TGTGACTTGATACCATACGCAATTCAAAATTCAGTGGATTTGACATTCGACAATAGTAGTAAATTGTAAAAAAAAAAAAATCGCCAAAGTATATATATACAACATTTCTAAAACAATTTGTAAATTATTGAAACATAAATCGTACAAAAAAATCGTTAACACCAAATATTTGGTGTTCCGTCCGGCACCTTTCAATTCTCCCAATTCTCCACACTCTAATCGTCTGTATGCAAAGCGGCTGTTCTAACTGCACCGCCAGTCCCCCCCCCCCCCCTGCGCCCCGGGCTCAGTCAAATTTCAACAACACTCAGGCCATCAGGAAAACAATTACCAATACCGCTGATGCCGGAGCTACGTCTAATAATGACGCATTAAAGCTTTGTAAAGACTTGAGTTGCCGATAGCGACGATAGCATGGAGAGGTGTTTTTGTTCGGTGGGTTCCTATAAAGCGCAATTTAAAATCAAAGATTTTGAATGATGCGTCTAGGAGGAAAAATGTCTTCACGGAATTTCTCGGTATTGTATAAATTTAGTATGCGTAAGGACGGAGATAGTCTTTGACGGTACAATGCACCTTTGCGTCACCGCATGGGCTGGGCTTGTCCTGGTATCTGATTTGTGGGTTACATAATCATCGAACTTTTGATGGCTTATTTAATATATTCACTTTTTTAATAAATATTATAAAAGGTATATATTGCGATCAGTATGTTGTTTTTGGTAATTTCCTTAAAAGCAACGCAACCAATTTGTACCAAATTCTTTATATAACAATCGACATTTTTGCAATGCAAGTCCGCAATTGTGATTCCAGTAAAACAAAAGAAACAAATCAAAATTTTGTATTAAAATTAACGTTATAACCTAGTTATTTATTTAATATGTAGATTACATTTTTTCTTCTTTTCATATGCCCACAGTTTTGGCTTACTAGACCATTACTCATAGAATAGCACATTCATTTCATAATATACCGGTAACAATCCTCACAGTATTTCATATAGCTAGTTTCGTTCCTATTGCGGAACACCCAGCTTCGGTCTGTTTTAAATTAATCCCTAAAGAAAATCCAATTATTCCATCCTATGGAGAATTTAATGATTTTCCTTCTGATAAAGGTTTTTTTTAAATTCCAATAAATATTATCATTTTGCAACATTTCCGTCCAACAACATCACATGACAAAAGGTAATTAAGAACATCTGTCAAACGTAAATATTGATTAGAAAAAGGAAATATTCATAAGAAAGAGCAGGATGACACATTTTCATTTACATTTGGAACAATTTAAACACATTTAAAGCAAATACATTTAACGTACCAAATTCGAGAGCTCCGCATCAGTAAAGCAAATAGACCTTCAAATGCCCAATACATAAATATTTGAATCTACTTTATGAACCACTTCTACTCACCAATCTTCACTTTCAATCGCGCCACACATAGATATACGATGAAACCCTCAATACTCGCCGCGCTGTTTTTACCTTCCTGTCGATCGTGCTGGGCCAGCCCCTTGGGCGCCAACATACGCCGGTCCGCCACTGCATCGACCCCTCATCTTAGATAGATAGATAGATAGATTTACATACGGAAAGATTGTGTTTACCCTCGGACACTTCCCACTAAAGCAGGTGCGATAACTTACACTAGTGGTCACACCCAATTGAATCGGCGCAAAAAAAAAACGAAAAAAAAAACGAAAACCGAAGCGAGTTTCGTAAAATTTTAATTCAATTAATTTTTTTCGCTGAGTTGTTTGAACGTAGCTGTTGCATCTAGCGCCTGCCTTTATTAGGATGAAGGTTGTGGGGTGGGGGATTTTATTTTTGCCAATTTGGTGGAACTTTTTTGCATGTTTTCTGTGTGAATATTTAATCACCGGGTATTGGTTTTTGGTTGGTAGGACTGACTACACTTAGTACGATACGATGGTCGTAGTAATGTAGTCAATTTGTGGCAGTAAAAACACACCTTGATTTTCCTTTGACGGCTCCGATAATGGAAATTAAAAAGATAATGTGTGTTTGTTTATTAATGTAAGAGGGAGAAGGACGGAGCGTCAGTGCTCGTGTTTCGGTTGGTGTGTTGAAAACAGCGGTTCCGGGGACGTAAATTGTTAAATAACTACATAACTACATAACACACGACAGTAACTCATTTCATTAATATATTTATATTTTATAATTGAAATAAATCAATACATTTGTATTTATTGCCTATATCCATACACTCAAGTTACAAGAACTGATTTTCAGTGGGACCTGCACATTATATACCATTAAATAAATAAATAAATTCACACTTAGAGTCTACCCACTCAGTAACAAGACTGATTTTCAGTGGGGGACTTTAATTTAAAGCGACTAAACCAACCCTGCCTGTAGGCTCCGAACACCATCGACGAGTGAGCGATAACCAATCAAAGATCTATATTTCAAATATGATACATATGAATCAGTGATTGGACAGTGCGAACACCTGCGGACAAATGCTAGATTCAACCATGCCGATTCAGAACAACTTTGAATTTATTGAGTGCTTCGTTGCTAGGACGGCTCCAAAGTCACCGTTTATAGATAGCTTGAAGTCAATGTACAAAGTTACAACAACTCACCCGACGGGAAATCGAACTCGGGACCTTCTGCATTGAAAGCAGTAATGAACCCACTTTCAAGATCAACGAGCCACACAAAATATTTGTTTGGATTTTATTTTTTAGTGTGCTGAATGTTTATATTTCAGTCTCTTCATAATCGTCCATCATTCACAATAATACATTAAAATATGTACTATTCATAGTTCCCACGTGACGTCACAGCGGCCATGATTGCGACACAATTGATGAGGACCAATCTTAGATCATTGGCAAATACTATTGAAATTTAATAAATAAGCCTATAATTTAGAACTTAAAAAGTAAACATAAGTAATAAACAAAATATTAACACCCATACCAATTTTATCTCAAAAACAGACAGAACTTTGAAGGACTAAGAATTTCTGTGTTCTACCACAACAGCCTTCAATTGTTTCTCCATGGCAACGTCAAAGTTTGATCACAAATGTGGCCGCCACGCGCACAGACGTGCCATACGAGCAATTCCTATGAATACTGGGACTTTCGTCCTGTTCAAAGATATAAAATAAAGCCAGGCACAAACTAAAAAAATAATATCATTTGGTTGTGGGTTCCACCCCGTTACGCCCCCCCCCCCCTCCCCCCTCCCCCCCTTGTTTCGCCACTGCAGCGCGTTATGGAAATATTATGACTTATATCCCGAGCAGGAGTGAAACAGAATTCTTCTTGAAATGCTCGACCGCGCCCAAATCAGTCGATATTTATTCTTGACGCTCTTGAAATTAATGATGGCGCAGTTGGTAGGATATGTTAACCCGGCCTAGGTCTTCAATCAAAACAAACCTCGGCCGACGTACAACTGCTCAGGTAGTCGTAGACATACACTACGTTTATCAAGCGGACTGGGCTCGCACTTGGCGGTGCGAGCCGAGTTTAGTGCGCACCGAGTTTGACTGATAAACACCTTAGCTAGAGCTTATTTCAGTTCTGTTAAGAAGCCGGTCTAGCCCGGTTTAATAGGACTAGGGATAGGGTTTAATAGGATATGTCCGGATTGAAGTATGCTTGCTAAACGGGTTCCGAACTCAGTGCGTACTGAAGTCAGTCCGAACCCAGTCCGCTTGATAAACGTAGTGAGTTAGAAGCCGAGGGGAATTTAGTTTGTGGTTGAAAAGAAATTCTGTTCCATTAATTTCGTTCTATCATCAACTTGGTTAGAACTCTTCCACTGCGAAATCAGTTATATTTTGTTATTTGTTAGCTAGAATAAAAAGGAATCTATTTCTGGTTTAATTTCAGGACATAACGTGTCAGGATATTAGTCTTTCAGGATTTAAAGAAGTAAATACCTGACATTCTGAAATACAAACACCTTTCAAATGATCATTTTGTAAATGTATATAATATGTGAATACGTAGCATTACAACTCCTGAAATGCAGCAGCAAACGAGCTAGTTATAGTTTATTAATTAATTTATATCTGATTTGTATTAATTACATTCTGTTATTGATTATTTACACACAAATGTCCTTAAAGAAAAGGTTAATAGTTCAAACCTATAAGAACAAATTTATTATGAGATCTTGATTAAGGCACATGTTATACAACATGTGTCTCCTAAGACTAAAGGTAGGCTATGTATACTCGAGTTGTTTGAATATTGGGAGGAAGTCCAAGTATTATTATTATTATTTTATTGTTGCAATACATACAAACTCGGTCAAAACCGGCATAAACATGTTGTACGGACACAAATGTCAAGTATTTCCATGTGTTTACCTTATTAAAATCTACTTAGAACTACTTAATATATCATTGTCCACAATATTTTTTCCAAACCGAACTATGGATGCTATGTACGGTCGTGGCCGATTTGTACTCATCCCAGCATTCGCTCTTTGTACGGTGGAAACCACGAAAACCACCATCAGGATGGAGAACTTCTTGAAATCTTCATTTTTCTTAGTTCAAAAATTTTCGCACTATCCTACACGTGTTCAAAATAATTGCTTTTTGCATCTCGATGTATATGTTCGGTTGGAGACCAATTAGTTTAATACTGTCATGGAGTTTACGTGGAACAATGCCATTTGCTGATATAATTAACGGTATAACAGTTACATTATTCTGCTTCCACAACCTTTTAATTTCAATAGATAATTCCTTGTATCTGTTTATCTTTTCCCGCCAAGTTGTCTCTACATTGTGGCATAAAGGGACGGCAACATCAATTAAAATCGTTTCTTGTTTCTTCTTGTCAATAAATATAATATCCGGTCTATTGTGATGTATGGTTTGGTCTGTAATAACTGCCCGGTCGTAATATAATTTGTAGTCTTTACTATCTAATACCTTTTCAGGCTTGTATTTGTAATACGCAGTGGTTGTGTTTATAAGTTTATACTTCATGGCTAATTTTTGATGTACAATGTTTGCAACTTGGTTATGCCTATGAAACATGTTTGACAAAGCATTTTGCACCCAGATACGATATGTTCAATTGTTTCGCCGTTCAAATTACATTTTCTACATTTATCTTCCACTGTGACGTCTTTCAGTATGTATTTTTTGTAATTGTTAGTCTTGATTACTTTATCTTGAATAGCGATCATAAATCCCTCTGTTTCGCTGAAAATGTCCCCGGACGTTAACCATTTGTTCGATGCTACCCTATCGACGCTATCCTTAAGAAGTTCTTTATAATGTCTGCTATGTAACGTCTTTTCTGATATTCTGATCTCTTTTGCTGTGTCAGAATTTAGTTTTTGAAGCAAGTTTAAATTTCCGTCATTTAAATTGAGGGGAGAAAGCGACTTGTCTGCCGATACTATAGCTCTATGAAGTTGTGAATGTGGGCATTTTGTATAAAAGTACTTTCTCAGAATTTCAATTTGTTTATAATATAAATTGTTTAAATCAATCAAGCCTCTTCCCCCTTTTTGTCACTCGTTCTATTGCTGACTTAGGGTGATGACTTCTGTATTTGGTGAATGTTGTGCGGGTGAGAATTTTTAGGGCATGAAGTTCTGTCTGTGTCCAGTTAATAATTCCAAATGAATATGTTAGTACCGGTATAGCATAAGTGTTAATTGCTTTGATCTTGTTTTTACCATTCAATTGTGTTTTTAAAATGGATCCTATTCGTTTCTTGTATGCATAAATTAGTTTACTTTTCATCAGTTTATGATCAATTCGTTTAGCCTGCGCAAATCCTAGATATTTGTGTATATCTTCTTCGTCCATTACTCCAATCCGGTTGTCTTCGTCAATTTCAAACTCTTCTAATTTCGTAATCTTTCCTTTGATGACATGAAGCGACTTACATTTATCAATTCCAAAATCCATACATATATCTCTACTGAATTCTAACGTTGAGTTAAGAAGATTCGTCATGTGTGTCGCATTTAAAGCATATAGCTTGAGATCGTCCATGTAGAATAGATGCGAAAGTGTGTGGCAAACCGTATTACCGTCCTTTATCTTGAAACCATGTGTAGATTTGTTTAGTATATGAGATAATGGATTTAATGAAAGACAAAACCATAACGCACTAAACGAGTCACCTTGAAAAATACCTCGTCGGATGTTAACTGGGTCAGTACATATCTGCTCTTTGCCTACGTTTAACTTTAATGTTGTTTTCCAACTCGTCATCGCTGTCCGCAAAAAGTTTACTATCAATGGGTTTACTTTATAAATTTCCAGTATCTGTATTAGCCACGAATGTGGTGACGAATCATACGCTTTCTTGTAATCAATATAGCTAACGTGAATGTTTCTCTTCTTGTTGAAAGCTTGGTTCATTACAACAGAATCGATAATTAATTGTTCCTTACACCCTTGCGACAATTTACGACATCCCTTTTGTTCTTCAGCTAATATATTGTGTTCTTCGCAGTGACTATATATTTTATTTGTTATGCACGATGTCAAGATTTTGTAAATAGTAGGTAAGCATGTAATTGGTCTATATTTACTTGGATTTTTGGTGTCATTATCTTTTGGTTTAAGAAATGTTATTCCTTCAGTAAAGAAATCTGGTAAATCCTTGTCTCCTAATATAAATTCATTAAGACATTTAGCAATCTGGGTGTGCATGTTTGAAAACTTCTTGTACCAAAAATTTTGAATGTTATCGTTACCGGGTGCTTTCCAATTATGAGTATTTCGTATCGTTGATTTTATATCATTTACACTGATGCCATCAAATGTCATTTCTTCGATATCACTCATTGCCTCAATTTCATCTTGAATCCATGTTGCATTGTGATTGCCTAATGATTGCATCAAAAAATAAAATACCAACCAATATCTTCTTATCCTGCTTACACTGAGCCATATCTCTAGCGGTCAAATCAAGTCTGTCACTTGGTCCGCGATTTATGCAAATAGTCACGACCATTCCTGGTCATTACGTCTTGTAGGTTTTACTAATGACCTAATGGTTTCGCGGTCGTTTAAGTTCGCTATTTATCGGAGTTATTGCATCGTATATTATCGACAAATGTTGTCAAGAAAAAAAAACTTGCACGAAAATTTATATTCGACAATTTAATGAAACCTCTTCGATTGCGGTTAAGTATTTAAAATGATGACGCGGCCTCATGAAAAGTTCATTGCACTAATTATAATACCCAGCTATATAAAGGCAAGTTAGTTGCATTGCATTAACCCAGAGATGGATGTCGTGTGTTTCTGGGTCAGTTAGGATATTTCGGGGACTTGTCCGGCCCTTCCTCAGAGGAAAGCATCAGGAGCAGCCAACTGACTATGTAATGTTTAGTAGTTAAATAACGAAGTAAATTACATGATGTGCTTTCTGATTTGCGTAAGGAATTTTGGTGATTTACATATTATTAATAGGATTGATAACTGAACGCCATTATCTTTAAAAAAAAATCCACGAAGAATTGTGGCACAGCTGTTCGAGCTCCCAAAAAGAGACCCGTCACATCCCAGTACTTTTTGTAGCTCTCTTTTCGGGCACCGGTCACCAAAAGGAAGGACCCACAGACGGCGAAACACATTTTAAAGGATGAAATAAAATTTTAAAAAAAAATACAGAACCAATGAGACCACATTCAGCGCAGGCTGCCTAGGGGGCAAAAACTTTGAAGATACCACCATATCTGATTCACATGGTAAAATAAACTAAAGTGGCCCGGTGAAATTCTAAACGATTGAGTTTTTTGATTATATGGCCGGATTTATTGTTACCCAGCAGGCATTGCGGGCAGGAGTACCCTTGCTAAGTCAGATCGTGGCGCTATGCAAAACACTTTTTACAATGCCCTCCAGTCAGATTGTGATAGGAGACTCCACTCATTCAACAGGTAGGTATGGAAGGGCCGCGGATTATCAAAAACGATGCCGAATTATATGAAAATGTTGTTCGCACCTGTATAGTGTGAACATATTTATAACCATAATTTTTGTTTATAGAGTTTTTTAATTCGAACGGTATAATCACTGCGTGGATTTATTGGGAGTTTTTTTTTGAGATAATGAAGACTAGCACCTTTCCCAGAAGATCTATTTCGTAATTCGTGGAGTGAAACCTTCAACATATATATGAGCCATTGAGAATAAAGATGGTCCAAGTCACTTTTGTATATTTGCCAACTTGGTAACTTCAGCGTTCTCTGTGACCACTAGTTTGAAAATTTGTAATTTTGGTCATGGCCCAGTTTTATCGCTAACGTGTAACGGTAAAAATTGGGGCATGTCCAAAATTAAACATTTTCAAACTAGTGGTCAAAGAGGATGCTGAAGTTGCTAAGTTTGTAAACATTCAAAAGGGACTTGGCCCACTTTTATTCTCATGGACTCATATAGGCTCGAAGCGCCGCGATTCGGATTGAATCAAACTATATTATCACATACCTAGGTATATAATTTCAAGATTTAGCTAGAGGTCAGCGTCTAGGTCATAGAATGACGTCACCGAATCAGATCTTATCACACGTCGCCGGGGTCGTAATAAGGGGGGCGAGGGGCGAGGGTATACGCGTCTAATACAAATAATAATAAATCAATAATAATAGTTATTATTATTATTATCATTATTATTATTATTATTATTATTATTATTATTATTATTATTATTATTATTATTATTATTATTATTATTATTATTATTATTATTATTAATATTATTAATATTATTATTATTATTATTATTGTTGTAATTATTATTATTATTATTATTATTATTATTATTGTTATTATTATTATTATTATTATTATTATTATTATTATTATTATTATTATTATTATTATTATTATTATTATCATTATTATTATTATTATTATTATTATTATTATTATTATTATCATCATCATCATCATTATTATTATTATTATTATTGTTATTATTATTTCAAGTCGTCTATCATCAATTGAACTATACCCTCTGTGGTCACCAATCTCACTAACACAAATACCTCGAAGCCGCTTAACCAAGAAAACGTTTAATCCAAACCAGCCTGACCACTTCGATTCAATTATCGACTTCTTCTTCTTCTTATGTTGTATCTACAACCACTTCTTTTCGAACAAGTCCGACAAGTAATAATATACATAGATCCCGTCCTGCAATGTTATATTATAGCAATAATAATTTTTTAATGACCGATGAAATATTTGCACTAATTAAGTTTATTAGGTCTTCGTTCATGAGTTGTAGTATCAATTAGACGCAAATACTCCACCTAGTATGTGTTTGCACACCTGCATAACGTGTCAAAACGTGTTTATCGAGACAGGTTTCACAAGATATTGGCAATCCATCTTTAAAGCTGTTGCACTGGTTCAGATTAAATGTAAGTGCATTGTGTGTGTTTTTTTTTTTTTTTTTTTTTTTATACGATCAGTTTTAATGGGATATGCTGATGTTGTTGCAATGCAAGGTTAACTGTTAATGTGTCTGGGTGGTTGCAGTATAAACGGTTTGTTATTCTTTTGTATTTTGTTTTTTGGGGCAGCTTTTCGTAGACCAAAATAGTTGTATTCTAAATGCATTCTTAGGACCGGTTTCACTAAATTTTTAAACGTTGGTTAGTTGGTAATTGGAGATTTGCTAAGAACAGGTGGTGATTAATTTTTGGTAGGAAATCTGTCCAGGGACAATTCTTGTCCGACTATCTAGGTATTGTAGTATTTGGAATAGTTGGGGAGGTATGTCCAAGGGCTATTAGTAGGCCTAGGTCAATCTCAACGTTAGCCTTGTTAAAACCTCATAATTCTGACCGAATTTTTTTTTTTTTATTTATATCTATATTTTTTCATATGTAAATTTATAAATTTATGATTTTTTTTTTAAAGAAGTTATTCCGAGGTTCCCCTCAGAAATCAAATGAAGAATGGCTTGAGTTGTCCATGCACAATTTTCCATGAAAAATTGTTAAATTATTATCACCGGTTATGGGTAAAAAATAAAACTTATTTATTTTTGAACAGTTGCATAATTATGTGTATTGATATATCCCTGCAATTATCTATCCCGGCAATAACTATTATCTAGATATTATTTACCACACAGAGGCTGTAAAACAATCTTATTGTGACTCGATTGAACCTATAAATAGTTACCTATAGCGTCCTAGACATTTCCACTCCGTTTTTAAAACAGCCTATTTTCCCTCCACCTAAACAACCATGATAATGATAATTATTGGATCAATTTATCTCATATTTTGGAAACAACGCTACCGAAATTATTAAATAAAACAATCTAGGCGGTAGTTTTCTACCCTTTCATCGACTAACTACCTGTTATAGAATTGTGTGTATTGTCCCTAGAGATTTGATTTCGCTACCTGTTGTAGTAAATGTGTGATTAGTATGTTAACAATCACTTGTTATATAAAATTAAAAAAATTGTAAAAAGGATAGAAAGGATGTCTGCAAGTTATTTTCAGACACGTGATTTTTGAAATCTGTAGATAATGAGTGAAATTGGTTTCGGTCGTGTTTCAAAAGGGAATCACGCAGGGGTCGGTCGTCGGTCCGCGCAAACAAACCCTCACGGCTTCTGTAAGGGGCGGAAGAGGGCAGTTTTCTCTAATTAACTCTAATTCACTCCACATTTAGCGGCATCACCCTAGTTGTCAAGTATGTCGCCCGAATCACACACGCATGGGGGTTGAGTTGAGTTGAGTTGTTGGCCATTATCTAATTATTGTTTCTAGCGTGGGGGATGTGTTACTGATTTGACGTTTTTTGTTTGGTTTGGTTTGGAAGGGGTTGATAACAAGTCAATTATCGCTTGTGTGATGGTATTTGTAATGAACTGGTTAACTTTCGACCCCTTTCCTTAGTTTATGGTGGCAAGTGAACTAGGTTATATGTTAACAAGTCTTGAATTTGATTATATGTCAAACAATCATAAACTGACAATGAAATTGTATTTCCAGGAAAGGAATTCTATGTTTCCAAGAAAAACTTATCCCTGAATAGTGAATACACACAAAAAAAAACCAAATTATTAAATTTTATAAGCTATGATTTAAAAAATAATTGTGTGCTGCATTTTTTTTTTACTCAAATCTACACAGTAATTTGACATAAATTAATTAAGCAATAAACAAATAAATAAACACACAATGAAAGAAAATTATTACATATATAAAGCATATAAAATAAACTAAGGTATACATATTTGCATTTGTGGTCTATCTATCCATTCCACTTTAGGCCCTACATATTGTTTGATTAGGATGAAACTGTCTAAACTAACATCAAAACGCCGATTTATGCCAAGCCCAAAATGTGCATACCGTAATAACCAACACCCGTTTACATAAATACCTAAATACCACGAATACCTTCATAAACAATATGCGTGCCTCCGTTCGGTAACATTTCCTTTATCTTACCATTATCTGTGAACTGCCTTGCCATACCTAAACTATAATTCTTGATTTTATCTCCCCTTTTTTGCCACGACAGTTTAATATTTACAAACATAACAAGTAGCAGATTACAAAACTAATGCACTTTTTTCCCCTCTTCTAAGTGACGCTTTCAGAATATTTGGTAGCTGTTTTAAACGCCGCCTATGTTTAAACGTCATCTTAACAAGTCAATTAGACACAGATTGGGTTCTGCTCATCTTGCTCACATTCCCTGTCTTAATTAGGTGAAGATTCCTTCTTCGCCTTTCTGCTCTCCTGATACAAATAAACAAACCGCGGTGTCTTGTATCCATCCGCCCGCAGATTGTCTGCGACACTTGACAGATTCCTTCTCCGCAGTTCTGCTCTCCTGATACAAATAAACAAACCGCGTCCGCAGATTGTCTCACACACTTGAGAACATCTGGCAATGTCGCCGACTTGACATATCTAACGATCACTCTGTTTTGACATAAAACATAAACATGGTTTTTGAAAGGTTTGTGGGTTATTGGGAATCCATGGTCATGTGACCGACACACGTGGTTGTGAGGGTGCGAGCACACGTGTCACGTGGTTGGAGCGTAGGGCCGAGGCGCGTGGAGTGATGTGGGTTCGAATGCCGGACGAAAGAATCAACTTTGTTCATTCTCGTCATTGATCATACTTCATAACTTTTGTAACTGAACACTTTGTAGAAGAGTGGTGAGGAATTCAAATAACTGAGAAAAGTTGTACATTAGATTGAGATTGAGATTAAAAACAATCATATTGTTATATTTGTATTAAACCATAATGTGTTTACTACTATAAGTTACAAAACTAACCGTAGAGCAGAAAATAGTCTCAATGTCTACAATGAAAATAGAATCAGAATAATTTGCAACAATGATTACATTTACTTGTTGATTTTACTGGCGAATGTTAAAAATCCATTTGAGCGATAAATGCAGAAGTACATGAAAGTGAAAGAGACAATAAAGAAATTTTGTTGTAAAAAAATATTTGTGAAAACCGATAGTTTTAGATAAGTTTGTATGGGCTGCATGTACTGGATGCGGACAAGTGAAAAGACTGGCGGAGAACAAGGTCCGTAAATCCCCGGGCTCGTCGAACTCTTTGAGGTTTACCGAGCCTCGGCCAGGGGATCGACGGACCTTGGGTGGAGACGAGAAAAGAATAGAGCAATGTCCCAAACAAATCTCCGAATTGTGACCACGGAAGTGAAGGACAATTCTTAAAAAAACAGCATTCATTTTTTAAACCACATCAACCTTCCGAAACTTTTATAAATACATTCATTTCAGTTTCCTTTTTTGTCAACAACATGACAAAGATTCTGTCACACGATCATATATCACGTCCAAGGAAAGACAGGATGTTGTGAAAAAGGCAAGCAAAGCACTCCTCATGTCCAGCTGCCCAAGATCTTTGGAACCCATGCAAGTCACACCCCCTCGCCAAACGACTCGTTTCCCTTCAATTAGTCGGCGCAGCTTCTGCCACTCGACACCAGAGGGCAGAGCGGTCGGTGACTATATACAGTACAGTGTTATTCCTGCTGATTAAGAAACACAACGAAGCTACTGTGTGAAGAGTATTAACACATGTGTTTCAAACTCACTTCTTCGAAGAGAAAATTAATTCGTTCAAACAGTGGTAGAATTGTGGGGGTGTAAGTGGATTCCATCCTCTAAAGATATTGTTGTAGTATCAGAAAGCAGCGTCGGATGACGGGGTGGGGGGGGCAGGGGTTTATGACGACCTCAGGACCATGTGCGATGGATCTAATTCGGCTGATGCAATACACGTCGTAAAGCACCAAAATACTAGCCGTGTCTGGGACAGGGGTAGAAAGAATAGGCCCAGAGTGACTCTGCCAGTCGTGAGAGGTGACAAATGAAGATCCTCTCCCTTTCCCTCCACTCTCACTTGGCCATGCCCTCCCTTGCTGGACTCCCATTATGACAACCTCCGCGACGGATGTTTAATGGATTTGATTCGGAAGAACACCAAATAATCAAAATCAAACCAAAATACCAAACCTGGTTGTTGGAAGGACGAGCCTCCCTCTGGGGAAGTATGATCCTCGACGGGACGAACCTCCCTCTGAAGTATCATCGTCTTCGTCTTCGACCATGTAGGGACGGCGAACACGTGCAAGTCGTTCACTAAGGAGGCGGGAAATCGTTGAAGAACCGAGTCGAAGACAAATGTGGTCAATGCGTTGACCAAAGGGCCGAGGGGTCAAGGGGGAGGGGGTTGGGTCCGGGGGGGGGGGGGGGGGCAGTCGTCGTTGAATGGCGCGATACAAAGAAGCGATTCATTGCAGAGCGGCGCTGGGACGAAACAGCGCGGCAATAACAGGGTGTCAGAAACTCTCAAGATTTTACAAGCAGACA
Source organism: Isoperla grammatica (assembly GCA_945910005.1). Taxonomy (NCBI): domain Eukaryota; kingdom Metazoa; phylum Arthropoda; class Insecta; order Plecoptera; family Perlodidae; genus Isoperla; species Isoperla grammatica. Next base: position 11,683,355 of record OX246744.1, read on the forward strand.
ACTCTGTTCACAGAGCCTCTTACTGTGATTATGGACAACGACAGTGGCACTGTACTGGCGCAGGCAACCAGGGTTTTATCCTGGAAAAAGCTGTTCCTGGTGAATTGATATTTACAAGTCTCTCCCAAATCGGTAAAAATTATCTTCGTAAAAGCCCGTTTGCAACAGTACTAAAATAACAAAATTTCTCAATATAAGGTAAGCCTTCGTAGCTTCTGGGCGGGGGCGGGGGGGGGGGGGGGGGGGGGAAGTCCACTACTCTTCCGAAAAAGTACAAAACAAGTTGTTGTAGCTTTGCGTATAATCCATTGGCAAGTGGATCCACAGCAACTCTGTGAATGCTGACATCATAGATGATGACTGAGTCACTGAGCCAATCAGCGAGTGGTTTATCAAAATGTCAGCATCCACCCACAACCGATAGAGGTGGCTCAGCGGTAAGACGCGAGACTCTAATTCGGGAGGTCGCCGGTTCGATTCCGGCCACCGGCAGTCCTGTCTGAAGGTTTATCCCGAGGTTTTCCTCAGTCGTAAAAGCGAATGCTGGGATTGAGTCCTACTATCAGCCCTCGGACATTCCTTCCCAACTATCCAAACACCCTAATAACCTAGTGAGTCACCAAGAGGGGCACATCAGGTAAAGCTGGTGTGCACCCTATAATGGGTATTCCTACACAAATTATTACTATCCACCTACAAAGTGGGTGGAAGGACTTTACCTTGCATTGCAGCGCGCAGTTGACATGATCAATCAAGGAGACACATCTGTTGTGTATGCAGTACTATGCGGCGGTACGTTGCCGTGGTGCGATTAGTCGCGCCCTGGACTCGGGTTCTGTCCCGGCCGGGCGCCTCCCCTTCCGGTCCGTAACAAGGAGACTCGAGCCGCGCTCACTTGGGGGATGTTTCCACGTCTTGGCGTGCTGAGGGGTGGACAAACACTTGTGGTGCAAACATTCCCTGGTCAAACGCAGGAGTAGGCTACGTGCCGGTACCAGGCTTCCCCTTCCCCTCTTCCCTTCCTCGTCATCATTCATCACCCATCATTATATGGAAGTCTATCAGTTTTGCACTGTGGGATCTTTGCAAAGATAGAATACATTTTAGATGTGCGATGGCAACTAATCTAGCTTGATGGACAGGCTTGGCTACCAACTGAACGCGTTTGTGTACAAATAAATAAATACAAATAAATAAATAAATTCACATTTAGTAGAGTCTACCCACTCAGTAACGAAACTGATTTTCAGTGGTAGCGACTAAACCAACCCTGTAGGTTCCGAACACCATCGACGAGTGAGCGATAACCAATCAAAGATCGATATTTCTAATACGAAACATATGAATCAGTGATCGGACAGTGCGAACACCTGCGGACAAAATGTCAGAATCAACAAGGCTGATTCAGAACAACTTGTATCTTTGATAATTTTTATTTGTCAGAATGAGCTGACGCTCTTTACATTGACAGATAACACTAGACTTAACTAAACTAATCTAAACTAAACTAAACTAAACTAAACTAAACTAAAAAAAAAAAAAAAATATGAAATTAGTAATGGGTAACAATGCAAAGTCAAGCTTACATTTTGAATTAATTGTAGGTTATGATTATTGATATTGATTAATGATTATTGATTTGATCATATATTTCTGACTTCTGTTTATTGTACTTCAGAATATGTCCAATTGAGTGTAGAGTAAGGGTCAAATGCATAGTCGTTCCTAACGTGCTCCTCAACTCAGCCTTTCCTCAGACTCGCCCAACCACCAATCACAGAGCAGAACTCATGGCAATGCTGCTTTGTGATTGGTGGTTGGGCGAGGCTGAGGAAAGGCTGAGTTGAGGAGCACGTGAGGAACGACTATGCATTTGACCCTAAGTATTGAATACTCATGGTTTGCACAGCTTACAGGTGGTGCTAATGCATCACGATGCCACGTGCTTGGTTTGACACCCCTGGCGAAAAGCCACCCCTAAGCGGCTCAATGGTATCACATCTCCGGGAGTTTACACCCTCATAAACATGGGCTGGCACCCAGAAACACCCCCAAGAGGAGAGGAAACCCAAGGGCAGAAGTCTTGACTTTTTCCTTTCTTGGAAATTAGGGGTTGGTTTTTATGCTCGCAACGAAATGTGCGAAATCTACCCCCCTCAATAAATCAACCCTGAAGCGATATTTATTTTACGTTTGCTCCACATTTTGTTGGTTTTGTCAACGATAACAACTTTTCTAACTAACGATACACGTAAAAGATCTACCAGCTGTGCTGGCTATATTTGGTTCTCTGTTTAAAATTATGCGTTAATGAATATTATTATGATAGTCGGAAATACAGATGGTTGCGTTCACATTTTCACACACACTCAGTCATTCACTCACTCACTCACTGACTCACTCACTCACACACTCACTTACTCACTCACTCACTCACTCACTCACTCACTCACTCACTCACTCACTCACTCACTCAAATGTTGCTACATGTCATTGTCTAAAAGCGGTCTTTTTAGTTTTTACTCGTGTTCATTATGCTTGAGTCAACTTTAGTACAAGTTGGTAGATGAAATTATTGTTTATTGTAAAATATACATTGTTACTTGTTACTAAATCTGATGATTGACGTTTTTCAATAACTTACTAATCCTTGGTCAAAAAAACTATTTCTGGTTTCGTTTGTAGGTATAGAAAGTTACGGTAAAATGTACGAACATTATTGACTGCAAGTGAAAAACATGTGCACATCTACAATTTTAAACTAAAATGTATCACAATGATTTCTCCATTATTATGATACGTGAAGGATATTTTCGGGAACCATTATAAGAAAGTTACGGTCGTTCTATATAATATGTGCAGTCTTGTCTTGCAATGGTGGCGCGTGTGAGTCCTTTGAAGTCTCGCCTCACCGCCACGTTTCTATTGTTGTACAGTCTTGGATACCATCAGCCAACAAGAGGAGCCAAGAAGAGAATGATGGAAGGAAGGCTTTAAACTTTAAAACGCCTGCCTGTATTGAGTTCACCCAGCCAACTCACACACCGCGCAGTTGTGATGTTTGTTGCAGATCTTGGATGTGGAGGGGGGGGGGGGGGTAGAGAGAGGGGGAGGGGGATGAAAAGATGTTCGCTTGGGAAGTGGTTCGATCGCACATACCCACGGCGTGGAAACAATCAGGATACTTCATTCCTGGGGACAATGGCGACCCCCTACCCCCCTCCCCTCCCCCTCCCCTCCAGGCGTAGGACCGAGATCTGCAAGGATCCTTCTTTCACTAATATGTGATGATATGTAATTTATATCTAGGAGGGTGTGTGTACTGTGAAGGTATTCGCAGTGCGCGTGGCAGCCATACTTGTTGATATTCGATTGGTATAATTTATTGTTGAAGTGGTGTGTGGATCTTTATGAGGAAGGACTACTAGCCAATATTAAAACCCGCGAAATTCACGTATTTTCGTCATATCTCAATAACACCACACAATATCGGAAAAGTGACAATTACAGTTATTTTGAATTCGTGAGAGCTCAATACCGTAGCAAAAAGATTTATTAGTTTTCAGTTATTATAATTATTATTTCTTATTTAATTAATTCACAAGTTAATTAGAAATAACCACTATATTTACTACAATCTACGAAATCTTTTTCATACAGTATTGAGTGAGCTCTCACGAATCCAAAATAAGCGTAGTTGTCACTTTTTCGATATTGTGTGGCGTTATTGAGATATGACGAAAATACGTTAATTTGGCGGGTTTTAATATTGGCGAGTAGTTCTTCACCAAGAATCTTACAACAATGTGCTTGGCAGCCATACTGGTGCTGTGTTTGAGTACGTTGCCATGGAAAAACAGTTGAAGCCAATTGAAGTAGAAACCAGAAACTAATTTCATTAGGATTATTAGTGTTTTTTATATAAAAATGTATTTGTTTGTGAATATGTAATTTTTATCTTAATTTCATTTAATTATACACATTGCTTTTATGCAATTTAAAAATCATATCCGCTCATCTTCTTTAATGGTTAATGACACCAGTATAGCCGCTGTGACGTCACATGCAAACTATCAATACGAAATATTGAAAGTGATAAATTTGTATGATGTATAGTTTTGTAATCTAACTCAAAAATCGATTTAAAAAGTTTCAAATATTTTGATTATTACGATTGTTAATGGTAATGTGAATTAATTTCCCCGTAAAGAAAAACATATTTTGAAGCATCTTTAAATACAGGTTTTAGTTCTTACGAAACCACATTTATAGTGTTCTCAAGATACACAAAAAAAAAAAAACGTTAATTTTGCGATTTTTTTGTCTATTTTTGTGAAGCCAATAATAATGTGTGTACTTCTTTACAGGAGTAGTCTACCGCCTGCACAGTCTTCCGGATACTCACCTGTTTCTTTCTTCACACCACCAAATTTCGGGTGAGTAATCTGGTTAAATTGTTAATCGGGAAATTATTATTATTATTATTATTATTATTATTATTATTATTATTATTATTATTATTATTATTATTATTATTATTATTATTATTATTATTATTATTAATATTATTATTAGTATTATTATTATTATTTATTGTTATTATTATTATTATTATTATTATTATTATTATTATTATTATTATTATTATTTATTATTTGTTATACATTGACAACAGGACTTATGTCCCACGAGTGCAATATAATATGAATCGAACTCACGATCACTATTGAGAGTCTCGTAAGAGTTTTTGAGGGTGGTGAGGGGGGGGGGGAGGTTGAGATGTCTTCAACATTTGTTGGACAAATGTTTTCGGGCTGTGCCACGGCACCTCACTACACAGCCAGCTATGTTTGCCCAGCAGACACGGCCAGAAGATGTTTCAAGTGTTCTGTTGGTCAAGAAACAACACAGATGCCCCAGCCTTACACGCGGTCCGGCCCGTGATGGTCCAAGAAGGTTATTTGCTATATAGTTATTAGATCATGCTCCTGGCTTAGCTGACTGTCCGGCTGATTTTTTCCTTCTATTGCGTCTTTTCATTTTTATATATTTAATCTTGGTCTGTTTTACATAAACTGTTTTCTCCTTCCACTGGCCCTTCCATTACGGTTGTTTTAGTTGTCGCCATTAAAGTGCTGCTATAAGAGATCAAGAAGACCGTGGCAGGATTTTTCGTGTCATATAGTTGGCCGTGTTATTTTTACCAACAATATTAAACAATACTGGTAACAATGGAAGACGCCTTCTATATAGTGTGGAATTAATTTGCAGCAGCACTTCAATGGCGTCAAATTTCAAGATGTCAGCGCCCATAAAAATCCTCTAAAACAACCGTTTAGACCATTTTAAAAACGATCCAGGTATTTATTCTTGTTTCTCCCCACGGTCTTCTAAATCTTCAAAAACAACAATACACAACAATTAGAAATGTGAAATCAAGGTTAATAGATAAAGATCTTGTGTCCATCAATGAACCTTGATATAACATTAGACAGATCATGTTTGATTGTTCTACGTTGTTTTTTTGTAACGATTTAGGGGGCCGTGCGAGGAACAAGAATAGATACCTGGATCATTTTTAAAATGGTATATTCTTAAATAAACTTAAAGATACAAAATAAATTCACATTTAGAGTCTACCCACTCAGTAACAAGACTGATTTCCAGTGGGGGACTTTCATTTAAAGCGACTGAACCAACCCTGTAGACTCCGAACACCATCGACGAGTGAGCGATAACCAATCAAAGATCGATATTTAAAATACGAAACATACGAATCGGTGATTGGACGGTGCGAACACCTGCGGACAAATGGCAGAATCAACAAGGCCGATTCAGAACAACTTTGAATGTATTGAGTGCTTCGTTGCTAGGACGGCTTCAAAGTCACCGACTCTGTTTTGACAGTCAATTTCATTACAACATATGTTCTATGAATGTTACACAAATTCAAATCTTGGTCTGTCTCTACTCTTGTATATTTCCCTTCAAGTATATTTTGTATTTGTGTAATATTAATATGAACACAACTCACAACCTTGCACAGTGAACGGGAAATAAGCCTCCCTTTGAGGAGTCCACTTTACCGGCGTGGATCTTGGATAGAGACGAACTTTATAGTACCATTTATTTTCAATTATATTTTTTATTTGTGTAATATTAATAAGCACACAACTCACAACCTTGCACAAGTGAACGGAAAATAAGCCTCCCTTTGAGGAGTCCACTTTACCGGCGTGGATCTTGGATAGAGACGAACTTTATAGTACCATTTCCCTTCAATTACGTTTTTTATTTGTGTAATTTTAGTAAGATCACACCCACAACCTTGCACAGTGAACGGGAAATAAGCCTCCCTTTGAGGAGTCCACTTTACCGGCGTGGATCTTGGATAGAGACGAGGAACCAATTAATTATATATTTGAATTGTATTGTATTGTACAACCTGTTTGACTACAATAAAACTGTCAACTTTCAACTTTCAACTTTATAGTACCATTTCCCTTCAATTATTTTTTTTATTTGTGTAATATTAATGAGAGCATAACTCACAACATTGCACAGTGAACGGGAAATAAGCCTCCCTTTAAGGAGTCCACTTTACCGGCGTGTATCTTGGATAGAGACGAACTTTAATATATTTCCCTTCAATTATATTTTTTATTTGTGTAATATTAATAAGAGAACACAACTCACATTAGCTAAGCTGAGCCTAGGGCTGAATGAATGTTGTGAATGTTCTATGTGACTGATAGTGATTGTTTAGTTAAACGGAACAGTGTGTTTGCCCCGTGGCCTGGCAGTTTCATAATTGACAAGCTTTGCATGCGGCCGAGTAGACTTGTTCTATTATCGTTATGTTGATTTCTAGTTCTATGTTTGCTGTGGTAAATTGTAATCATACGGATGTTTGTGGATGTTCTGTGATGGCGGTAACTCAATTTATTAGGTTCTTGGGCTGGGGTTTGATTAGAATTTAAGGAATCACACATTTTGTTGTATCTTGTGTTTTTTTTTTAAACCACTTTTCATTTAATAAAGTGAGTATTATTACTGGTATTATTATTGAGTATTATTGTGAGTATTATTATTAGTATTAGTAGCATAATTGTTGTAAGTTATGTGTTGTTTTTTTTTTGTTTTTTTTTTATGGAAACACTAATATTTAAGATAATTTATGTAAAAAAATCATTGAAAAAGCTGCTTGCGTATTGATAGTAGCGCTTTGTTAGCGTTTATGCAAACGCAGGGTGACAACCCGTTAAATACTGTCACAGGCAGTGATGAAACCAATTAATAAGATTAACGAGAAATTTGTGCCGGTTAGTAGTGCTGAAATTGGAATTAGAAACAAAAATATTGACGAATATCGTGTAAATAATTGCAACATTTTGCTAACAAGCTACGAATAGGTGCATACTTTGCTTTGTTACCATTAATTGGCACTTTGTCATGTTATTTCGCAATATTTATACTAAACTCAATTCCAGTGATAAAATTTAATGACAGTATACATAGTTATGTGAAAAAACACTCTAAAGTGAATTGCTTGTTTAATCTCTCATTGCGAAAAACATACATTTCTAGCTCGCAGATAACTAATACGTTAATTTGAATTTGTATTTGCATAATACTCTATTCCTTTACCACATATACCATAAACAACTTTGAGTCCCCCCTTTCTTTACCAAGATATGTCAAATAGCCACGTGCTTTTTACCGTGTTGAATCCATCTACCTCAATATCGTCTCGGTCAAGTAAAATCTATCAAAACCAATAAACCACCAAAGCTAAACCATCTTGACCACTTGGTAGCCATACTAACATACTCAGTAGGGTCCATTACACAACACACTGGCAATTCTCGCCCCCTAAGATATTTGTTAACACTCACGCATGACTAAAGTCTAACAAGGCGTTTACCTATAACTCATCGACAATTCTAGCGTCTTTCAGATCGATTTCAATTGAATTGAAAGGGACCAAACCTACAAACGCCTTCGATATTTCAATGGTTCAAGCGCGTGAAAACTACTGCCCCTAGTTCGATCAGCCCCTACACTTGTTTACACAAGGACGTAGAACTACCCCTGACAATAGAGTGAGCGTGTGTGGACTGGATTTCTATTGTTGTTGGGGAGGAAGTGAGGCGGTCTCGATGTCCACATTGCGTAGTGGTAAGATGGTTTTCTCATGTGTGTGTGTGCATTTTGGGGAGTCATTCTTTATTTCGTTGGTTCGTTCTTTCTTTCTTTCTTTATTTTTTTCTTGAGGCGGGTGTGTGTGGAATTTTGCTAATCTTTGCGTGGATTCGGCTATTGGTCAAGTGGGATACAGTACAGCCACTGGAGATGTCGATACTGAATGATGTTTAGGAATTAAATTACTTTTGTACACAGTGGAAGTCTGGTGGTGAGATTGTGTTAACAGTTTTTTTCGTTATTATTTTTACTTTTTGTCAATTACATTTTTTTAAGTTTCTATCCGGGAAAGCACTCCAGGCATAGACTACATTTAGTTTCATATGCAAGATATTGTTGAAGTTGTAGGCACTTTTGAACTTGAACTTGAACGTATTTTTGCCGTTTCACGCGATGCCTCAGATAGTGCGTGAGGTGTTCAGAAACTAAGAAACAATCAGATTAGGTAGGGAATAAACCTGTGGATACTCCTAAACACTGTTCTGACGCGATCATTATATTATATAGAACACCATTTTACTTTAAGTCTATAATCGTTTCACAAGTAATCGGCTTCATTCTATGTCGATTACTGATTGATTGATAGATTCCAGGGCGGGATGAATTAATCATAGGTTTAATTGGACTAGTCCAATGATTGCCAGATTTTATCTGTATGTAATGTACAAATCGAAAATATCTTTTTGTGTGTATAGTTAAGTTTTCTTTTTTTCCTTTTCAAATGAAATATACAAAGGTTGCAATACGTGGGCAGTTTGATTAAATATTTAGAAAATATATTTATTTTTAATAATGAAAATGCAGTTTTTTTTTTTGCATTTAACAAACTCTTAAAACGATTATAATCATGACTTTTGCGGGCTCTATTAATTTTTTTTAAATGTACCAACATCATTGTCTTTATTTGTACATCCTTAGGAACAATACTACATTTTAGTTCCGTATGATCACGGACAACGACGCAAAACACCAAATACTAAACATGGACGTATTGTGCACTGTGCAACCTTTCTCGTATTTAAATATTATTATTTACCCTCATAACCTATTAAATTATAACAAAATTTGATCACAGTGCTGGTATATTGATATTATTCTATTTGGCAAGTAAAATTAAAAAAATGAGCGAAAAACTAAAAAGCGCAGGTCGTAGATTGAGAAATACAACCGTGATTTTCGCAAAATTTAACAAACAAAACAAATCTAACCTTCTGTAAAGTTGACAGGGCAATGGCCTGGCCCTAACATTCCATTGATTACAAGTTATTATCTTTACGCACACGCACACGTACGCAAGATCCCCACACCAAGATTGTATAACTTCCATTTTGAAACAAGAACACGAGACAGGTGCATAAGTTTTTATCGATAATCAATCGATATGTCCAATCGAATGTTCGTCTTGTGGTCTTGCTACCTTTAAATTATAATTAGTCACTGATGACTGTTATTTGGTGACCAATCTGTCATCTACTGAGACACGCGTACATGTTAACGCATAACTACGCATGTTATTCATTCAGAGAGTGTTTCAAGATAGGAATTAATGAAATTAGTATCTATAAAAGAAATTAAATACGAGACTTTATAGTAATTCTGAAAGAGAAAACGAAACTGGTATTCCTTCTGCGTTCACAATTAATACATTCCTTCGTTAATATTATTAATTATTGTTATTGTTGTTTAGTGTTGTTTTTATGACGTAGTCGACAGCTAGGACGTATAACGTCGGCCAATCAGATCCATCGCACATTGCAGGGATCGTCATAATAAGGGTAAACAAAATCATGGGGGAAAATCTGTATGGTATAGGTCTCTCACAGCAAGAAGTAAGATAGTATCAGGACCGCCCACATTTATGACGTTTTTCCCGATAATCTAGTACAATTTGATTGCGGTAAGTTTCTTGACGGTAACGCACAAGAAGACGTGCAAGCAGGTTTCCGTCAAAAAACTTAACGCGACCAAATTGTACTAGTTAATTGGGAAAAAATGTTTGTAATTCGCACTTGTTAAGCTGGAAACTAATTGTGGGCGGTCCTGACTCCCCTGACACTATCTTACTTCTTGGTGTGAGAGACCTTTACTACAGCCCCAACGTAACTATAGTCTCATACCAACCTCAGAATCTCAGATCCTTATCCATTACCCCTTTCATGCACGCTGATTCAACGAAACTCAACATATTCCTGGCGTTCTTTCATGCACGCTGATTCAACGAAACTCAACATATTCCTGGCGTTCTTTCATGCACGCTGATTCAACGAAACTGAACATATTTCTGGCGTTCTTTCATGCACGCTGATTCAACGAAACTGAACATATTTCTGGCGTTCTTTCATGCACGTTGATTCAACGAAACTGAACATATTCCTGGCGTTCTTTCATGCACGCTGATTCAACGAAACTCAACATATTCCTGGCGTTCTTTCATGCACGCTGATTCAATGAAACTGAACATATTTCTGGCGTTCTTTCATGCACGTTGATTCAACGAAACTGAACATATTCCTGGCGTTCTTTCATGCACGCTGATTCAACGAAACTGAACATATTCCTGGCGTTCTTTCATGCACGCTGATTCAACGAAACTGAACATATTCCTGGCGTTCTTTCATGCTCAAATGTAGTCTTCCGCTTAGTAGAGTGAACAAGTCTCACATTTGTCACGCACACAGTTCCAAGTAATCAACCGAAGGACGTGAATTATCATCTAGATACATGATCTAATGCCCACCCAAATAACGTTCTTAGCCCCAGATGCAAGTGACCACTGTTGTACTTTTAAAATATAAAGTGCCTAGGCGGTCGAATTTACGTGTGTGCACGGGGGGGAGGGAGCGATAGCGATTGTTTCAAGTGTCTGGAAAAAAGATTTTACAGAAATTAAACCTAAATACATGAAGACGTTGAGGTAACATATTTTCTCAACTATAGATATTGTGAATACTACATGGGTTCTTGAAATTTAAACAACAGTACTGTGAAAAAGCGCCTAGGCTAGCCTAGCCTCCAAATAAAAGTGCCTAGGCGGCGCCTAAGTCCGCCTAGGCTCGAATACACCACTGCAAGTGACTAACTTGGAGAACTGGTGTGGGTGTTTATGCCAGAGGGGGGGCGAGGGGTGGATGCCCACTGCAAGTGTGGAGCCATACAAGCTCACCTTATAGTCTGTCCAACGATGGCGAAGATATCTTCACTGCCCTTATTTACTCACGTATGAGGGTGTGCAAGAAGTATTACATTAGAAATGATTATCATCAATATGGTTAAGTAGCTGTCTGTATTATCCTCCCATGATGCACCGCGAGCTCTTATTTACCAACGTATGAGGGTGTGCAAGAAGTATTACCTTAGAAATGATTATCATCAATATGGTTAAGTAGCTGTCTGTATTATCCTCCCATGGTGCACCGCGCGCCCTTATTTACCCACGTATGAGGGTGTGCAAGAAGTATTACCTTAGAAATGATTATCATCATTGTGATTATGTAGCTGTCTGTATTATCCTCCCATGGTGCACCGCGAGCTCTTATTTACCCACGTATGAGGGTGTGCAAGAAGTATTACCTTAGAAATGATTATCATCCTTATGATTATGTAGCTGTCTGTATTATCCTCCCATGGTGCACCGCGAGCTCTTATTTACCCACGTATGAGGGTGTGCAAGAAGTATTACCTTAGAAATGATTATCATCATTGTGATTATGTAGCTGTCTGTATTATCCTCCCATGGTGCACCGCGAGCTCTTATTTACCCACGTATGAGGGTGTGCAAGAAGTATTACCTTAGAAATGATTATCATCATTGTGATTATGTAGCTGTCTGTATTATCCTCCCATGGTGCACCGCGAGCTCTTATTTACCCACGTATGAGGGTGTGCAAGAAGTATTACCTTAGAAATGATTATCATCCTTATGATTATGTAGCTGTCTGTATTATCCTCCCATGGTGCACCGCGAGCTCTTATTTACCCACGTATGAGGGTGTGCAAGAAGTATTACCTTAGAAATGATTATCATCCTTATGATTATGTAGCTGTCTGTATTATCCTCCCATGGTGCACCGCGAGCTCTTATTTACCCACGTATGAGGGTGTGCAAGAAGTATTACCTTAGAAATGATTATCATCCTTATGATTATGTAGCTGTCTGTATTATCCTCCCATGGTGCACCGCGCCGCGCGCAACGGCCCGTGAAACAGCGCGTGTCCCACCCTTCTATGCCCGAGTGTGTTTAGGGCGAGTGCTGAGCCACCGAGGCGGACAGACAGGGCAAATATTTGCCATCCTCCGTTCAGCCGGCCACACTTGAGACTACTTACCCGACACCTGTTCATTGGACCAAGGTGTAAAGCTATTTTTATTAGATTTAGATTGTTGACTGGACGGTACTAAACTTGAACTATAAAATAAATAAAAAAATTCACATTTAGAGTCTACCCGCTCAGTAACGAAACTGATTTGCAGTGGGGGACTTTCATTTAAAGCGACTAAACCAACCCTGTAGGCTCCGAACACCATCGACGAGTGAGCGATAACCAATCAAAGATCGACATGTATGAATCAGTGATTGGACAGTGCGAACACCTGCGGACAAATGCCAGAATCAACAAGGCCTATTCAGAACAACTTTGAATTTATTGAGTGCTTCGTTGCTATAGCACGGCTCCAAAGTCACCGTTTACTTATTCCTATGACAGGAAGTGATGCAACTGAAGTTAAAAAACTTCTGCCTGAACCGGGATTTGAACCCTGGACCTTCTGCATTGGAAGCAGGGGTGCTAACCACTGGACCAACGGGCCACCTGATATTAAATTTTTGTTTTATGGGCTAGCTGGATAACACTTTGTAAGTGATTCAAAATTAACAAACTATTTCATAAAAGCCATCTTGAGAGGATAAAATGAGACAGGGCAAACAATTGCCTCCCTCCGTTCAGTCGGACTTCTTACTCGACACCCTGTTGATGGTATAGACCAAATAACATGGTGTAAAGCTATTTTTATTAGATTTAGATTGTTGACTGAACGGTACTAAACTTGAACTTTTAAAATTCTGTTTTATGGGCTAGCTGGATAACACTTTGTAAGTGATTCAAAATTCACAAACATTTCATAAAAGCCATCTTGAGACGATAAAATGAGACAGGGCAAATATTTGCCTCCATCCGTTCAGCCGGCCACACTTGAGACTTCTTACCCGACACATGTTTGGTGATATAGATAGACCAAATAACATGGTGTAAAGCTATTTTTATTAGATTTAGATTGTTGACTGGACGGTACTAAACTTGAACGTTTTAAATTCTGTTTTATGGGCTATAGCTGGAGAACACTTTGTGGGAAGTGATTCAAAAGTTACAAAAGATTTCATAAAAGCCATCTTGAAAAGATAAAATGAGTAATCTTTCAAAGCTAATATTTGGAATTGGAATTCCTTTAAAAACTTCTATGTTGTATCGGTATCTACACATTTTTCAGTCTTTTTTTATTGTGTGAAAGAATCTGGGGTAGCAATAGAATGTAAAATTGTTAGGGTAGAGGCCAGCGCGAACTCCAGATTTATGTCGGTTAAAATGCTTTAACATTTTGAAAAAGTAAACCAAATTATGTCTTCCTTTACCGTATAGAGTATTTAAGGTGAATGGATTTTAAAACCGCCCTAAATTAATGTTTTTTATTATACCATAAGAACGCTTCCAAATATTGAAAAAGTGATTCTGATCATGTCTTTGGTTTTGTATCAGCTAAATAAGGGATTTAAAAACATTCACAGTTTATCATCGTTACGATTATTTTATTTACAATTTGATACCGGTAATTAATAATACTAAGAAATAAAGTAACGATCGTAAATTGTTTTACTTTTTAAACCCATTGTGCAGCTGATACAAAACCAAAGGCAGGACCAGAATCACTTTTTCAATATTTGGAAGCGTTCTTATGATATAATAAAAAACATTAATTTTGCGCGGTTTTAATACCCATTCCCGTTAATGCGCTTTACTGCAAATGTTTCTGTGTTACAATAATTATTTCAGTTTGAAGGTGTGTTACTACAACACAATATTACAAAAGTATAAAATAAGTTAATTTGAAATGAAGAAAGTATTTATTGAAACGTAAAAACAATCAAAAGAAAGAACACTAAAATCTCTAGAGGATTACATATTTTGGTTAAATTTTTGACAGCTGGCCGGAAGGCATAATTCGTTTTCATCTTCATTCCAAACCGTGAGTCCAATCCGCGAGTCCAAGCGCACGCGTATGGTGCGTGACCCACGTTCCGGATCGGAATGCAACTCGACCGGCCGGAAGGCGTAACTTGGTTTCCAATGGATGTCTATTAAATGTCTAACTAAACCGACTCCAGCTGCCGCTGTTGTTCTTCACATTCCAAACCATTCATTAACAACCACAATAACAACAACAACAACAAAGACAACAACCCGATCTGGCCGAGGGCGGGACCAACAATCGAAACTATTTCATAACTGGATCTTGATCGCATTGACTCGAAAGAGTTCTATGATCTGAGTCAGGGATGACCAACTTGATGATAATTCCAACAATTGGATGTGATTAGTGGTTAGCATCCCTGCTTCTAATGCAGAAGGTCCGGGGTTAAAATCCCGCTGTAGGCAGAAGTTTTTTAACTTCTAATATGGATTCAATTCCATCACTTCTTGTCTTCACAATTAGTAAACGGTGACTTTGGAGCCGTCCTAGCAACGAAGCACTCAATACATTCAAAGTTGTTCTGAATCGGCCTTATTGATTCTGGCATTTGTCCGCAGGTGTTCGCACTGTCCAATCACTGATTCTTGTGTTTCCTATTTGACTTATCGATCTTTGATTGGTTATCGCTCACTCGTCGATCGTGTTTGGAGCCTACATGGTTGGTTTAGTCACTTTAAATTAAAGTCCCCCACTGCAAATCAGTCTTGTTACTGAGTGGGTAGACTCTAAATGTGAATTTATTTATTTATTTATTTAACTGAATCTGGATCGCATTGACTCGATAGAATTCTATGATCTGAGCCAGGAATGACCAACGTGATAATAAAAGGTTCTACACTTCACATAACTGTAGATATTTTACTCATTTTTTAATCAAAAAGAAAGAAAAGGTCTTGCGAATTTTAAATCTCAGACTCAGCCACGAAAGTTCACCCGCTGGCCGCTTCTTTTGTCGATCCTTGATCCTCTAAACACCACCTTTCCACTTCTGTTGTTCTGGTAACAGTTGTTGTTTAGGATACAACTTCCTGATCAGCATTAGGAATAAACTGTAGCTCGCGGCGTGACGGAGATTACATAGGAAGTATTCGGACGATTCGACGGGAAACTAAGTTGAACTTTAATAAAACGTAGATTTGTGTTTTGTTGATTGACGATTTTATCGACTGCGAATAGGTTGGGTTGAGCTTCGGGTCATTTGTCAGCTTTGTAAACAAAGTTTCTTCCTTATATTAGGTATGTCCTAAACTCTTCACCATGTTGTCAACTGTTCGGGTGGAATGCAGATTTGTTTATGGTTGCTATGGAGTTTCTTCTTCTTATGGAAAATAACATGTAATAAAACAATTCCATAGCAACAAATCATGTACTTAACTTGACAGTTGGCTCTACATACGGCCCTAAATGTCTGCACTCAAAATCATAATTGTTATATGATGGATTCGGCTGTTTCGTAAACATGAGACGTTGTGAACCCTCGTACATTCTTCCTCCTGAAGAGGGTCGCATGTTACTCGGTGTTCATCCTACATCAGGAATGTCTACGAAAAGTTATAGTCATTATTTAGAAATAATGAAAAGAATGAGAAAAAATGGGGATTAAAGGGGTTGAAGACAAGGGTTGATGATGATGCTGTAGGAGGTTTTATCAAAATTAGGTGAACGGGAATTCAATTTATCACATAAATGAGAAATAGTCTAGTGTTAATGATGACATCACCTCAATTTTCGTTCGGGTTGTCATGTCGAGGAAAAAATAGTCATTAAACCTCTCTTCGGATATTTCGTCTCATAAACGAGCGTCCTTTAATTTACCGACCTATCCTTTGTCGTCGCGAGTCTCCACGCTCTGCACGGGGACTCTACTACAATCTTCGCGTTATTTTCGTGTGTGGAGCTGTGCTCATGTGGAATAACCTTACCCCTCCTCCCCCTTCACCCTATCCTTTTCTCTCTCTTTCTCTTTCCACATATTTTCAACATCCTTTGCTTATATCATCTAATTCCAAGCCAACGTTAGCATTTCTCTCTGTCTCTCTCTCTCTGTCCCCCTCCTCTCTCTCTTTTTCTCTCTCTATTTCTCTCATTACCTATACCTAACTTACCTTCTCTTGCACTGTTATAATGAAAAGAACAAACAGACAACATGAAGACATATTTTCAACATCTTTATATCATCTAATTCTAAGCCAATCTTAGCATCTCTCTCTCTCTCTCTCTCTCTCTCTCTCTCTCTCTCTCTCTCTCTCTCTCTCTCTCTCTCTCTCTCTCTCTCTCTCCCCCCCCCCCCTCCCCCCCTCGTATCGACCCCGCCCAAGATAGTAATCGACTGCGCCCCAGTTTAATGGGGTTGACCAGACACAGCCCTATTAGCTAAGCGCGCTCCACCCTCGCCCGCGCTCCACAGTTTATCCCACGGTCTCCCAGCCCATCTACGCCCGACTATCGGTATTTCATTAACCTCTATGTACTGATTAACAACGATATCTCCTTATCTGTTCCTCTGTGACACACGCAGGATAGCCAGACCTCCGTGCATAAGAATGCGCTTTCGTTAGGAATGTATAATACAAGACGTGCATGTTAATTTTAACGTGTGTATCTGCTTTTTTATTTGTAAAAGTTTTATACAGCTATGTTTGATTAAATTTTGTACCTCACTCCACTACAAACATATTGACATATTGAAGTGTCATGATTTTAGATTTAGAGTTGTAGAATTTAGACAATAATTCAGTGTGTTACAGAAGGTTACTTTGTTACTATAGAAGTATTTTTTTAAATGGGTAATACGTAAATGGATTGAAAATGAGAGGACTTATGTGTGTATGTATATGTATGTATGTATGTATGTATGTATGTATGTATGTTTGTATGTATGTATGTATGTATGTATGTATGTATGTATGTATGTATGTATGTATGTATGTATGTATGTATGTATGTATGTATGTATGTATGTATGTATGTATGTATGTATGTATGTATGTATGTATGTATGTTCTTTATTGGGGTGAATTGAGCTTTCGCTCTTTACATTCAAATTAATACAATAATATAAAAATATAATAAACTAAACTAAACTACACTAGAAACAGCTAAACTACATTAAATTAAGATAAAGACAAAAACAAAGATACCTAATTATAACGATGGTGATATGCATGAATAAGTGTATATAAATTCAAAAGCATAGAAGGATTTGAAAACAAGTGAAAGGAAGTTATGGAAACGTGCAAAAGAAAGGGTCGTGAACTGGACTTAAAGGGTCGAATGCATAGTTGTTCCTCACGTGCTCCTTAACTCAGCTTTTCCTCAGACTCGCCCAACCACCAATCACAGAGCAGTCTACATGGCAATGCTGCTCTGTGATTGGTGGTTGGGCGAGCCTGAAGAAAAGCTGAGTTGAGGAGCACGTGAGGAACAACTATGCATTTGACCCTAAGGTCCAGTTCATGAAACACATAACAAAAACTCACATGACAAAACAAATCACTACAGTAATGTATTGAGTAAGCAGATATAGGATTTGAATGTGTAGAACAGGTATAGTGTGTAAAACAAATATGTCTGGCGAACATAAAATCGACCAAGAATTGACACCTGTTCGAAACACAACTCACACCACAAGATTCCCTTTCATTCCATCTTAGAAACGAATCAGTCCCTGTAATAAAGTGGACATTAATTCAATGTGTTTCAATGCTGCAGGAATCTCGCCGCTCGCCTCCGGTAGAAGGCAGCACAATAGATAATTAAGGCCTCACCCCTTCCCGCCCGCTCAGCCTTCAACGGGGATGACTGATGACGCAATTAACATCGCTGATGGTCTTCAAAACGGGAGGTGAGTAACAGATCAGTCATCTTAGAGTCGAGTTCCAGAACAAAGAATTATAGACACCGCGTTGAGGCTGGCTGCCTTGTTGGTGTTTTGGTGTCTTATTTAGTCAGACTGGTACTCAGGGTGTGTTCCAACTTGACAATTTTCGTAGTGGACTAAGCTTAGTTACACTAATCGAAAGGAAGTGACGTCACAAGCAGACGACCAATGCTCCTTATTTGGCTAGTGGTTAGTGGGTAGTGGCCGAAAGTGTACACTACGACACCGACTAACCCACTAAACCAAGATGGTTGATATCAGCCATCACAGCTGGTTAGGAAAATACCCAACCAGTGAGTGGAAGTATTATTATCGTATTTATTTACATCAGATGATTAATAACAATAAACTTTGTATTAGCATACTAGGTGGCGTGCCAAAAGCTGTTAGCATTTAGTGTGTAGCAGGTAGTGGTTAGTGGTTAGCAGGCGAAAATCAAGTTGGAACACAACCTCAGTTGTGACTATGGAATAATTTGAAGTCGCGTCGAAGAAATTAACGTTTTTCTAGCATCACCGCATCGCGAAAAAACGGAGAACAAAATACCAAACGTGACTCTGCAAGGATTGCATGATGCTAAATAATTGTTTTATTCTAATCTAATAAGTTGATGGCGTACGTACGAATGTTGTTCTGATTATAAACACCGTAATTAGAGATAACGACTGTGATTATTACATTGTAGTATTTATCTTATGTAGTCTGCAGTGTTGATGGTAGCACAGGGGATTAAATAAATAAATTCACATTTAGAGTCTACCCACTCAGTAACTAAACTGATTTGCTGTGGGGGACTTTAATTTAAAGTGACTAAACCAACCCTGTAGGCTTCGAACACCATCGACGAGTGAACGATAACCAATCAAATATCTATATTTCAAATACGAAACATATGAATCAGTATTATGATCTATTTTGATTTTTTGTTGGTGTAACACGCTTGAGTTCAAACAGTAAATTAAAACATTAAAACATTAGTGAACATTATATTAAATATAAAACATTAAATTCAATATTATTAAATTAAATTGAAACATTAAAACATTTAAATTAAAAACATTAAAAGCATTATGGTTTTAATAGTGTTATTTCGTATTCACAAAGTAGAAATATCGAAAACGTATACACGGTTTACATTTCACCGTACAACGAAGCCTATCGAGACGATGACATTTAAATAGTGATTTATCCTTTCTTCCTGATTCTAACTTCCCACAGGAAGTAAAACAGACATCTGCTAATTTTCTCTACCATCGCGATTAGCCATATCGTAACAAGCGTGACCATTAGTTCCTTTCATTCCTGAAGGTAAAACATCCCCATGTCCTCCCTACGACGTCGGCAAGAATCCAAGGCTGCAATCTGAGCCCCTGTTTACACTTGTTATGTTCGAAAGTTTCAAGTTACTCCGATTGAAATCTTTGAATACGGCGGCCGGAAGTGAGTTTTGTATGGCGCTAAATTCAGTCAAAGGTTGCAGCAGGTATATATTATATACCTGTTGATTGTACGTTCTTCAATCCTCCCCCTAGATGAAACAAGATCATTAGCCGGCTAGCTAGCACACGAGAAACATGTCAGGTGTACAGTAAGCTACTGTGCATCATTCATCAACGCGGTACTGTTACAAACGAACGGGAGCCATTTTGTTTTGTGGAGAATAAGATACATTTATCATCAACGCACTTTCACAAAAGGAAGCCATTTTGTTCATTAATAACGTTGTTAAGGCACTGTTACAAATGGTAGCCGTTTTGTTGACGGATTTCTTAGAAAAAAGAACTATTTTGTTCATTAATAATGTGGTTACGGCACTGCTACAACAATTAAATAAATAAATAAATTCACATTTAGAGTCTACCCACTCAGTAATTAAACTGATTTGCAGTGGGGGACTTGGTAGCCATTTTTTTGATGGATATATTACAAAGATAACTCAGTTTAGGTTCAATGTCTCTTGATTACTACTTATCTGATTAAGAGTATATTGTTATTTGAATTTGAATTTTGCGTGAAAAACAATGTAATAGAAAGGCAATAATTTAAAATTACAGAGGCATTCTAGGTAGGATAATACGCACACAAAATTGCATCTCATTATATGGTAATCAGGCTAGAATTTATTTGGTGGCGTGTAAACGTCTGCATTTTGAACGACTTCTGTGGCCTCTTAATATGATCTTTACAAACATTCATCAATGGAACTGTTATATAAAGATGGACCATTTTCATTATCAAATAACTACAATGTTGGCTACAATTTTCAACATTTATCAATGGAACTGTTACAGTGTTGAGAGCAATTTTGTTGTACTAAACTACAATTTTCGCTACTATTTTAAACATATCAACGGAATTGTTATAAACTGTTGCAAAAAGAATCCGTTCTGTTTGGCAAACGAACTATTACAAACAGAAGGACTTGTGTTAATGAAACTATTCATAGTTCCCACGTGACGTCACAGCGGCCATGATTGCGACACAATTGATGAGGACCAATCATAGATCATTGGCAAATACTATTCAAATTCAATAAAAAAGCCTAATTTATAATTGAGAAAGTAAACATAAGTAATAAAGAACTAAAAATTACGACACATACCAATTTTATAAAAAAAAACACGCTGAATTTTAAAGAACTAAGAATTTCTGTGTTCTACCACAACAGCCTTCAATTGTTTCTCCATGGCAACGTCAAAGTTTGATCACAAATGTGGCCGCCACGCGCAAAGATGTGACGTACGTGCAACCTATGAATTACAAACAGAAGCCAGTTGGTTCTTTTGTTTGGCTACAGACTACTTATTACAAACAGAAACAGGAGCAATTTCGTTAGTCGAAAACTTTATTTACGATGGCTGTTACAAGACGGAGATAGTTTTTTTTTCCCTAGTGGTGTTCTTATGAATTATAGTTTTAGTTTACTATTTGCATGTCAAGTCACTATGAAAAATATAATCAAAATTTCAATTTATTTTTCAACCCAAACTCCACATGTAAATAACTAAAATTAAATTCCAAACAAAACTAATCATAAAGTAGCGCCCAAGAGATGACTTAGTGGTAGAAGAACACGAGGCTCTAATTCGGGAGATTGTCCGTTCGATACTCTCTACCACTAACCCTGACTGAAAGTTTTTTCAGTAATAAGTTTCCTACAAAAAAGTATTATAAATATCATACAACAAGTAATTATGATTATCAAGCTACAGTATACACATACATCCAGAGCCGGATTACGACATTTGGCGCCCATAAGCTAAAAATAAGATACGCCCCCCCCCCCCCCCCCCTAAATTCAATTCATGCTAAAAAACATATTTTAGGTAAAAAAAGTAGGCAACTAATACATTGCAACTCACTAAATTGTATAATTTTTTTCGGCCCCAGTCTCGCCCGTTGAAAAGCTAGGAGTTACACGCCTCGGCCCTCAGCGCATTTTGGGGCCGATAGGGGGGGGGGGGGGGGGGGGGGGGGCGTTTTGGCCCCCCCTAAAATGTTGGCGACCTAGGCTCCAGCCAAGTTTGTCTATGCGCTCTGCATACATCACTATGATAAAATGTGCTATACTAGCAATTATTCCAGAAGGGTGGGTTGAAACACATCATTAAAAATACTGT
Organism: Isoperla grammatica; assembly: GCA_945910005.1. NCBI lineage: Eukaryota > Metazoa > Arthropoda > Insecta > Plecoptera > Perlodidae > Isoperla > Isoperla grammatica. Next base: position 11,705,301 of record OX246744.1, read on the forward strand.
ACAATTTAATACGGGTGCTAACTGCAAGGCGCTGCAAATCAAGTAGAATTGCTGTCACTGTTTTTTTCAAATACACCGTTGTTTAAAAATTCGTTTTAGGTACAGGAGAACGCTATATGGCTTATCACAAATAGCTTTTCAGGAAGTTAAAGCCGGTTTACACACATTATTAAGATATTAGATTTAAGGGTTAACAAAATCTAATCAAGCCAAAAGCATTATGGCGCTTACACACTTTCCTAAGATTAAGAAAGATTTAAGAAAATTATAGCAACGTTAGCTCGTATACCTAAAATTCGTAGCCCAGCCAATGAGAGGCGACGTTTTATAAATCCGACCAATAGTAGCGATCCTAAATAAAACACAGTTAGGAAAATAAAATCCTAGACGACCTTAAATTTTATAGTGTATGTCATATGTCCAAGAGGAGGGGGGGGGGGGGGGGGGGGGGGAGGGTTAGTGTCCCCCCTTGTCGACGTCTACGAATCTGGTGCTCTTCACAATGAAATGAAAATATTAACGAAAAACCTCAAAAAATAAACGCAAAGGAACACAAATTAAATAAGATACGAAAACAGTAAGAGTAAAAGAGTGCGCATGTGCGTATAGATTAAAGTTGACGATAAAAAGTGTGTTGCGCACCTGATACCAACCAAGGTCTCTATTGTCTGGCCATGCGCACAGCTGGATCAAAGGAGGGGAAAGGAGGGGGAAGGGGGAAGGGGTAATGAGTTCCGCCTCCACATTAGACTGGGATGTCTTGATCGCCTCACAAAGCTTCATTAGCCCGGCAGACAACACTGTGGGTTCTAATTAGCTGCGTGGATACAAGCGAGAAACCAAGGAACTTGGAAGAAGATAGGCCTATGGGCGAGAGAAGCGAATACATCAAGGAGCTTGGAAATTGAGACCAAGGTCCACTCCACTAGATCGCTTGTAGCGCGCTTCGCAATTACTCCGCTAGGAGTAAATCCAGTAGACCTTGGTTGAGACCAGTGAAAGATAAGAAGAAATTTGTAGCTTGGAGGAAGATATGAGTGACAGATGGAAATACAAGGAGTTTGGAAGCTGAGATAAGAATAAAAGGAGCTTGGAAGTTAAGATAAGAATACAAAGACCGTGGAGGAAGATATGAGTGACAGAAGGGAATACAAGGAGCTTGGAAGTTGAGATAAGAATACAAGGAGCGTGGAGGAAGATATAAGTGAGAGAAAGAAATACAAAGATCTTGGAAGTTGACTTAAGAATACAAGGAGCTTGGAGGAAGATATAAGTGACAGAAGGAAATACAAAGATCTTGGAAGGTGAGATAAGAATAAAAGGAGCTTGGAAGTTAAGATAAGAATACAAGGAGCGTGGAGGAAGATATGAGGGACAGAAGGAAATACAAAGATCTTGGAAGGTGAGATAAGAATAAAAGGAGCTAGGAAGTTGAGATAAGAATACAAATAGCTTGGAGGAAGATATGTGACAGAAAAAAATCGCAAGGAGAAAGACTTGTGCGATAAGAAAATCAAAGCTCTTGAAGGAAGATATAGGCGATTGAATCCGAATCGCAAGGAACTCGGAGATGAAGACAAAAGTGTGAGAATGGAATTTCTAAGAACTTGGAGACGAAGCAATGCGTGATACAAATGAATCAAAGACTTTAGAGGGATAATTAAACGTTGACAAAATTCGCAACGATCAAGTTGACTAAAAAGAAACTAAAATTGTAGGAAATAATAAAGAAGCACAAAAATGAAGTTATACAGAAAAGAAAATAGAGAATGAATAGAAAATGGAGAACAAGGAGAAATAGAAGAGGCTACATTGAATATTCCTTTGTCGCCCTAATCATAACTGATTGTATTGTCCAATCAGTTAGCTTCGCTGCTGGATCACAGTACAGTGAATGGCTTCAAGACAACCAATGATCGACATTTCAAATATATCGGCCTCCATTTAACAAAACCTCTGTCATATCTTCCGAGCAACAACAACAATATAACGTGGTCAAGCAAAGTAGTCGTCACAAATACCCTAACAATGTTCAGGTGCTGCGTGAAATGTTTTCCAGTAGGTACGCGTTTGTTGATTTAACCTAAAGGGGATCCTTGGAGAATAGAATACTTCGAGACAGATTCCGTATTTCCTTTCTTTGGGACATTTCAGTGTTATTTACTTAGGTATTTATCCCGTTTTGTAATTTGATTCTGAATGTGAGGCTATTGTGTTTTTGGTTTTTGGTTTTCGGGGCCCTCGGGCGTTTTTCGTTGTGGGCTTGGATTGGGTTGAGTCGTGTGGCCGAAAACAAGGGTGTACACAGAGGATGCGCTTTCTTTGAGTTTCCCCCTAAATGTAAACATTTACCTCGTATGTTTGAGTTCAATTTTCTTTAAAGAAATCAAATAAATCGACAAGTATTGAACGCTAGTGTTTCAATTTCAGAAATTTGCATTTCTGTAAATTCTAAATTAAATTAAATGCACGTTAAATTAAACTAAATTAAATGCAAATTAAATTAAAAGTTTTAGGATTCATTCTCGGTTGCAGGGCAACGTAAAAATTTTAAAATTAAATTCAAAGTTTAGAAAATATGTGAAACTTTTTCCTTAGCATAAATCAATGGTTTTTGTTCTTAGAAATATAATTACATGTTTTCCTGAAATGCACAAAACTACACACACATTCTCTTGAGTTAAATCCCATTTTTTCCACATATCGAGACTTTTTCTGCTTTCATCGTCAGAGTAATTGGAATTGACGACATGACTGAATATCGCTCTTGAATTTAACAAAATTATTATTTGATTAATAACCAAGGTAAAAGTGAATCAAATATTAAACATTATGATGTAAATCTTTTATGTTTCCAAATCGTGATATAAAAACATATTAATATTCATCCCCACAATCTCAGGGGAACGAATCTTCAATATAACCTTGGAACACCATCGAAGTCGTGATTAAACCATCCTTGAATAATTACCAACCCCACAAAAACAAACACGCTGACATTTCGACCCTAACCTAGATCAACATTATAAAAAATCCATTAGATCCAACACTTAGATTCTGATCACCCCTGACTATGTAAGCGACAAAGTGTAGCAGAGAGCCCCTAACAAAAACACCCTTACCTGAAAGAAACTCCGCAACCCCCTCTAAGGTATTCACCATCGATTATATTTAAAAGACTGCTTACAAAACCGACGGCAGCTGCCCTAGGTTAGATAGAACCAATACAATATCGTATTTTATTGGTTTTAATAAAAAATTAAAAAATATTCAATCCTTTTGACAGATAGATTTATAAATTCATTGGTTTTATTCATATAAAATTAATTGGTAGGAATATTTTCTAGCTACCTGGGGTTTTAATTTCCTTTCAAATTAAATTTTCTATGTAAGGGATTGTATATGAAATTTATAATGCTTGGAATGAAGTATAGAAATAATGTAAAACAAAAAAATGACTAACTAACTATTTGATGATAGTTTTTTTTAGGTTAATGCATTCTGCTCTGGTTTAGGTTTCGGGTTTATGGCCGCCAATTTGGCAACAATGTTGTTGGGAATTTAATGGTCTCTGCTAGGCGAAATTAGAATGTAATTGGATTTTTGTCCAGGCCAATCACTCATGCTGGAAGGTTGGGTTGAGTTTGTGAGTGACGCAGGCGGGACTACTTCATAATAAAAACAATTTTACGAAATAATTATTTTGCGCTGTATTTCATAGGTTTTAATTTTGGGGTTTGCTTATAATGAAATTAGTTTTGATAGAAGGTCATAAATCGTGTTGTTTTGTTTGGTGATATATGAGCACTATCCTAGTGGAAAAAAATATAGTTAAAACTTTCTCATTATAACACATAGGACAAAATGTAATTAGGTTTATATACATGAGATAATATAATTTAAAAAACAATTATAAAAAAATATTATTAAAATAAAGAATTTATTATTTTCACTTACAAGGTAGGTGTATACACACAGTTGTATGATATGTTCTATGGATAGAAGAGTGACCAATAATGTACTTCAATTTTCAAAAATGCCAAACAAAAGTTGCCGACAAGACAGTGTGCTGTAAGGGATCGTATGTATTTTAAGAGACACGAAAGAATAATACTGAATGTAATTGTGGGAAAGTGGGCGAGGAAAAAATTCTACTAGTAGACAAAGATTGGAATAATACACAGAACACATAATCTGTGATGTGGACTGTGCTAGATAAGGACAAATTAATGAACCGAAGAAAAATGAGAAATAAAGAATTGGTTCGAAAATTTTCACGGATTAAAAACATGATCAAAATACAATGTCATAATTTTTAATGAATAATGACATGAGGAATTCGACTTAGGATCACGACAACAATTATTATTACTATACACTACAACCCCGCCCGCCTCCATAAGTGCAATAGTTTATAGTAAAATATATATAAAAAATAAAAAATAAAATAAAAATAAATAGATAATAGCTTATTATAGTGGATGGGATGGGGGAGGGGAGAGTACTAAAAAAAAACTACAAACTACCATCATAACTGCAACCCAGTGTATTACACATTGCCCATTAAACCATGAAAACAGCCCATCATAGAATTTCGCAATATTCTTAGAGGGGGGTCAATTCGCGCTCGCTTTCTTCCGCAAACAGGCGGCTCAACCCACCCCCCTTAGTTCGGATTAAATAGACTCTTCGTATATAGACATAATAGTTTAGCGAATCAGCCGTGTGCGAATAACCTGCAAATAACGTCCTGCCTGGATTAGCCCGGCTAGACTATTAGGCTTAGCTCTGATTTAGTGAGATAAACGCCGGATGAGAAGGCAGGGAAATCGGGATTAAGTTTTTGAATCTACCCCCCCCCCCCCCTCCACCCCTCATCCCACCCTTGAGTGATCGGTCGTGAAAATTGAATTGTATGGTCTCTCTGAATGGTCTAGTACAGGAAATGACGTTGAATCATGTATAATTGCAGAAATACTATATACCGCCAATATAAACGCTCGAAATTACCCCGTTTTGAAATATCAAAAAGTTTTGATACTTTTTTGTTTTGCTTAAATCTTTTCTGTTCTTAAAAAGTAAAAAAAAACCTTTTTTTTTAAATTCAAAAACAAAATTTTTGTCATTGGGATGAATGTGAAACAACTGTGATGGACCTGTGTGTATGCACGAAGCTGTCATACGTAGTACGTACCCTCCATAGCCGCAGCTTGTAAAATTGTAATACAGAGTGTTATATCTATGAAGTAGGCCTATTCGGTCTTTGAATCGCTAAAATTTGAGTTTTTTTAAAATTATTTAATTCCGTGGCCCGCCTATGATTTTTTTGGTCCCCCCCAAATTTTGGACCCCCCCCCCTAACCCTTAGACCAGTAATCTTTTTTTAGGCCTCCTCTTTTCAATTTAATCAGAATATTATTATGAATGTTTAGTCCAAAATTCACGCTTCTATCACAAAACCCCTAATTCTTATGAAATTCGTCTCTTCCTCTGGACTATTTATTATATCTATGGAGTCTTCGGTCATTGTATCGCTACTCCGTGGGTGAACCCACATTGTTGACTAGAGCGCTCACGACGACGATACGGCGAGTTATTATATTGTGTTATTATGAAGTAAGCACGGTTCACAGCACAGCACAGGACGCGAGCGAAGGTTTGATAGCCTGAAAGAGAGGGAAATTGGTTAGAGTTTAATCCCGTTTAGAATGGCTGAGTGAATTAGACGTGGGGGAGGGGAAGGTGGGGGGTAGGGGGGGTAGATCGCCCCCTGCGGCGTCAAGGGATCTCGCGCTCCAGTGGGCAATATGAATACATTGGAAATATATTTAAGTTGAATCTCTTGTTAGCGAAGACGTCGGTTTGATGGAGGTCGAAGAATAGTGGTCGCATCGTCTTCGTCTGCGCTGGAGGACAGGGAAAGTTTTTTTCGGTTGGTGGCAATGATATTCAACAGCTATAGTAGGCTAGATGCGCAGCCACAAGCGTGTCAATTAGATGCCATCTTGAAATGGGCAAATAACACGTAGGCGGGAATAGGAGTCTCTAGTGCGACTTTCTGCCGATCGCAGCGCTAGCAGTACTGAAAGGTCCAAATTAGCATGTAAATTGCCCATTTCAAAATGGCTTCAAATCGCTACGCTCGCTGGTTTAGCCTACTATAGCTGTTGAATATCATTGGTTGGTGGTGTTTGTCGGGTCGCTGAGTCCGGTGTAGAGGGATGTGAGGAGAGTGTCGGTGCTGTGCCCAACGAAGTGAGCCCGAGCGGGGGCGAAGTATCACGAACTACATCCGAGGGTTGCCGAAGTGTTATGAAGTGTGTGCCGAAGTGAGCCCGAGCGGAGACGAAGTATCACGATCTACATCCGAGGGTTGCCGAGGTGTTACGAAGTGTGCCCGAGTGGAGACGAAGTATCACGAACTACGTCCGAGGGTGGCCGAAGTGTTATGAAGTGTGTCCGAGTGAGCCCGAGTGGGGACGAAGTGTCACGAACTACATCCGAGAGTTGCCGAAGTATAACAAAGTACATTTGAACGTTACAAACTCCGATTCAACAAGGTATTACGTACCTATACCAAGTGATTGATGTCAAACATAATTTAGAATGACGAGGTGAAAATGATCTTAGATATTGACGCGTCGTAAACCACAAACCAGATGAGTCCCTCCTCGTGGTGACTAGTACCCGTAAAGAGGGCTCTCGTACATATCTTAATTAATTCATCCCTTTGGTCATATCCAGTGGTATATTCGAGCCTGGGCGGGCTTAGGCGCCGCCTAGGCACTTTTATTTGGAGGCTAGCGCTTTTTCACAGTACTTCTGTTTAAATTTCAAGAACCCATGTATGTAGTACTCACAATATCTTTAATTGAGAAAAAATATGTTACCTCAACGTCTTCATGTATTCAGGTTTAATTTCTTTAAAAAAAAATTCCGGCCACTTGAAACAATTGCCATCGCCCCCACCCACCCCGTGCACACGTAAATTCGACCGCCTAGGCACTATATTTTAGGAATACACCACTGGTCATATCATACCATGGTCTTGTATACTTTACAACTTTTTCGTACCCCCCCCCCCCCCCCCTTTCTCTCTCTCTCTCTCCTAAAGGACCGTCGCAATCTTCACTCTGTCTGTCTTGTTCACCGACTACTTTCAACATCTTCACCCTCCTACCTCGCTTCTAACTTTCAGTTTCTTCACTCAAATCATAATTTTAATACAAGGTCTCGATCTGGTACACAACTTACATTTCCTGTCCACAGAACAAGTCTTCTTGGCCAATCTTTTACTATTCACGCTATCCGAACTTGGAATGCTCTCCCGACCGACATAAGAGACGTGTACCAAAACCACTTCTAAATCAAATAAATAATGAGGACGATGGCAGCAGCCGTGACAGTTCAATTCGTACAAACGCAAAATTAAGTTAATGTGTTTGGAAACTGAATCCCATTGTTTCTTTCTTTCTTTCTTTCTTTTGTTATTTCTTAGTTTTAAAATTAATGTATGAATGCAATGAATGAATGAGTTTAAAATAATATATAAAATATAAACAAATTCCCTATTTCGTGAATTTTTCGTGAATTTTAATTCTTTTTTGTGTTTAAAATTATTTTATTTGAAATCATAACAATTGAACATGTACTGTGTATCTTACATCTTGTATTTTGTATTTTGTATGGTGTATTTTGTATTATGTATTTTGTATTTTGTATTTAATTTTTGTATTCTTCATTATGAATTTTGTTTCTTGTATTTTTATAACTATAGCATGGTTTGATGGAAGATAAGGCCTCACTGGCCTTAATCCCGCCATAAATAAAAAGACCTTAATCAATCAATCAATCAATCTCTCTCTCTACTGTATTGTATCATGTACTGTATCATCTTAAAAGGGTTGGATGGAAGATAAGGTTTAGCTAGCCTTAATCCCGCCTTTTAATAAAAGACCTTAATCAATCAATCAATCTCCTGTCATTCTAATTTTCATTCATGTCCCGGCTCTCTTTGCGACCTGAACGCCAACCCATGCCCTCCACTTTTCTTGTAGAGTACATTGCGATAAACACAGCACTTACCCTGCTGGGGGTATAGTTCAAGGAACAGCTGTAGTTTTGTTAGCCAGATATTTAGGAAGCTAGTTTACCAAGGGAAGTGGCGGGTGTGTTAACCAGGGCTCCTACAAATCCTCTTCTTGCAAAACTTGAACCCACATCACCAAAATATGTCTCTCGGATCAAAACAAGCGAGGCCGCCATTGTTGTGGCGTGACGTCACACAATTCGTGGGTGATGCGCAATTAAAAGAAGAGCCGATGCGTCAATAGAGGATTTCAAGGAGGCTTCTTTGTGTGGTAGTTGTCATCTCTTGCGAGTGTTTGAGGTAGATTGACGTAATGGTTGGAATGTAAGGGTGGGAAAGAAAGAGTGGACCGCGAGCTATAAAGGAGCAATTTTTATTGGCTGCCAACAATATTCTTGTCACAATAGACTGTATTAGTCACTATTTTTATCAAGCGGACTGGGCTCGCACTTGGCGGTGCGAGCCGAGTTTAGTGCGCACTTAGTTCGACTGATAAACACCTCAGCTCGAGCTTATTTCAGTTCTGTTAAGAAGCCCATCCAGCCCGGTTTTATATGACAAGGGATTGGGTTTAATAGGAGGAGACCGGATTAAAGTATGCTTGCTAAACGGGTTCAGAACTCAGTGCGTACTGAAGTCAGTCCGAACCCAGTCCGCTTGATAAACTTAGTGAGTGATGACGTCAGATTAAATGGCGGACGAGCTGTCTGACTCCAAACAACTTTCTGAAACGTAGTTATTATTTAAAGTAGTAATTGTATCATTACAATACTTGACTTATCAGTTTAATCAACTTCTTTTTCACTGTTTCGTGTTTAGGAAAACGAAATATCTGAACGGATAACCCTCGCTACAATGTTTGCAAAAACAAAACTATCTGTCAACTGTCAACTGTCATGATTGTTTGGAGTCACAAATACGGTTCGTCAACGGTTGACAGGGGAATCGTGACGTCACACTAATATACTCTATTCAATTCCTCACCGATGTGTTTGTCATAGTCTAGATTTGGTCTAAATAAGTGTCTATCAACTCGTGACCAATCAGCGATCGGTATTTTTAAATTAGGAATGTTATGACTGTATTTGTTTTTGCCCCAGAACAAAAAGTACACGAAAAAAAAAACGGTGATTTTTTCCCTATTTTCATTTACATACAACACTTTTCTCGAATACGAAAATTAATGCAATGTGTTGCTATCTGATTTCTCAGTACTAGATTGTTTTCATTCCAGATAACGCACAACTTGTACATATTAAATTTAAACACTTGTATTGTATCATACTCAAACATGTATACATTTACAATTTTTGAAGTGAGATTAATATATTCTAGTGGTATAGCCAAGTTATTTTCCAGTGGGAGGCAGGACGAAACAACTCTATCCATTCGGATGTAAGGGGGGTTCTGGGGGGCGTCAGCCTCCCAGCTAGCACCGCAGGAAATTTTAAGATTTTTAAAACACTTTTCAACTGATTTAACGACGTTTGAACAGGTCACGAATGAAATTGATTGAACGCATTACAAATTTGTGTTAATCGACGAAATTTAAACCTTTTAAGGGGGGGGGGGGAGGCAGGTAAGTTCACCTCCTAGGCCCCCTTTCGCGACCCCCATGAATCAATCCATCCATCAAATACTCCCTCCAGCCATATAAGTCTTTATACATGAAACACCTGCTCGCTCTCATAAACTCTTTATTACTCACAATTTAACGTTTCTAAATTATAATTTATAAAAATATATTTTCCAGTTTTTAATCATGTCAGTGACAGTCATAGGGACCCCGTGGCAGTGGTCGGTTAGCATTTAGCAAGACCCGGTTTCTTAGCCTAGATCTGCACCGAGTATTCTCTGGGTGGTCTCGGCTCCGACCCCCGATAAATCAACAGGTTACCCTAGTGATCATATCAGATCGCGGTGAGACGATTTATGGACAACTGGACTGAACAATCTGGTCGCAGTAATACTGTAAAAAAAAAAAAAAAAAAAAAAAAAACACGATTTAGACAGATTTTATTCGCGGATGTTGTTGATATGGAATTTTAGATTCGACTCTTTTAACACGCGCGAAAATGTGTCATCAGTATTTGAAGTCGTTTTATAAAATATTTAGACCGAAAAAAGTTGACAGGTGCTGAAATTTTTTTTTCTTGAATTCCGCCCTCCCCCCCCCCCCCCCCCCCCTCCTCAAATGTAGAGTGCTGATATTTTAAGTTTGACATAGTTTTGAAAGATCCATACCCTAGTTATTAGACCAGCGTCCAGCACAAGAAATATACTGATTAGAAATTATATGGTGTGGTGAAATTAATAAATATGATATGGTTGTCGGGTTGTCACGGGGGTAAGGGGTGTCACATAGCGATGGAGGGAGCAGCAGGGGAGCGTCAAACTAAGAAAATCTCAAGTCTATACACTATAACTCTATATGTAAAGTGAAAGTTTTAGTTTGAAATGAAAGATAAGTTAAACATTAGCCGTCAGTACCAATATATCTATGTAGGAAATTGATTTTTGCTTGGAGCTTGGAGAAAAATGAGAAGTAGGGCGCATAGATTTAATTAAAGGGGTTTATAAGAGGAACGAGAACGCCTTTCTCGTTTAGTAACATCATTACGACAGGCAGAGTCAACAGTTGGCCGTGTGTTACTTTATTTAAACGGAAAAGAAAATTTAAAAAAATATATATATAAGTAAATAAATCAATGTTACGAATTATATTTCAGTTTTCAACAAATAACCCTCTGCGTTACTCGAGTATTTTAGTTTTGTTTTCAAACACATCACTTTCGTTTATATGTTTCTAATTTTTATAATTTTAGGTGACGCCTTTTTTTCTAACACACATAGTATGTTATAGTTTAATTTAAGTTTAGTAATAATACATAGGCAGATTAGTAGAAGTGAACTAAAAACTTATAAGACTATGAATCGACTAGAGTAAACAAGTTATTCGAAACATATAAATCAATTAATACTGACATACTATTTTTCCATGAGACTATGACAAAACCCAAAAAATGTCATGTAGGTATGTAGATATTTAATTTATTTTCGATAAGACATCACATCACTTTTCGGAATCATTACGGAATTCTGCCTCGGGAAATCCAAGCATACTCGTGTCACCTCTAATAGCAATTAAAATGCTTTGATGAACCACTTTATTTATACCACGTGACCACCAAGAATACCACGTGACCACCTACATTTACCAAGAAACCACGCCTTTCCTATGAACCGTGTAAATCTAATTTCTACGCCTTCAACAAACTCAAAGATCATGGAATCTAATTTACCACAACAGATTTAAATATCAAAAACACCCGATGAATTAATTCATTACGAAATATACTACCGACCGACCGTGGACAGAATTCGGTTTACATTCCAAATTTAATGATGATGTCGTTAATATATTCATCTTGGGTCGGTAGCAATTATGCTAATCCTTAGTTCTCCCACGGATCTTAGGGCGTAATCAAAGAGTGCGTGTACGTGTGGTCTGGCGTGGTGTACACTTGTCACTTAGGGCAACCTTTGATTGACGGGCGCAGGTTGGTATTACGCATTTTTTACGCGTGGCGTAGAAAAAAAAAAAAAAAAACAGAGAAGAAAAAACACGCACACACATAAAAGAATGCGCATTTGTTATTATGGAAGAGAGAAAAGGAATAATGAAGTCTAGTTTATTAGTGTGGAAAATTGTCAAGTAAGATTGATAGTGAATAAGGTGTGCCGCAGGGTTCTGGGATGGGACCGATTTTGTTTTTTTAAATATTTATTTTTTAATCGGTTGTGAGTTTGTGATAGATGTGTTTTGAAGATGAGTCCGTATATGGCTGCCGGACAGGCTTTTACGCCTTATTACGGGGTAGATACATGGGTTTTATAATAGCAGAGAGATTGACGAAATTTTCTTGTATTATGCTGATTTTCTATACCTAATTGTGGTGTGATTTATAAAAATTGGATGTCGACCTCACTTGGACTGGAATGTTCAGAAGTTTATGAGTATAATTTGTGACGTCCGAACTGGAAAATATTAATGTGTCTAATTTATAGAGGAAATGAACTCGGTCGAGAAAATGAAATCACATCTGACGAAATTAAAAACATAATTCAAACACCTAAACACTTGGTTGATGTCTTCATGGATTCGTTCTAACGGTATCTTCGTTAATAGCTTAGAATAGGAATGGGAGAAGTTAGGATCTCCCATTAAACGCGATTTAACGGTTAAGCCCCCACGTACAAAATTAATAATTGTGATTAAAAAAAAGTATTTCAATCTTTTTTTTAGTTGTCTTCTACTAAGAATAAATCGATTGTACTGAGATTATTTTTTTTTTTATATAGATAATTAGTAATAAATGAATGACATGAATCAGCTTCAAAATTACAAAATATTGAATTAGGATATACAATACTTATAATACAAGTATTTTCACACATTTAACATATATTTGAAGAAATGTGTGCAAATTTTAGCTCTTCAATTACAACAATAATTGAATATATATATATAATGATAACGTACGGTAACGCATATAGTTAATAATAATTGTTAATATAGTTAATACTTAATTATAGTTAATATTATAGTTAATTTTGGTATAAACTTGTTGTCGAAACAGTTTGTTGCTCTGTCCAGGTATACAACCCACGTTTTATTTAATCGCAATCTCATATCCCATGGGCCATGAGATGAAAAGTATGGGTGGTCAAAAGAAATTATAAACTTTTTAATCGAATTTCAATATCCCTTACCTGCGACCCCTATACGAAGAAACGAAAAATTCCTGCAGCTCAACCCTTCTGCTGTTGACTTAACCGCGTTTAATCCAAACACGTTAAGTGTTAATTTAATTTAACGATCCAAAATTTCTGACAATAAATTGCTGTTTCGGGCGGGCTGGCAAAGCGCGCGTTGGGAATTCTAATGATTATGTTGGTATCGCGTGTTTTCATGGTGTTAAATTCCCCCAGACAACCCGTTATTAAAAAGTCAAGACGATTTAGTTTATTTCGCACATGTCCTGCATGCATGGAATTATGAGGCGCGGTTTGTGAATAGTTTTTACTGCTGACGTCGTAGAGTAATGTTTGTTCACACCTAACTTTGCTAAGTCAACGGTTTCTTTCTATTGATATTATCTTGCTTGAGAATGTTTCTAGATATTGAAAAAGTTTTGCATTTTGAAAAAAAAAAGCATTTTGTTTAATGGTTGTAAAATAATTTTTGAAAAAATCATGATAACTGCTGTATTTTAGCTATTTGCAAGATACATAAAAGTAAAACTTAATAATCGTAGTTATTTTCTATAGTTGTATGATGATTTTGTTTTTAATTTACTTGAACATAGTCTTTATTTGTACATTCTTAGGATCTATACAACATTAAAGATACCTATATATTATGTTCACAGAGGGCAGTCTACTGTTAGGTGCGTTACGTTTACGTTAAGTGAATGCCCCATTGCTTCAGCGCCAAAAACCGCAGCAAAATGTCATGTGTTAATTATATCTCAAGAATACACCTCAAAATCGAAATTCTGAGTAATAAGCGGGCTGTGGTTTGGTAAGCCCTACAAACTGAATAATAAATGTATTTAAAATTATAATCAGTATGACTGTGATTTTTTTTCATTACATTACTAATTAAATAAGTATCACAGTCATACTGATTATAATATAAGATACATTTATCATTTAGTCAGTAAGGTATACCAAACCACAGCACGCTGATTACTCAGATTTTCGATTTTGAGGTGCATTCTTGAAATATAATTAAAACATGACAATTTGCTGCGGTTTCTAACGCAGTGGTACCCTTCGTGTGAACGAGGCTTTAGGTTTAGTTAGAATACGAGGACGTTTACCCATGAAAGGTGTCGAATAAGTCGTTAAGGCGTGAATAATAGGTGTGCTCTTCTTCTGTCATGGCGAATAATGTATTGACTGCCCAAGGCAATGGTTTTATATGTTTTATTAATGTGTTTGATATTATTTTGCACCAGTGGATAACGTATTAATAATGGTCGAGAAAATTATGTTATTTATTTTTGCACTTGATTCGCAAAAGTTCGTTGAACGGCCAAGATTATTAAGAAATAAGTGCTTATGATTTTAAAATAGGATTATGCTGCGATAAAATGCGATTTGAAGAGAGTAATGTTCTCCTATCTTTACTTGCAGAACACGTGATATTGGTCTGTTAAGATTGTTTTGAAATGGTTTTAAATTGTGCCAAAAGAAATACAAAATATATTGTCCCATAGAAAATTGAATGTTCTTTCTGATATATGGTTTTTTATTCTAATAAATATTTCCGTTTTGCAGATATTCATAATTAGGTGTGAAAGGACGTGTCCAGCAACGTCACATTACAAAAGGTAATTAAGAATATCAGAAAAACGGAAATATTGACTGGAACAAAAAAACATACATAAGAAAGAACATTAAATTCTCTACAGGATGACATATTTCGATTTACATTTGCGACAATTCAAACACATTTTAAAACACATTTAAACAGAACGAAATCGGGAGTTCAGTCGATAGGTGAATGTACAACTTAGTTTGCAAAGTATTGGTTTATACTGAGACAAAACGCGATTTAAAGAGTTTTAGGAGTTTTAGTTATTCCCGGAAAAAACGTTTTGGAGATGGTAAAAAAAAAAAAAACGACTAAAATTGGATGCTTTATCTCCGAATGTTGGAAGAAGAAGGTTTATGTACATAAAACCAAGTGACACTGCTGTTTTTTCACTCCGTGCGACTACGATATACATTTCAAGAACGCCTGCAGATGTTCTGTCCCGTTCAAGGCGGAAATATTTACCGAACTACTTGAAAACTTTTCCTTTCTACGCAAATGCCGGCCGCATCCTGGACTGAATGACCAGAATAGGGAGATTATCGTATTTCTTTCAGGTCCTCTTCCGCCCCATAGAAGCTGTTTGTATACCTATTTGCCAACAATATCGTGGCATCGACCCATCATTTATCGAGATATGAATATGGGTAATGCCCCTCTGCCCCCCCCTCCCCCCCCCCCCCACATACCACCCGCGCACGCACTCATCCATCTATACATCCACACGAATTATGACAGTTTCCTAAATGTTTATGAATACATCTGAAATTCTGTTATAGAAGTGAAATGGTAAATGTGATGTTAGTAGTTTTCCGGTATATTATTATGATTTCAGTTCAGTGCAAAAGATATTTGACCCGAACATTATATGAGTTTGAAACGTGAAATCCAGTTTTATGGATAGCGTATAAAGATAAAGTTTAAAGTCTGTCCGCTCATAGTAGAAACGAAACGTTTAGAGCTACTGGCCCATGTTTGTGTATTGAATCATTATAATCGGCTGTTAAACCAAGATAAACTAGAAAAACACGGTTGCCAATTTTATAATAACGGAAGTCGAAAGAATGTCACCCTTTGAAAGAAAAAGAATTGCAATGAAATTAAAACAGCGCGCTACCTGTTGGCCCTTTATCCCTATTTCACGGTGTATTAGACAAACATTGGTCATTAGCTCTAAATGTTTTTTTTTTTTACTATGAGTGGACAGGCTTTACCTATTTGCCAACAATATCGTGGCATCGACCCATCATTTATCGAGATATGAATATGGGTAATGCCCCTCTGCCCCCCCTCTGCCCCCCTCCCCCACATACCACCCGCACGCACCCATCCATCTATACATCCACACGAATTATGACAGTTTCCTAAATGTTTATGAATACATCTGAAATTCTGTTATAGAAGTAAAATGGTGAATGTGATATAAGTAGTTTTCCGGTATATTATTATGATTTCAGTTCTGTGTAGAAGTTATTTGACCCGAACATATTATATGATTTTGAAACGTTAAATCCAGTTCCATGGATAGCGTATAAAGATATAGTTGTAAAGTCTGTCCGCTCATAGTGGAGACGAAACGTTTAGAGCTACTGGCCCATGTTTGTGTATTGAATCATTATAAAGATAAACTAGAAAAACACGGTTGCCAATTTTATAATAACAGAATTCGAAAGAATGTCACAGTTTGAAAGAAAAAGAATTGCAATGAAATCACAACAGCGCGCTACCTGTTGGCCCTATTACACCATCAAATAGACAAACATTGGTCATTAGCTCTAAACGTTACGTTTCTACTATGGGCGGACAGGCTTTAACTTATTTGGATGGGATTTTTATCATTTTTAAAAGTCGAGACGCACACCATTTTGTATCTGATTGTAGCAATCAACGAGGCGATACTTGGGTGTCAATTTTTATCATCGATTTGGGCCGCGAAAGTCTACGACAAAAAATATTCCTGTGTTTCAGGAAAGCTTTGAGTTATTAGATTATAATAATGGTTCCGGTTTGAAAAGTGTGTAACACTTTACTAAATGTAAGACGTGGAAAAATATTCAAAATATAATAGAAAGAAATTCTTTTTGAAAAATGAAATCTAATTTATTTTAATAGTCGCAACCTAAAATACACCTCTAATTTATATTATTCTGCGTATAACAGGTTTAAATTGTGTTCAGTCAAGTTTACTGACATCAATATGAAATTGAGTAATTATCATAATCATCTTTTGGTCGATAAATCATTATTTTCTAAACAACATTGATCGTAAAACGACTAAAAAGTCAGTGAGTTAACATTAAAAAACACATGGAAAGCGTTATAAATTTAAAGAGTGAGACTATAAAATAAACTCAATTAGAAGTTTGGAAAAAAAGCTGTAAACAACTTCGGTTACGGCTTCTATTTTAAAACGAACACTCGGATTTTTTGTTCACCGGTTTAATACATAATTCGTTTTAGTAGTTTCGTAATTTTTTCACGGGTTCTTTTATGCGCGCTGTAGAAAAACTGGTAACATTAATATACCGTGTGTATTGTTTGTTGTTAGGTAATTAATAACTAACTTTATTGAACGTCAATGGGGTGACTTAGCCGACAAACACGACCGATGCTATTGTTATTTATTAATTGTTAAGAGGTTCAGGTAATATTTTTAATTATAAAAGGGGTTGAAATATTCTGTCAACAATGAGACATAATTTTCTTAAAATGAGGAGCGAAGATAACGTTTTTATTTCGGTAGAGATTAATTTTAGACAGTTTCTGTTTTAAGATATGTTTTTTGTGCAAAGAATGATAAAACGAAATTTATTTTTGATGGGTTATTTAAATTTTGTTTACATATCTAATTCACGTGACGTGACACTACCATAAATATCAAATTTGAAAAACTCCCCGGTTTCGCCAAATTTGAATGAGAGTAAAATCGTTAGTGTATCCATCTCCCAAGCTTCACTATTTTACTGTTAAAAAGTGAGGAATGCATACAAAATTCATAGAATACGTAAAAATATAATTTTAGTAATAATATCCTTTATGGTCTTTGAGCTGGGGTCACATGACACAGAATAACATACAGTAATTTATAGGGAACCCGCAACTGACGTCACATCCGGACTACAACAATGGAACAAATAAATTGAACTGATGGACAAACAATCAGCTGTCAAAATAATAAAATTGCAACCATACAAATAAAAACGTGTGTAGCAATCAATAGTAACTGCTCGCCATTTAAAACTTTTAATGATGGATATCGACTAAGTGAAAGTTTTGTATGTTTTTTTGTTTTTTGTTTTGTTTTCCAAAATCAGAAGAAATTTTTTTTTGACAGCTTGTTGTTTGTCCATCGATTTAATTAATTTGTTTCATTGTTGTCTTTTGGTGTTGCTAGTAGAAAATCGAAACAAATTTCACATTCATCTGTCCTCTCGAATAGCACGCTAGCAATTACTAGACATGAAGCAACAAGTTCCATCACCATAATTATTCGAGTTGATTCGAAAAGACCACACGTACTTTCTTAATCAAGCACCGGATATACAGTACT
The DNA here is from genome assembly GCA_945910005.1 of Isoperla grammatica. NCBI lineage: Eukaryota > Metazoa > Arthropoda > Insecta > Plecoptera > Perlodidae > Isoperla > Isoperla grammatica. Next base: position 11,723,322 of record OX246744.1, read on the forward strand.
GCCTGCCACGCTTATCCACCGCCAACCTTGTAGGTTATATAAACTTTGTCCGTGGCAAAGCTGAGAACGCTCCAGGGCATTTTCCCCTGCATTTATAATAATTTGTTTGTACAGCCCGAGTGCGACCGGAGATTCCTTGAATTTGTTGAGTCCGAACTGTCAAAAAGTAATAAATAAATAAATTTACATTTAGAGCCTACCCACTCAGTAACGAAACTGATTTTCAGTGGGGGACTTTAATTTTCATACACAATTTAAAGGTGTAGTGCGACTGCAGTTTCCTTAAATTTGTTGGGTCCGAACTGTCAAAAAGTAATAAATAAATAAATTCGTATTTAGAGTCTACTCACTCAGTAACGAAACTGATTTGCAGTGGAGGACTTTAATTTAAAGCGACTAAGCTAACCCTGTAGGCTCCAAACACCATCGGCGAGTGAGCGATAACCAATCAAAGATCGATATTAATCAAATGGGATCGTTTGTTTGCTATACAGACACCTATTATTTGACTAAAGATGTTGGGTTTCCAAGAGATGTGCAATGGCTGAACTTCTGTTATCGCTTCCGGTAATGAATTCGGGGATTTCGTCTCATGTTTGTGCTAGCCACGCCGTAAGAAGCGAGGTGTCCCCTAGAATTTTGAGAAGAGACGGTCGCTCCACACGGTCTATTTCAACGGTATTCACAGCGGAATTTCCCGATACCTGTATTGTTATTGTCCACTGTATTGACTACCACCGACCGTGAATGGAATGCGACCCCACCACGTCTGATAACAGGCGGCGATATTATCACTACAATACTTTAGGCAAGAGAACGGGATGCAACTAGATTTGGTTAGTAGTTGTCACACGCGTCACTTCCCTATTACATAATCCGTGACGACAACACCTTGCAAGTTAACGCGACGCGACTATAGTGGGGGTGTGTGTACATCATTACAGTGGGTCCGTGGCTTAGTTGAGAACAAGAAAATCAGTCGATCTTTCGTCGATCTTGGCATTTCACAAGTGATGTACCCCCCCCACTATCAGGCCAGCACAAACATGAGACGAAATCCTCGACTTCATTACCGGAAGCCACAACAGAAGTTTAACCATGCGCACAATTCTTAGAAACCCAACGTCTAGTCAAATAATAGGCGTCCACATAACCAACAAACGATTACATTTGATTACTTTTTGACAGTTCGGACCCAACAAATTCAAGGTGTCTGCGGTCGCACTCGGGCTGTACAAACAACTTGTTAAAATGCAGTGAAACACCTGCCCTGCGGCGTTCTCAGCTTTGCCTCGGACAAAGTTTAATTGTGAAATGCCAAGATCGACGAAAGATCGACTGATTTTCTTGTCCTCAACTACGCCACGGACCCACTGTAGAAGGCCTTGGTTGAACCCCCCAGGCTACATTCTAGCGCTACGCTAATAAGTAATTACCATTAATGTCGAGTGAAACATGTACTACGCTTAAGTTACAGTGAATTATGTCTCGGGACAAAATAATCTTAAGACATAGATAATAATATGTCGATAAAGTAGCTATCGCCCGTGTTTGACATAGCACGTTAGATCATGTTATAAGATTACGTCTTTCAATGATTAATCTATACGGGGGGATAAGTTATAAATGAAACTAGAAGTGGTGGTGAAGGGGGGGGGGATTTCGGTATACCCCCCTCCCCCCCCCCCTCTCTCCTCAATATTCACGGCCAAAACTATTTACCTTATATTATATTATATGGTAGTAAGAGAATTGTTGTTTAGGAATAAATATGAATAAGATGTCATTCTGAATGCAAATATAATGATGAGTAATTTTGCGGTGCTCGTGAAAATTGTTAAGTAGAAAATAGTGACAAGAATCCCAGCCCCAGGCAATTTTCTTTTAGTAGCGGGGGGTGGGGGGGGGGGGGGAAACAGTATCTATCTGTATAGCTTAGGTTTACAAAAAACATATCACAGTCTTGAACTTGCATTTATTAACTTTCCTTCTTAACAGAGAAGGTTACCTCTATGTCAAAAACCGCACAAAATTTTCATTTTTAAATTATTTCTTAATTCGAAATCGAAAATCTGAATCAAGAGCGCACTGCAGTGGTTTGGTAAGCCCTACACACTGAACACTCTAAATTGTGTCTTACATTATAATCGGTACGGATTTTATTTCTAATTAATTTCATTACTAATATCGAGTAAATAATCGAAATAACTACGGTAATGGTTATAATATTTCATTCAGTCTGTAGGGCTTACCAAAACATAGTGCGCTGTCGATTCAGGTTTTTGATTTTGTGTTGCAATTTTGAGATATAATTAAAAAATGAAAACTCTCTACTGTTTTTTTCGTACAGGTACACTTCGCCCTTAAATGTAGTCAATTATTGTGAGGGAAGAGTCCATTTGCCTTAGATTCTCTCCCCCCCACCCCCCTCCCATCCGCCTTCCACAACAAGACGAAATCCTATATTATGCGTCATTATAATTTATAATTTTTGTAGGAATACCCGTTCTAGGGTGCACACCAGCTTTACCTGATGTGCCCCTCTTCAGGTGACTAACTAGGTTATTAGGGTGTTTGGATAGTTGGGAAGGATTATCCGAGGGCTGATAGTATGACTCAATCCCAGTACTCGCCTTTACGACTGAGGAAAACCTCGGAAAAAACCTTCAGTCAGGACTGCCGGTGGCCGGAATCGAACCGGCGACCTCCCAAATTAGAGTCTCGCGTCTTACCGCTGAGCCACCTCTATCGGTTATGTGTCATTGACCAGCATGATATATAAGGATAACGTATAATCTTGGCTTTCAATCGAAGATAATCATGAAAATTGGTCATCATTAAAAAAAAAAAAAAAAAAAAACTAATGTGATTGTGTCATTAATGCGCACAGAAAATAATGATATGCGACATCGCAAATCAAGACATCAATAACACTAATAAATAATAATAAAAAACAATGCGCGCGCACACACACAAAAAACAAAACAACACTCACTACGATTTGACGTGTTACACATTTGTAATTTCTTTGCACACGTAATAAATCAGTATAATTATGACTCGCGTCGGGTCGGGTCGGAGGTTTGGCCTTGTCATCCCGATGATGCCCGACTATCGCCCGAAGTGGCAGGTGCGGAGTGGAGTGTAGTCACGCATGCGCATACCTCACTTGTTGCGTTGATCCTTGGCTCACACCTTGCCGGCCATTATCGGTGGGCCGTCCTACCCACCCTGAGGTACACCCGATTTGTGGCGGTTGAAATAGATGATTTTCAGAATTGATCGATAAAGCCGTGATTTTCTCTATCTAAGGGGTCATATAGATCAATTATGAAAAAGGTCTATTTTTTTGAAAATGTTAATTGTTTTGTTGGATTGGCGACGACGGTCGAATTGGCTTTATCACACATCCTCGGGGTAGTCTCGTCATAAGGGGAGTTCATTTAGGGGGTAGGGGGGGGGGGGGGGGGGGGGTGTTCAGGTTGGTGAGTGTTTAGGTCGTAAAGGGGTTCGGCATGAATGAGAATTTCGATGAGTATATGAGTATAAATATCTGGCGTTTTCCGAATCAGTTTTATCAAACATTAGGAGAATACAATGGGATGGTTAGGGGGTTTCAAGTGGGGGTGGGGGACGGGGTGGTTTAGGTCTTAAAGACGGTCGGCATGAATGACAGTGAGAACAGTATGAGTGTGTTTTGCGTCGACCGAATCAGATACATCAATCAAACATCACCGGGGTCGTCATAAAAAAAATCGATCATTGAAGGAGACAAGTCTATGAAATACCATTGTTGGTAGACACTTCTAGATTTGAACCTGTCGTGTTTCTCCCCCCCCCCCCCCCCCCCGGGTCCCAATTGCGCCAATAATTACGATGAAGTTTTGGTGCGTTGGGAACAACTATTTTTCCATGAGAGACCAGCAATATCCCCCCCCACCCCCTTTCCTCCTCCCCTACCTTCCCCTCTCTGCTTTGCTACCCCCCGGCGCCCACTTACGCACCTTCCGTATTCAAATTTTGTTCCCATTAAGTCGGTTTCTGAACACTTATATAGAAAAACTGCACCCGAAATAAATGATCCGTTCGCCTCTTGAGGCTACAAAGAAACTTTCACTTGAACCCCCCCCCCCCCCCCCCCCCACTTCCCCCCCCACTTCCCCCCCCTTATAATATCGTGAGTGCAACTAACTATGGTGACGTCGAAAAAATATAATATACAATTAACCAAATTCCTAACTGCAATATTTTGATAAAACGGATGAAAATAACGAATTGAATAACATTTTATACAACATTTAATTCTTAATTTTCTACAAACCTCTCATAAAATGAATAAAATTTGATATGACATTCAGTTTATTAGCGGTTTTTGAAGGATATTAATTTAATGTTTACCTAGATTTTATTTTTGTTCTGTGTATGGATTGCAGATCACTATGGAAATACTTCAGAATAATATACATAGGTTTTAATTATATTGCTAGCGGGTTTCATTGATGGGTAAATCATGTTTTTCAAAGTATGTATAGGTGTAAAAATTAAGGAGGTATTATAAACGAATGATAGAAAGGGTACATAAGGAATATATAGGTGTAAAAATTAAGGAGGTATAAAGAAATGATAGAAAGGGTACAGACAGAAGGTACACCTAGGTGTACAAATTAAGGAGGTATATTATACAGGAATGATATAAATGGTACATAAGGTAGGAGTAAAAATTAAGGAGGTATTATACAGGAATGATATAAATGGTACATATAAGGTACAAAGATACAAAGATAATACAGCCCCCTATGTATTACATATATAATATATATATATATATATACTCGCCCCCAGGCTTTCTTTGCACGTGTTCACTTGATCTTAGTAACCTACTTCTATAATTCTTTAATAGTAAAAAAAAAATTTACAAGAAAACAAGATTTCTTTTTATAGAACAAGACACGAAAATGTTTGTGGTTTGTTTCCTTCACTCATTCATCCACATCAACATGATATTGTTATCGCTCTGATCGTCGTTAATTACTCCACTAAATAAGTGCTTTAGTTTTGGTTGAAAAAGTTGGCGTGTTCAAGTTAAAACTGAGAAAATAATTTTCGAAATAACCAGTTTTCAAACTAGTAAAAAGACAAGTTCTATTAGGTAGACAGGGTATAACGTATATTTAGAGATTAACATCCACCGAAATCATCTGGAGATAATAAGCTACAAATTGATCTAATAAGATTAGTCAATTAGGACAGATTGGATTACCAAAAGAAAAACCACAGCCAAAGTTGACCAGTTTTTTATATTTTTAAACCGAATCCCGATGATCGTTTTTTTTTTTATTAATCGAGTTACTCATAATTATTATTGATACTTATTACTTAAAAGATCCGGTAAAAGCAATCATAAATTTAATTTTTAAATGTTCTATCTGTCGTTTCGGCAAAATGTTAGTGTGCCTTTGGGTTAGTTTAACACAAGATACGCGAGCGTGCACCTGCCTCCTAAAAAATATATATATACTTCAGCAAAGTAGGGCCAAGGTCACACAAGGTAAGAAATTATGCTCGAACAAAAACCTCACACGAATCTTATTTATTTAGGTTTTTTAATTTGAACTTATTAATATTTCCATGTGTGATCCTCGCCGAAAACAATGCTAATATAATAATACAATAATTGGTTTCCGTGAGTTTTGGTTGAAGGTGGTCTAAAATCTGGGTGGGGTTTTTGGGTGGTATATAGATTAGATAGACATGTGTTTGATGTTCGGCCTAAACAAAGGTGATATTATAATTGGATATCTTATATCTTGAGTGGTTATTTTGGGTGGTATAGCAAAGTTTTGCGTGCATGCATTTGTTATATGACGCGTACTTGACAGCTAAAGTGGTCTACAGCAATGTTGTAAATACTAGCGCTATATAGGTGAGTGAGTGGAGCTTTTTCAAGTACTGACATTTGATTGGCTAATGTCTCACTCAACTATGACGTCAGTATCCACAAGGTTGCTGTGGAACGACGTTAGGTCATAAGAACGTCGGTCTAAGGGCTGGTCCACACAGATTTTTTAAGCATAAGATTTAAGGTTTTAAGACGTTGTTTTAAAAACAACAATGAAAACAGTGTCTTAAAACTAAAACTTTGTGTGAACGCCAGTACGTGTTTC
>OX246744.1:11729685-11797928 GCA_945910005.1 Isoperla grammatica
ATAACTCATACTTTTCTTGGTTTGTATTTCCGGAAGTTATTATATTAATATGATAATCGAGACTGGCCGGCCAGCTATTACAGAGGTATGTGGGATGAGGTCCTCATAGATTGTAGTGTGGGAAGTCAACACACTAGTAGGCAGGCAGGTGTTTCTTAAAACCAGAATCATTACATTTCTACACACATATGACAACATTAATGTCTATGTAATATCAAAATCGAAGAAACATTTGGTTTCTTCACCTTTTAGTCATAATTTACATACACGAGCGTTGTCAAGTTGTCACTACATATACTAGTCCCAATGAAAGTATTCGCATACCGATCTCAGGTCATTATCTACTCTCCCTTTCAACCTCGCCAATTAAAAGAAAATTAACAGATATACTAGTCCCGACGAAAGTACTCGCATACCGATCTCGGGTCATTGTCTACTGCCCCTTTGAAACGCGCCAATTGAAAGAAAATTAACAGATATACTAGTCCCGACGAAAGTATTCGCATACCGATCTCAGGTCATTGTCTACTGTCCCTTTCAAACGCGCCAATTGAAAGAAAATTAACAGATATACTAGTCCCGACGAAAGTATTCGCATACCGATCTCAGGTCATTGTCTACTGCCCCTTTCAACCGCGCCAATTGAAAGAAAATTAACAGATATACTAGTCCCAACGAAAGTATTCGCATACCGATCTCAGGTCATTGTCTACTGCCCCTTTCAACAGCGCCAATTGAAAGAAAATCAACATATACCTGGCGTTCTTTCACACATTCGTAAATGCATGTTTCGGCTTAGTCGAGTACACAGGCGGTTTGACCACACCCACCGTTACACTTACAGGTAACCAACGGAAGGTTTTAAATTATCCCCAATGGGACTGTTTAGATTAGATGGTAGGAATTAGCGAAGTAGAAAATTAAGTTGTCACCTTGGACTCGGCTGTGTCGTAAGCATCAGAATACTTTCGTTGGGGCAACTATAAGTATTCTGATGCTTACGAACGAAATATCCGAATACAACAGTACCAACTTAAATTTCAACTTCTTTAGTTCCTATTATTTACTTGAAACAGGTATATTATGTATAGTGTACACTCTTGGGTTGTATCCCTGGAGCTTCCCAACACAGCGGGCGTGACTAATAACTAATGACGGTTGTACACTCTCTACTAAGGGGAAGAGTGAAATTACGAATGTGTGAAAGTATGCCAACAATCTGTTAAATCAGCCTGCATGAAAGGGGCAGTAGATAAGGAAAGAAGTCGCATATATACCGACCTCAGTCAGATCCTTATCTACTGGCCCTTTCATGCAGGCTGATTTAACGAAAATCAACAGATTGCGGGCGTTATTTCACACATCCGAAAATGTAGACTGAAAAGAGTTTTTGTTTTTGTGTTTAATGACGTACTCGACAGTTTGCTTGGGTTATGATTATGGCGACTTCCGAATCAGATCTATTATTTACACATCGCTGGGGTAATCGTAATAGGGGAGGCTTCAAGAGAGGGAAGGGGCGAAAGGATAAATCATCAGTATGACTGTGACACTTATTTAGTTAGTAATTTAATGAAATTAAAATCACAGTTATACTGTTTGTAATGTTAAATACATTTATCATTCAGTTTGTAGGTATTACTCAGATTTTCGATTTCGAGGTGCATTCTTGAGATATAGTTAAAACATGACAATTTGCTGCGGTTTTTGACGTCAACGTACCCATCGTTGGGACAGTAGGAGGGGGAGGGGGAGGGAGAGGGTCTCCTTTTGTCGCCCCTCTTATGACTGGCAGAGTCACCCCGGGCCTAGACGAGACGGACACGTAGGTACAGAAAAGGTGTTATAATTGCCATATTTAGTCCCCTGATCGCGGGTCCGACAGGGCTAAGGTACAATCTCAGGGCGTGACCGGTAGTGTGTCCGGACTCTTGACCGCGACTGTCCCGGCCAATAAGTCCTATAGCTTCCGGTGTTGATGCCCAGATAGGATTCAACAGCCTTGAGATCTCACGGAGGAAGAATTTAGCCGCCTCAGGCGCGTTTGACACCTGCTAATTCTTATCTCTCGGTGGACGTGATTGGTGGGCGTTACCTATAGCTGTAGGTGCGTAGGACCGCGGTACACCTGTGCTGGTCAGGTGCAATGGACGTTACGCATTGTTCGGCAATTACATGCAGATAAAGATTTGTATTCGAGTTCAAAGACTGGGTGTATAATATACAGGTGGAAAAAATATATTTCTCTCCTCTCCTCTCCTCTCCTCTCCTCTCCTCTCCTCTCCTCTCCTCTCCTCTCCTCTCCTCTCCTCTCCTCTCCTCTCCTCTCCTTTCCTCTCCTCTCCTCTCATCTCATCTCATCTCATCTCATCTCATCTCATCTCATCTCATCTCATCTCATCTCATCTCATCTCATCTCATCTCATCTCATCTCATCTCATCTCATCTCATCTCATCTCATCTCATCTCATCTCATCTCATCTCATCTCATCTCATCTCATCTCATCTCATCTCATCTCATCTCATCTTCTCTCCTCTCCTCTCCTCTTCTCATTTCTCCTCTCCTCTCTTCTCTTCTTCATTTATTTAGTTTATTTTAGTGGATTGGGGTGTAGGCCTACATCAGCTATCCCTAGAAAAGTTTCTTATTATTTTACAAACACAATGAACGACGAGCGGTATTTAAATTGTTGAGGAGAGGAAGGGGGGGGGGGGGGGAGGGGGGGCGTAGCTGTGAAGGTGTTGTACGATTAGGGCCAAGGCGATATAATAGCATCACTATCTTGGTATTTAGCTAAAGAGCACCACTTAAAATAAATGCTAGCACGTAGTTATAGTTACCTCAGCTTGCATGCGTACGTGCCAAGTGTGGCTAATGACCATACTTGCGTATTTTGCGCGTGTGGTTATTTCCTACGCAATAATATTACTGCATACCTACTTAGCGATAAAAGTAGCTAAATAAGAAATCGTGCATGGTAGGAATTTTGCAATTGAATTATGACTGAAGTGGATTTTCAGAAAGAATAAAACTAAGAATAACCGACAAAAATTATGAAAATTAATGTCCCGGTTTATTATGACAATATTTATGATAATATTTAAATATAATTTTGTTAGGTTATACCGTTGCCACTGAAGAGTATTCTGCAATCTGCATGCTACAAAGAAAATAAGTCACTATAATTTCAAATTGTCCGTTCAGTATCCTAAGGATAACATTTAGACTTACATTTATAAAATATAAACATTTGACTATTCCCTCTCCCCCCCCCCCCCCCCCCCTCAACATTTATTATCTTTGTGTTATCTGTCACTGTAATTAATAATTTGTAAACAATACCCCGATTTTAGATTCATAAAATGATGTAACCCCAAAACAATGCATATATGCCCACGTATTTTCGCATCTTTCTTTCTTTCTTTCTTTCTTTCTTTCTTTCTTTCTTTCTTTCTTTCTTTCTTTCTTCTTCCTTCCTTCCTTCCTTCCTTCCTTCCTTCCTTCCTTCCTTCCTTCCTTCCTTCCTTCCTTCCTTCCTTCCTTCCTTCCTTCCTTCCTTCCTTCCTTCCTTCCTTCCTTCCTTCCTTCCTTCCTTCCTTCCTTCCTTCCTTTCAATTCCCTCCTTCGTTCCTTTCCTTCTTTCTTTCTATCTCTCTATCTTTCTTTCTCTCATCACTTACCTTTTCTTGCTGCACTGTCCGTATATTTCCAACGGCTTTATATACCATCTAAGCCAATCTTAGCACCTCAATGTACCAAACCATTACAAATCCTGTTGCCATACAAAACAAACAGCATCAGCCGTCGACCGACCGGTCAGTTTAGTTCGTATTTAGGCCCCAACACGATATAAAGAGACGCTCCAATGAGTTTGCGCAGTTTGGCCGCCCGTAGAGAGGCCTTCCACAATGTTATGTCATTTCTCTATAGTATCAGACATCTTGCGTCAATATGTTGGACAATGGACTCGTATGGGGCCTAGTTACAATCGGCTGCAATCTGTTTTCGGCTTAGGTAAGGATGACCAAAATTATCGGGTTTGAAATTGGATGCCCACTCAGACCCCGTTTTTATTACTAGCTTCGAACGCGGGTTAAAACGACGGGCGTAACCCACTTGCGTTTTCACTTCCAACAGTGAACCATCGTAATTGCTTAGTTGTCAACCTTCGCACCAGAAGCGCTGCAAGGTATACGCCTTCAACAACTTTGACAACTGTGAAGCAATGTGTCGCCATATTACACGATGACCCTTCTTTGTGTTTTTGAACTTTCCTTGAATCTCTGGTTGCCCAAAGATTTTGACTAACAACAAAGATTCGTTGTCAGAAAATGCTGCCTTGGTGAGAGGACAACTCGAAAGATAGCGTTGACAACCGGAGTGCGTTTTCACTGCACACAAACCCCGAGTTACTAGGGTAACTCCGAGTTCCGACGCGGGTTAAAAATTCCAACCAGCGTTGCAACTCTGTGCGTTTACATTACAAAAATTACCCGCGTTATCGACCAACCCGCGTTCGAAGCGAGTAATAAAAACGGGGTCTCAGAATAGAGTGGAAGCATTCTGGTAGTGAGTGAACAAATAGATAGCGATTTGTTAGCTTGAGTACGGAATGTCTGAGGGCTGTTAGTATGACTCAATTCTAGTGTTCATATTGTGGATGAGGAAAACATAGGAGAAAATCTTCAGTTAGAATTGCTGACAGCTGGTATGGAACCGGTGACCTCCCAAATTAGAACCTTGTGTGCTAGTTAGCACTGGGCAGTGAGCCGTCTCCATCGGTGTGAAAATTTGTAAATACGTAGAAATTAAACGATACTTACAATACTTTTTGTTACTTACTTTTTTTTTACTTTGAAAATACGCTTCGTTTCTGGTAGGATTTGTGGATTAAGACGTGTCTCTTAGGCCTACAGTTACTAGTCGTGTGCTGAGACTGCATGTTTGTTTACTTTCAACTGCCAAATCACTGTTTCATCTTTCAGATTACGTTTGGTAAAGAAGTTTAACAACTGATCTAACATTAGTTCTCTCGGTCGTCACTCTTTTTGTAAATAAAATCACTGTATAGATTAAAGAAATCTCGATAGCCTCTTTGCTTTCATCCTCAAGTATGTGAAAGTCTTTTTGTGGTTTACAATGACACCGATAATCATTCTAGTAAACTTTGTTGGGGGATATACGACTCAAACCTGCAAGTATGGACTGTAAATATTAGTCCACTAACTCACTGCCAGCCAATCACAGCTCCACTGTCGCCTTCTTTAGATACATCACTTTCATTGTTGATCATTGTTGTTTGGGCAAATATTTAGATGCATTGTGACACGGATTTGAAACCCCTCATTTTTCGAGGTGAGTATCTGTTGTAATTCTAATTCTATTGATAACTGAAATGTCAACAGACATTTTGATGTCACAGAATACTCTCTGTATATTTGCGTAGAACATACAGCCCAGAATACAGACGTATAGAGAGATGCTGCCAACGGTTTATAGCCACCCCCACTACCTGGCTAGCACAAACATGAGACGAAATCCCCGAATTCATTACCGGAAATGATAACAGAAGTTCAACCATGCGCACATTTCTTGGAAACAACATCTAGTCAAATAATAGGCGTTCACACAACATCAAACGATTACATTTGGTTACTTTTTGACAGATAGGACCCAAGGAAACTGCGGTCGCACTCGGGCTGTACAAACAATAAAGCATAAATGCAGTGACGAAAATGCCCTGCGTCGTTCTCAGCTTTGCCACGGACAAAGTTTATAGTATAATATACATTTGCACTAGTGAGACCACGCTCGGTTCTGTTGCAGATATAGAATACATACGAGTTTGTACACCCCTGGCTCCAAGCAACACTCAATGATATCGCTTCGCGCCCCGTCTGTCCCATTATGTGAGCCCTGTGCTTGCAATGATTGGTTATCGGTTTGTGAACTAGGAAGTCTGTCCGTATCACACACAAAGCATAGCATTCGGAAAGTGCTCGTCACAAAGCACTCAGAAAGTGCTGTCGTCATTGCGAAGCTAATGGAGGTACCCGGCTATCTTCCACGTGGCGAATGAATTCACGCCAAACAACAATATTATGTTTTTGTACATTTCTCATTTATATATCGACATCATTTCTCATAGAAATTACAAAATAGGAAGTCCGCGTGGCATTTTTATTTTTCGTTCTATTAACCAAAGGGCAACGTTCTGAATTCTGATTATATATGAAGAGAGGACTTGTTGCTTTTTAGTTTTTATATTCTAGAAAAGATTTGTAATCGTTTAATTTAGATGGAGATTGTTACATCGTTGTGGCTGGAACACAGGGTAGTTAGCTTGATTAGGTGTCAATCACATCAATATTAACAACTTTTCATTTTATTTTTGATGTATTACTTGATTTGTTGCGTTAGTCAAATGTAAAATGTGTTTCAAACGATAATAATAATTATTATTAAATATTTTTATTCCAGACCTAAAGCTTCATAAACGAACACAATTCACACAACATTAAACACAAAACACAAAAAAACAATTAAACAACAACACACAACAAACAAAACAATACAAAATAATTAGATAGTTATTTAAGAACTGCATGAGGTCTTCGCTATATTTTATATATATTTTATATGTTTTACTCGTTAATCAATTAATACCAAAATGTAGTACATGCATTTTAATTCTTTTCACAAAAACAACAACCAATTAAACAACAAAACAACACAACAAACAAATAATTTGAAACTAATTCAAAATTGAGATCTTCATTCTATTTTATTTAGACAACAACAATATGTTTTACTCGATAATTAATTAATTAATTATTTATTTATTTAATATCATAATGTAGTAGATACCTACATGAATTTTAATTTCTTTCGAACTCAAATTGAGTCCGCTGTTCTTTTTTGTTTATGTACCCTAACATTGATTGGAAACCGGTAATTTCGTTCATTGGCGGTGTAGTCAAATCCATCGAGTCGACTCCCGAATTGCTACTAACTTCTATTGTACTCACTTGTATTTCGTTTTGCATTCTTCATTTATCCACACATACACACCACCACTTTGGCGCTATCATTAACGTTGATAGGTCCCTTAGATTAGCATCACAATAGTATAGTTAACTAAAGCCAGTTATGGTGTGGCTCTATTATCAAACAACAGAGCTCGTAGAAAACATCTACCAACATGACAAACGAAAACTCACCAATGCTGAGATATAATTAACACTGTTTGGGTAATAATATAGAATAGAATAGAATAGAATTAAAAAAAAAAACGAATTCTTCAATTTTAATTACTCTGACTCAGCAAATTCCGTAAATTGATTATTGTTATTTGTTCGGTGTAAGAATCATATTTATGTGACGAGGCTAATCGAGATTATTCGTAAGTGATTCGAGAGTTATTTAATTACGCGGCACGTACCACACTCCTATTGAAAGAGTAGTCGAGTAATCGGATAATAAGCTATAACGTGACGAATGAGGAAGTAATTGAAATGGCAGCGAAGAAAGGATATGGAAAAGTCGATTAAGTAAGAGGATATTTTATATTGAGGCATGAAGGAATAGTAAAGAAAGAATGTAATTCATGGGAAAGTGGAAGGGGAAAATAGTATTCTTTGGCCAGACAAAGTTTGCAACAGTGTAACAAATTATCGATCAATTTATTATATAGCAATGATATCTATAGAAATGAAAACCAACTTGTAGAGATGAGAAAAGAATCGAGAGCTCTGTGAAACTAATCGACAAATTGATAAACTGAAAGAAATACGATCAAAAAAGGCCACTGGAATTTGTAAAAAAGCAGTTATACTGAGGGTTTTTGGATATCTTTTCTTAGTTGTATTATATTATCAAAGTAGCCACGGAGAAAATTATATTTTAGTTTGTATATAAATATTGGACTATTTAACAAAATATTTTGCCGCACAGTAAGCCACTTTAGTGCTTTCATCATATCTTTAATTTTGGTATCTCTATCACATTTTAAAACAAACGGAAGGTTTAAAACAACCACTCGAAAGTCGTCATATGACCTACGGTGTCAAGTACGTCGTTAAACACCAAATAATCAATCAACCAATCTCTTAGAATAAGATCATATTCATAGGTTGCACGTACGTCACATCTTTGCGCGTGGCGGCCACATTTGTGATCAAACTTTGACGTTGCCATGGAGAAACAATTGAAGGCTGTTGTGGTAGAACACAGAAATTCATAGTTCTTTCAAATTCAGCGTGTTTTTTTTTTTAAATAAAATTGGTATGTGTCGTAATTTTGTATTGTTTTATTGTTTATGTTTAATTTGTAAATTCTAAATTAGGCTTTTTTTATTGAATTTGAATAGTATCCGCCAATGATCTAGGATTGGTCCTCATCAATTGTGTCGCAATCATGGCCGCTGTGACGTCACGTGGGAACTATGAGTAGGTTCGTGTAGGTAAAACAGTCGAACTTATATAGAAGAAGTAGAATGGGCATAAAGGCGGACGCCCAAGATGTCAGCGCTCATAAACTGGGCTATACTGAGCCCTAGCCACGTGGTCAGGCCTGCCTGTGCGTGTCCTGCCTGCTAGGCGCGTGTGAGGTGCGAGCCTCAACCTCAACCTCAATGCCAGGCACACTTGTGATGCAACGAACCGCCAAACCCGACGCTGGGCCGCACTAAAATTATTAAACATTTTTTTTTCAACAACACGTTTAAAATCTAATTGTTTACGTTTATCTAGCTCATTATCATAATAAACAATTTTCTTCTCACCTCGTGTGGGCCCCATTAGTTTTAATGAGCCATCGTTTTGCATTTAAAGACGATATCCACGGAAAGATATTTCGAGGAATAACGAAATCGTGATGAAATATATCCCGCCTTATTTAGGCATAAGTCAACGCCTATAAAGTGTCGTACGCGGGTCTTTTTCTACCCCTCGCACCGACGACGGCTTAACACTGTAATTAACAAGTCTTTTGTGCGCTCCTCAAAGTCAGTTTGAATCCCATCATCATTAATTTTAATGACCTCTTAAAATTTACATATCAAAGATTGGGTTAATGTTGTGAGTTCTCTGACAGACAAAAAACTTACGTGGGGAGTCTGGGTGGCGATTGTAACTGTGACACCTTTCTATATAGAGAGACAGAGAGAAGACATAGGCAAGTTGTTTGAGGGACATACAGTAAGACAGACTGACATACAAACAGTTGACACTCGCAGATAGACAAGCAGGTAGGAGACAGATAGACAGACAGATAGACAGACATAAACAGAGAGACAGAGAGACAGAGAGACAGAGAGAAGACATAGGCAGGTTGTTAGAGGGACATACAGTAAGACAGACTGACATACAATCAGTTGACACTCGCATAGACAAGCAGGTAGGACACAGACAGACAGACAGACAGACAGACAGACAGTAAGACAGTAAGACAGACTTACATACAAACATACCTAGAAGTTGACACTCGAAAATAGACAAGCAGGTAGGAAACAGATAGCCTGATAGATAGGTAGGCAAGCTAATAGACACACAGAATAAGCAGCTAAGCAAACAAGCAAACTGTCAGAGAGATAAGCAGAAATATTGGCCGACAGATAAACAGATACACAAGCGGCAGACTGGCAGAAGACTAAAATACATAAATTTGTATACACAATGTAATATGTATACTTTCAGTGTGTACAAATTTATATATTTTATCATTTTTATATACTCTTTTTTCAGGATTAATATCTCGTGTTTTCGTAATGAAAATCAGCAATTTGACACTTTTATACTAGGACGTAAAATTATAGAAATCCTATCATCGGGGAGTGTAACTTTAGACGCATGTTTTAGCGGTAAAATGACTTCTTCCAAACGCTCTTAAAATTTACCACACAAAGATCTACCCCCTTTTCTCTCATGCTGTCAGTATGTCTGTCTGTCTCTTTGTCTGTCTCTCTCTGTTTCATCCCTACCTGTAAAGCCGTACAGTGTACAGAACTGTTCTGTTCGAAAAAAAAAACTTGACAACAATAATCAATTACTGACGTATCATCAACGAGCGCGCCTTTTATCCAAAGTCATTAATTTCGTTCTTTTTTTTTGATTCACATGAAAGGGATTAATTTTTTTCCTACCGATATTAAATCTGAATGGATAATTTGCATTTGTAAATACTGGGCGACCGAGTGAATACGGGCTTATTAATTACATAGCACCTTATACAAACACCACACGGGTGTGTATATTCAAATCAATTACATTTTTCATTAGGTTCTTTTTAGTTTTTTTTTTAAGTTTTTTTTTTTAATCTCACCAGACCGTTAATAACGTTACAATTAATTTGAATCCACGTCATTAATTTTTATATTCTGATTTGAATATGAACCGTTGTGGTATTTCACGTGGTTGGTAACCTGTTGGAATAATTAACACAGTAGATGGTGTTGGGATCCTTGACGTTGAAACGACGACTCGGAGAAGAATGCTGTGAAAAGCAGACTAAGCGGGTATGTCGGGGGGTCTGGGGGGCACAGCCCCCCAGTTTAACCCTGCAGAGATTTTTGTATGGTGTTTTGTTGTCACGAACACGTTTAAATTAATTTGGAAAGGAGTCAACGCTTGTTTTTAAGTATAGGCCTACATTTGCGATGAAAAAATAAAAATGGAAACATTTACATTATAAAAACATTGGTTGAGCACAAATATAAATAACAATACAACAAAATGTTCGACATAATTCGTCAATATGCTTACAATCGATACAAATTAGTACCGGTATGGTAAACCGTCGGTATTTTTAGTAACGGTATGCATACCGGATCATACCGCCCCACTTTAAGCACTGGAAACTACTTGTTTCAAGTACTTGTATTTGGTAATGTACGAAGTATTAAGGGTATGACTCACACTTTTAAATATTTTGAAACATTCAATAAAATCCAGTTCGCTTGAAAAAATTTATGAGAACTAAAATCTCGATTAACATTATTCAAATATTTTAATCCTTGCGATTGTTATTTTGGAAACGAATTAAAAAATTAGTAATAATTATAATTTTAATGAAATATTGAAAACATATTTCAAATATTAATAATCCAGCCGCTTGTTGAACGAATATGAATCGTTCTACAAAAAACATTTGAATTTGTGCAGTTTTAATAGTAAAACAAAGCTTAAAAAAGCTTAAAAAAACTTAAAACTCCATTTCCGCTAAGAAACATAGAACAATACAAACAACCTATGACTGTGTATCATTTCTTAAAATTAGCATCAATGATCTACAGGTACCGAACGGTGTTACGTTCAAAATGTATTATAGTAGAATTAACATCCTCCAGTAAAGCCAAAGCCCAAAGGAAGAGACGCGAGCACCTTGAATACGACACCGCAGGGGTTCTCCACCCTTTCGCTTTTTAATCGTCTTATTAAGCAAGAGTTAAATTGCTGGAAGAGTTCCCAGTGTAGTCGGTGCGTCATTGATGCGGGTCCTATGCGTGTAACCATAAGGCTGCATGGAGTCAGGTGGGGTGAAGGTAGATGTATTACAATACTCATTTGAATACGAGATCTCTGCTGTATAAACAGCGCTTGCCTTGCTTGCATCCCCCCACCCCACCCTCGACAGGTTAGAACGGGGTTTGAGTGACGGCTCGTCAGGAACCGTTTCTATGGAGATTGTGGTGGGTTTTTGTAATTTTTTTAGGAGGAGGGAGGGGGGGGGGGGGGGGATGAGGCGGTAGTTTTAAGTGTGAAGGATAATAGGCAACCATAAACTGTCGAACTGACGAAGAACAATGGAACAAACGCCGATGAAAAAACAATTTCTAGTCGAGAGACTTTTAAATTAAAGTTTTTTTTTTACCTATGTGGTTTAGAGTATATTTCTTGTAATTTCATTTTGAGGTGACGAAATAAACAATTAATAATAATAATAATTATAATTATAATAATAATACAAATTATTATTATTATAATAATAATAACAACAAACTCTAAAAATGATAAAATTGCAAATATCGAAGAAAATTAAATGGTGTGTGGTGCTGATCAATATACCTTTTTCAGAATTGCTCTAGGACCCCTAGATAGAGCTAATCACGGCCCGCTAAATAAATCAATTCTGAAAATCATCTATATTAATTTATTACATATCTGTCGAAAAACAAATGAATTACTTGTTGTCAATCATTTGACAAACTCCATTTTCATAAAGTAAACCGCTTCTCGATAACTCATATTTTTTTAAATAAACGCTGCAAATATACGAGAGAACAAATCGTTCCGTCTTTAAATGCAAATTTGTGATGTCATTTCTCATTTGCATTTTCCCTTTTATTCTATAGCGCGTCTTTCTCTCTCTTTTGCACCAAGTATGGCGAATCTGTACACTGATTGAATATTCTACCTGCATGCATCAATCATACTTAGAATGCAAATCTCATTGACATTACAAAGTCAGATGAGCCGGATCGTAACGAACTATACGATCCCAATCACATCACAACAAGACAGATTTTAATCCACATTCCTTGGAGTGATGCGATCCAATCCTTCAGTGTCTGTCTCTTGTAAACCGATGAAAAGAGATGTTTGAAAATAGTTTTATTTTTAACGTGATTGCATTTTAAAGCTAACATTTCTTACGTTTTAAATGTGAACCGATGAAAAGAGATGTTTGAAAATAGTTTTATTTTTAACGTGATTGCATTTTAAAGCTAACATTTCTTACGTTTTAAATGTGAACCGATGAAAAGAGATGTTTGAAAATAGTTTTATTTTTAACGTGATTGCATTTTAAAGCTAACATTTCTTACGTTTAAAAAGTGAACCGATGAAAAGAGATGTTTGAAGATAGTTTTATTTTTACCGTGATTGCATTTTAAAGCACGTGCATTCCTTACGTTTTAAATAACAGTGAAATAGTGAAGGCGAAGAGACAGAAATATAAAACTTTCTTTGGGGTTTTCAAATGTCCCCACAAAAAATAGAAATGAATAACTAAAAACAAATATACATTCACATTCAATTGAATATCAGACCATTTTATTCCCATAAATCATAAACATACTTCCATCACAGTACATATACAAACAGTAAACATTTATGAAACATCATAAAAGTAACAGTGAAGGCGAAGGGACAGGGATAATGAAACTTTCATTGGGGTTTTAAAATGTCCCCACAAAAATAACTGAATATAAATAAATATACATTCAAATTCAATTCAATTCAATATCAGATCATTTTATTCCCATAAATCATAAACATACTTCCATCACAGTACATACAAACAGTAAACATTAATGAAACATAAGGGAAGAAAATATAAATGTGATGTATACATACAACAAACTGAAAATCTTGCTATGGGAAGCTCGCGTAAGGTAAAGAATCCTCGTGTTCGAGCTCATAATGTAATTTAAATATTTATGTATAACAGACAGTCAATCAATGGAAAGAAAGCAATCATACAAAAGAAATAGAAGAAAATACTACATAATATTATAGTAAGAAGTAGGAACGATAGTTTTATTTAGGAACTATTACAGATTCTCATGGGTAGATATAATATGTGTTGAGATCCTTGTGAGTTTTTTTTCCACCCTAGTGGTTAAGTGTTAAAACTTGTTGTAGACTTTCGCGGCCCGAGTCAATACATATTAATAATTCTTGGCTGTCGGGTGTCGCCGCGTCCATCGCTTATTGAAAACTGACGTTTCAGGCTAATTGCGTAGTCCATCTTCAAAGTATAGGGAACCAAAGTGGGCGTTGACTGGTTCACACGCGTCTCCCGTTCCTATCTAAATAAGCCGTACTAGATTTTTCGTAAGCGCTACCGCCTGTACCAGAGAACGTACAAGAAGCAAATGCACATTCTAAGAAACTGTGAAGTTTCCTCTTTACAATGATATAAAACACTTTTATTAATCTCAAGTTTATATAGGTATACTTTCGAGTTGAAGTGAACGCTGTTTGTACAGTGCAGTGTTGACAAATCTCAAGTAAAAAACGTATGCATATTTTTATAGCCTACGACCGTGACAACAACTTGCACTTGCATAAGCAATGTGTCTACTGTTGCCATGAATTGTCAAGTACAATAATGTTTCATGGAAATGCCAAAAATATGTTTAAAATTGTATGTTATTGCAACCCGTGAAAACAATCTGGCAACCGCGCTCGGTCGGCAGCCGCCGAGTCCGCCTAATTTGGTGGTATTTTCGACACATTCACACACATATCTCGTACTCATTTAAATTTGGGCTACGTTCAGTAACCAACTGATAGGTCATATTGAGCAGTATGAACTGTCGAATAATGTGATGTAATTTGTTTTCATAACTTTTGCGTGTATCAAAAGATACAGCGAGTTACATTTTCGTTCCATGCTTACTCTTATGGACGCGCGGACCAGTGTGAGCCAAAAACCTTCCCGCCTTCAAAACTTTGGTTCCCTCTACTCGATCCAGCTCTACCCAACGACTGCTGAATAACCAGTCGCTGGATAGAGCGGGATCGAGTAGGTTCTCTCAGTGACTGTCTCTTTAGTAAAGTGTTGTTGCTCTTCTTATCCAATTATTTAGAAGATCATGTACACATCAAAGATACTACTAAATTGTTTTGCTTGAAGATTTATATGGCCGTAAGAAATCGGTAACCATAATAGATACGTGGGTAATTTAAAAAAAAATCCTTAAAAAGAGTCTTCCGAATTGTATATAAGTGCGTTAGGTGTGAGTTTCCCCTCTTCCCCCTTCCCATTATTCCCTAATATATTACACCCCCTAATACCACCCTCGTTATCAACAAATCCCACTTTGACACCTCGGATTAAATAAAGTAAAGTATAGCCGTCTACTTTATATAGAAACGCGAAATTGAATCTTTTCATTCCACAATGGCCTCCTCGCGGCGGCTTGGTTGAATGAATGAATGAGTGAATGTGAATGCACTGCCGCCCAAAGAGTTGCGCAAGCATTGTTGTGTCGACGCAGCGGTATATTTCTAAGTGGCGGTGACCGGTGAGTCGATCGAAAACTGAGGCAGCTGAACAAATCGTATAATCTAAGGTGGGAAATAGAAACGGATTCAATTTGGAATGGAATGGAATTTAATCAGTGAGACGAGACTGAAGTGATGTTAAGTTGTATTGTATGACGTGGGATTGTGTTGCTAAGTATTGTATTGTTAAACGCGTCCGGATGATGTTACCGTGAAACGTATTTAGCGTGGTGTAAAATTATTAAATCAACAGTATTTTTCCTCTGTGTTCTGCGTAGTGGGAGGCGACGAAAATCTGTATCATATAATGTCTGTATCCGTAACATATAATGCTGCCATTTATATGGAAAACACTCGATTTGCAATTCCTTATATTTGCTAAATTTAGTTTGTTTACAGGGAAGGATACCTCAACGTTAAAAACCGCACAAAATTTTCATTTTTAAATTATATCTCAAGAATGGACTTTGAAATCGAAAATCTGAATCAATCAATCATCATCTGAATGAAACTGTGGTTTGGTAAGCCCTACATACTGAATACTCTAAATTGTGTCTTACATTATAATCAGTATGGTTTTTATTTATAATAATTTGTATTACTAATTTTCGATTTACTAATCAAAATAACTACGCTAATGGTTATAATACTTCATTCAGTCTGTAGAATCTACCAAAACAAAGTGCTCTGTTTATTCAGATTTTCGATTTTGAGTAGCATTCTTGAGATATAATTAAAAAATGAACATTTTCTGCTGTTTTTGACGTAGCTTGCTTCGCACTCAACAGCTGTAGGTTAGCTGATGTAAAGGCGGCGTGGCAAAATTATTGAATCCAACAGTAAAGTTGTCCCAACGTAAGTATTCTCATACTTACGAAACAGTCGAGTCCAGTGGTACCAACTTTTTACTTTTCCGTTCCAACGGGCCTATTATAAGGATAATTAACGTCCTTCGGTTGGTTACCTGGAAAAGTGGGCGTTACCTGCGAAGCTTGTACTCTTTTAATCGAATGTTTCAATGAACATGCCAGGAATCTGACTATTTTCATTGAATCAGCTTCATGAAAGGAGCAATAGATAAGGTGTTGCGGTCGGTATGACACTACTTACAACGGGGTTAGTTATAATATATAATTTTAAAACATATTTTTTATTTTACACTATCAAGAGTTCAAGACAACTGTGAATTAAGCCAGTCACACTGAAAGAGCAACGTAGATGTTTGAATCAAACAGGTACTAACTGTCTACAAATAAATAAATAAATAAATAAATAAATAAATAAATAAATAAATAAATAAATAAATAAATAAATAAATAAATAAATAAATAAATAAATAAATAAATAAATAAATAAATAAATAAATAAATAAATAAATAAATAAATAAATAAATAAATAAATAAATAAATAAATAAATAAATAAATAAATAAATAAATAAATAAATAAATAAATAAATAAATAAATAAATAAATAAATAAATAAATAAATAAATAAATAAATAAATAAATAAATAAATAAATAAATAAATAAATAAATAAATAAATAAATAAATAAATAAATAAATAAATAAATAAATAAATAAATAAATAAATAAATAAATAAATAAATAAATAAATAAATAAATAAATAAATAAATAAATAAATAAATAAATAAATAAATAAATAAATAAATAAATAAATAAATAAATAAATAAATAAATAAATAAATAAATAAATAAATAAATAAATAAATAAATAAATAAATAAATAAATAAATAAATAAATAAATAAATAAATAAATAAATAAATAAATAAATAAATAAATAAATAAATAAATAAATAAATAAATAAATAAATAAATAAATAAATAAATAAATAAATAAATAAATAAATAAATAAATAAATAAATAAATAAATAAATAAATAAATAAATAAATAAATAAATAAATAAATAAATAAATAAATAAATAAATAAATAAATAAATAAATAAATAAATAAATAAATAAATAAATAAATAAATAAATAAATAAATAAATAAATAAATAAATAAATAAATAAATAAATAAATAAATAAATAAATAAATAAATAAATAAATAAATAAATAAATAAATAAATAAATAAATAAATAAATAAATAAATAAATAAATAAATAAATAAATAAATAAATAAATAAATAAATAAATAAATAAATAAATAAATAAATAAATAAATAAATAAATAAATAAATAAATAAATAAATAAATAAATAAATAAATAAATAAATAAATAAATAAATAAATAAATAAATAAATAAATAGATTCACATTTAGAGTCTACCCACTCAGTAACGAAACTGATTTGCAGTGAAAACCCACTAAACCAACCCTATAGGCTCCAAACACCATCGACAACAATGCAAGTGTATGCACATAACATAACGTATGGCAGGTGTCTTTCTACCATCTATGTAGTCAATGAGGAGAGAGAACGCTATGATGCAAGTGTATGCACATAACATAACGTATGGCAGGTGTCTTTCTACTCTCTATAGTCAATGAGAGTGAACGCTATGATGCAAGTGTATGCACATAACATAACGTATGGCAGGTGTCTGTATGAAGTCAATGAGGAGAGTGAACGCTATGATGGATGTGCGGCCTAGGCCTAGGCCAACACACACAAACAACACACATCTGCCAGTCTCGAGTCTAGACACTTGTCAACCCGACCTGTTGCATATTTAACACTGTTGCATGTTAAAGGTGGCCGCGACCCCTCTTCCGTGATGGTCTAGACTCTCATACAATAGCGTTCACCATTCGTGCATAATGAACGAGGAACGAGGATGCTCATGCATTGAAACAGAACCGAGAAGTAGTAATCATATACTACGTTTACATGCAGGTTTGAAAAAGTTTTGACTCGAGTCAAACCAAATTCGTCGATCTTTTACAATATACCATCGATCTGGAAACGTTCTCAAATCATTATTTAGTTCAAACATTTCCTGGTATACAGCGCCACTTAAAGCAATACATTACACTGCTTTTTATGGAAAAGTTGGAACAACAATGGAGGCAACATAAATAATACTTCCTTATCTGTCCAAACATTCCTCTTGGAATAAGACATTTCACGAATTCAAACAAAACTAGGCAAGAAGGAGAGAACGAGCAAGGTAAAAAAAAGAAAAGTGTAAACATAACCTCAATTTGCACCGCCCCCGTCGGTTTAGTTTGCTAATTAGAGTGCAAAGTCAAAACGTATTGGCGACAGTGTGGTGTTTATATGGCAGTTTCCAAAAGTAATTTGCAAGTCAACCAACCCTATGAGCAAACAGGGTTGACTCGAACCGATCCAAACCCACTTTCGAAGTGTTTATGTGCAGTTTCGAAAACTCAAAACGTTCTGAAATGGATTTCAAACCTGCATGTAAACGTAGTATTATATTGTGACGAGAAGGGTAATGGTACGTACACTGGTAATAACTAGTAACCATAGCAACCTTATGGGATAGTGGACTATAGACTCTCACACAATAGTGTTCACCAGTCGTGTATAATGAGCGAGGATGCTCATGCATTGAAACAGAACCGAGAAGTAGTAATCATATATTGTGAAGAGAAGGGTCGAAGCACATTTGCCGGTATAGGGAGTATTCACGTGACGTCACATCGGCCATATTGGAGGCCACTTATACCCACATTACACGGTTCAATAGGGCACTAGCAACACCAAAAGACAACAATGGAACAAATGAATTGAACTGATGGACAAACCATCAGCTGTCAAAATAATAAAATTGCAACCATAGAAAAAAAACGTGTAGCAATAGTTATACTGCTCGCCATTTAAAACTTTTAATAATAGACAACGACTAAGTGAAAGTTTTGTATGTGTATTTTTTTGTTTTTTGTTTTATTTTCCAAAATCAGACGAAATTATTTTTTGACAGCTTGTTGTTTGTCCATCGATTCAATTCATTTGTTTCATTGTTGTCTTTTGGTGTTGCTAGTGCCCTTCGTCAAACTTATTGAATTCACGGACAAAAAAAGCATCAATTAATAGAAGCTAAATTGTTGCAGTTTTTACCAACTGTTTTTGATTCGCTTTTGTTCTTGAATTCAATAAGTTTGACGAAAGTATTGAGTCGTGTAATGTCGGCATTATAGTACTATTTAAAGTTTCATTTAGCTGTCAATAGAAAACGACTAATATTGTTTACGGGGATATATGACAAGTTTGAACACGTATATCCCCCGATAGTGTACGAAAATAATTATTGTATGCCTTTGTGTGAACTATTAAAAGAGTAATCGAGACAAAAGAGTTTTTGTTGATTTTAAGTAATAATCACAGCCTTCTCGAACGTCGGTTCAATCCGCGGATTGACCCGTCGAGAAGGCTGTGGTAATAATAGACCATTTTAAAAATGATCTAGGGCTCCGTTCTTGTTTCTCCCCGCGGTCCTCTAAATCTTCAAGAACAAAAATACACAACAATTACAAATATGAAATCAAGGTTAATAGATGAAGATCTTGTGTCCATCAATGAACCTTGATATAACATTTGACAGCTCATGTTTGATTGTTCTATACCAGTGGCGTGCCGTGACTTTTCTAATGGGGGAAGCAACTACTTTTTTAAGTAATCCCTTGGCAATGGCACTTGTGAGACCTCCCCCACCTAATACATGCATGGGGGGTCTGGGGGGAAGGCCCCCCAGTCAATGCGGGTCCGGGGCGCATAGCCCCGGATTTTTTTGGATTATCGTGATTGCCGTACGAGCCTTTTAACGAGTTTTAGGCAATTTACCATTAGAAATTTACGAACAAAAATCTGATCCATTATAAAATATCAGTGCTAAAATGCCGAGTGCATTTTTTGGTTTTTGAATTGAGATTTGGCAGAGCTGATGTTGGTCGGCCACTCTCAATAATTGCACATTTTTCTTGAAAAGATCGATTGCTAAATGGGCGCGCAAATAATTCATCGATTACATAACATTCAATCATATTCATGGTTATTGAAAGTTGATAGTACAAATTCAGAAAGGAGTGCACATTCGCGCTAGACCTAGATCCTCCACATCCGCGCTAGACCTAGATCCTTGGCCCACAGCAAGCGATCCGATCGAGCCCGCAGACTCGGAAGCAATCCTTCATATTGCTTATTCGCGCGTAGATGAACAACACACCAAACATTTGTCACACACTACAATTATACTCAAATAATCAACTAATCAATGTTGAATCGCATTCTTTCTCACACTGAATGAATTTAGAAAATAAACGAAACAGTTTTACGGTTATAAAGAGGTAAAAACACGAACAACTTTCAAACCCACGTGTCTCTCGGAACAGTCTGGCTTATGGGTGCTGGGTCAGGGTGGATGCAATCCGAGGCATTGCTTCCACTCGGCTTTTCTTCGTCAACCCTCGGCCACCCTCGTCGCTTGGCCCACAGCGAAGGCCTGGCGCTCGAATTCAAACTCGTAGAATATGGTACAAGGATTTTTCATTGCGCTGTCAGTTATTTCGCATAATTCGGGTAGTTAAGTTTGGTTCATTAATTCTATTTTAGTGTTACTGGTAAGCGATATTGTTAGCCAGCATTGAGGGTATACATAGGTAATTTAGTTAAAAATAAAATGGAAGCAATGCTTCCATTGCTTCCATGGACGGCACGCCACTGTTCTATACGTAGTTTTTTGTAACGATTTAGGGGGCCGTGCGAGGAACAAGAATAGATACCTGGATAATTTTTAAAATGGTCTATAGGGCACTAGCAACACCAAAAGACAACAATGGAACAAATGAACTGAACTGATGGACAAACAATCAGCTGTAAAAATAATAAAATTGCAACCATCGAAATAAAAACAAGTGTAGCAATAGCACCTGCTCGCCATTTAAAACTTTTAGTGAT
Organism: Isoperla grammatica; assembly: GCA_945910005.1. Taxonomy (NCBI): domain Eukaryota; kingdom Metazoa; phylum Arthropoda; class Insecta; order Plecoptera; family Perlodidae; genus Isoperla; species Isoperla grammatica. Next base: position 11,750,585 of record OX246744.1, read on the forward strand.
AGACATCGACTAAGTGTATTGTTGTATGTGTATTTGTTTGTTTTTTGTTTTGTTTTCCAAAATCAGACGAAATTATTTTTTGACAGCTTGTTGTTTGTCCATCGATTCAATTCATTTGTTTCATTGTTGTCTTTTGGTGTTGCTAGTGCCCTATAGGAAACCAAAGTTAGAGAACAGTTGAATTTGCATCAAACGCCAGCTGAAACATAGTAACAATGAACTACCAATCACATGCCATTGTGGCCTCCAATGTGGCCACCATCCGCAATACGTGAATACACCCTATAGGCAACCCAAGACATCCTTACACATGTTTTCGTCACAGACGAGGGGCTCGTAGCAAATCAGCGATCGGTATTTGCGCGGGTGTCTCGGGCGGATCGCTGGTTGGCTACGAGTGCCTCTCCTGTTACGAAAGCATATGTAAGGTAATCAAGTGTAGTCAAGTTAACATAGCAACCTTATGGGATAGTGGGATTTGGCCAATCAAATGTCAGTATTTGAAAAAGCCTCACGCTGATTGGCTCCGACTCATGTGTAGCCTTCATAGTTTTTTCTCTTCCAACTTTCTATAACTTCTTCTTTATACTTGCTGGCCCTCTTTACGATCCAAATACCTCCTCGAAACTCCCCCCCCCCCCCCCCCATTTTGGATTCTAACATGACCACCCCGGCAATGTGCAATGGATCTGATTCCGCTGACTTCATAGTATGACTTATCTGACGAAATTAAATGAAAAATAAAAAAAATTGAAACTTAAATCTATCGGGTATTATACTTTACTTACTTTATTGTAATCAATGCCAGTGTAGTGTAGGGCACAATGCCCTCTTTACCCTGATGAGTGATGATTGATGAATGATAATTAGGAAGGGAGGAGGGGAAGCCTGGTACCGGCACGTAGCCTACTCCTGTCGAATAGTACCAAGGGGACCATCGGCTTTACGTCCCATCCGAAAGAACGGTGTAACTTTGACCAGTCGTATAGGTTCCTCCACTAACCTGGACTGCCGAGCAGTTGACGAGAAGAACAAAGCTGTTACACAAGCTTTCGAACCCTCCAATCTGCTCTATAACCAACGATAACTAGTGTTTCGGAGAAGAGTGGTCACCAATCCACCTCCCGACCTAGCCCGAGGTTGCTTAACTTCGGTGACCATTGAGTTTCAGAGGAGAGTGGTCACCCATCCACCTCGTGACCTAGTCCGAGGTTGCTTAACTTCGGTGACTATAGTGTTTCAGAGGTGAGTGGTCACCCATCCACCTCCTGACCTAGCCCGAGGTGGTTTAACTTCGGTGACAATAGTGTTTCAGAGGAGAGTGGTCACCCGGTTGCTTAACTTCGGTGTTCGTATGTGTCCTACACTGGCCTTAATTACGATATAGTAGTAGTAGTTGTGTTTCGGAGGAGAGTGGTCACCCATCCACCTCCCGACCTAGCCCGAGGTTGCTTAACTTCGGTGTTCGTATGTGCTGTAGTATTTGTGTTTCAGAGGTGAGTGGTCACCCATCCACCTCCCGACCTAGCCCGAGGTTGCTTAACTTCGGTGTTCATATGTGTCCTACACTGGCCTTAATTACGATATAGTAGTAGTAGTTGTGTTTCGGAGGAGAGTGGTCACCCATCCACCTCCCGACCTAGCCCGAGGTTGCTTAACTTCGGTGTTCATATGTGTCCTACACTGGCCTTAATTACGATATAGTAGTAGTAGTTGTGTTTCGGAGGAGAGTGGTCACCCATCCACCTCCCGACCTAGCCCGAGGTTGCTTAACTTCGGTGTTCGTATGTGCTGTAGTATTTGTGTTTCAGAGGTGAGTGGTCACCCATCCACCTCCTGACATAGCCCGAGGTTGCTTAACTTCGGTGTTCGTATGTGCCGTAGTATTTGTGTTTCAGAGGAGAGTGGTCACCCATCCACCTCCTGACCTAGCGCGAGGTTGCTTAACCTCGGTGTTCGTATGTGCCGTAGTAGTTGTGTTTCAGAGGAGAGTGGTCACCCATCCACCTCCTGACCTAGCGCGAGGTTGCTTAACCTCGGTGTTCGTATGTGCCGTAGTAGTTGTGTTTCAGAGGAGAGTGGTCACCCATCCACCTCCTGACCTAGCGCGAGGTTGCTTAACCTCGGTGTTCGTATGTGCCTTAGTAGTTGTGTTTCAGAGGAGAGTGGTCACCCATCCACCTCCTGACCTAGCGCGAGGTTGCTTAACCTCGGTGTTCGTATGTGCCGTAGTAGTTGTGTTTCAGAGGAGAGTGGTCACCCATCCACCTCCTGACCTAGCCTGAGGTTGCTTAACTTCGGTGTTCGTATGTGCCGTAGTAGTTGTGTTTCAGAGGAGAGTGGTCACCCATCCACCTCCTGACATAGCCCGAGGTTGCTTAACTTCGGTGTTCGTATGTGTAGTAGTAGTTGTGTTTCAGAGGAGAGTGGTCACCCATCCACCTCCTGACCTAGCCCGAGGTTGCTTAACCTCGGTGTTCGGATGGGAACCGGCTAAAGGCTAAACCGCTGGCTGAGTCTTCTCTTTCCATAAATTGGTTATGACTTGTGTCGTTCATTCCTCGTTTATACGTGAACTGTAACCTATGACTCAATCAATGCAAACAGACTTAGCTCGCTCGGGTTTTGTCTCGACGAGGAATTCGACAAGGAAGAATGGGGGGGGGGGGGGGAGTGAGGCATTCAGTCAGTACGAGTAAGTACGAGTGTGGATGGGGGGGGGGCGATCTGTCAGTACGAGCGTCCCCCTTGGTAGGGTAAAGGACGTGTGGCGGGTAATCGCGACGATGAAAACTATACAGTGTTTAAGTGTTCATAGGTTGGTTGGAGGGGGGGGGGGGGGGTGATCAGTCAGTACGAGCGACCTCTTGGTCGAGTAAAGACGGTGTGCGGGTAATCGCGACGATGAAAACTATACAGTGTTTAAGGGTTCAGAGGGGGGGGAGGGGGGGGGGCGATCTGTCAGTACGAGCGACCCCTTGGTCGTGTAAAGACGTGTGTGTGGGGGTAATCGCGACGATGAAACTATACAGTGTTTAAGGGTTTAGAGGGGGCGGGGGGGTGGAGGGGGGGGGCGATCTGTCAGTACGAGCAAACCCGTTGGTCGTGTAAAGACGTGTGTGCGGGTAATCGCGACGATGCCACTATACAGTGTTTAAGTGATCAGAGGGGGGGTGGAGGGGGGGGGGGCCGTACAGTCAGTACGAGCGACCCCTTGGCCGTGTAAAGACGGTGTGCGGGTAATCGCGACGATGCCACTATACAGTGTTTAAGGTGTTCAGAGGGGGGGGGGGGGGGGGGGGCGATCTGTAAGTACGAGCGACCCCTTGGTCGGATAAGGACGTGTGCGGGTAATCGCGACGATGACACTATACAGTGTTTAAGTGTTCAGAGGGGGGGAGGGGTGGGGGGGGCATTCAGTCAGTACGAGCGCCCCCTTGGTCGTGTAAAGACGTGTGCGGGTAATCGCGACGATGAAACTATACAGTGTTTAAGTGTTCAGAGGGGGGGGGGGGGGGGCGATCTGTCAGTACGAGCGACCCCTTGGTAGGGTAAGGACGTTGTGCGGGTAATCGCGAAGATGGAACTATACAGTGTTTAAGTGTTCATAGGGTGCTGGAGGTGGGGGGGGGGGCGATCTGTCCAGTACGAGCGCCCCCTTGGTCGTGTAAAGACGTGTGCGGGTAATCGCGACGATGGAACTATACAGTGTGTAAGTGTTCAGAGGGGGGGCGGAAGGGGGGGGGATTATCGAATCAGTTTGACGGAAAGAAAAAGTGTGCGGGCAGTGAGGCTTATAGTGCCGACGATGACGAGGGAGGTAAAGGACGAGGGCAGTAAATTTTTGCGGGGAGGGGGGGGGGGGGGGGGGGGGGTAGAGGGGGGTAGCTCTGCTGGGATTTCAAAATAAATAAATACATTCACATTTAGAGTCTTCCCACTCAGTAACTAAACTGATTTGCAGTGGGGGACTCTTATTTAAAGTGACAAAACCAACCCTGTAGGCTTCGAACACCATCGACGAGTGAGCGATAACCAATCAAAGATCAATATTTTTAAAAAATGTGTGTAGTTGTGCAATAACGTACAAAAAGTGTAACGGAGACGATGTTGGGAACAACAGAGTATACAGTGTTTTGAAAGGTGATATAGTGGAATGTTACGTGTGCAGCGAGGATAATAGCGACGATGCCGTGTCGGAAGGTGCGGCAGACAACGAAAACGTAAGTTTATTAATTTTATTATATCAACAATGTATGTGGTAGGCGACTGCGGTGGCAATTGCCTCTCGCCGTATGTATGGTAATTACAGGGGGCGTGGTCGGGTTCGAATCCCGTGTAGGACATACATCGTCATTAACTAGAATCAACTAACATGGTATAATGATATAGAATGATAAAGAGCGAAGTAAGGGTATTTCTTGCGAACAGCTGATCGGCTGTTCTACTCAATATTTTTGTGTATTCCTTTGCGAGATTGATTATGCACTTTGTACATACACATGATTTGATTATTTATCTGTAAGATCATGTTTTTTTTTTTTTTTTTTTCAAATAGAATGGTTTTTTATAGTTAATTTCCATTTTTAAAATACATCGTTTTGACATGTGAATCACGTTAAATATGGCAATATGGCGTACGTAAGTACATGAAAAAAATTTGAAACCAGTTCGACCGTCAGTATAAATCCTTGGATGAATCCGTGGTAGACGTTCAAAAGGTTAGGGGGAGTGTTGGCCTTGAACCACAATAACAGCCGATCAGCTGTTCGCAAGCTTTACCGAAGTAAGTCCAGAAATCTACAGCACTCGTCTGTAATGAGTTCCCTTTTAATAATTTTCAAGTCTTCTTTGTTCAACCTTGTTTCCTGCTAGGAAATCTAGCATAAAAATGTAAATATAATCGATTATTTTCTATTTTATTGTTGAAAGTTGAAGGATATATATTTTTGAACCCTTGATATTTCTTTTACAACCTTTTGTGTGTATGTTTGTAAAAATGTTATGACTTGAAAAAGAAAAACTTTATTCAATTTGCAACATGTTTCTACTGCCTGCCGCTGTGACCATAATTGGTACCCATAACAATGATTGCTCTCATTTCTCATAGTTGAACCTTGCAAGTGCATATACGTGTAAATAGATGGCCGTGTGCCAAGTTTTATGTCCATCTGTTACCGACAGGGCGTATAGGTACTGCCTATTACTTACTTACTTGATTCAGTGTAGGGCACAATGCCCTCTTTAGCCTGATGAGTAATGTTTGATGAATGATAATGAGGAGGGGATGCGGGGAAGCCTAGTACCGGCACGTAGCCTACTTCTGTCGAAAAGTACCAAGGGGACCATCGGCTTTACGTCCCATCCGAAAGGACGGTGTCACTTTGACCGGTCATATAGGTTCCTCCACTAACTTGGACTGCCGAGCAGTTGACGAGAAGAACGAAGCTGTTACACAAGCTTTCGAACCCTCCAATCTGCTCTAACTAACGGTAACTAGTGTTTCAGAGGTGAGTGGTCACCCATCCACCTCCTGACCTAGCCCAGGTTGCTTAACTTAGGTGTTAGTATGGGAACCGGCTAAGCGACTGCGACTAAACCGTTGGCTGTACTGCCTATTGTATCGTGCAACTTGCAAGTGTGTAATATGTAGATATGGCCCTGTGCCAAGTTTTATGTCTACCTGTTACCGACAGGGCGTAGGTACTGCCTATTGCATCGTGTGCAGTAAAAGTACAAACACGGTCCAATGATCCCAATTAAATTGAGATCAACACAGAGCGATCTTTTTAATCCCAGCCTAGAGCTGCGAGCCGTCTGCCTTCCTTGTTGCTGGACAGCAGTGACATAACTTGGAATTATTGGGGGGGGGGGGGGGGGGGAGATTAAGGTGGGGGAACAGCAAAGGGTCTGGGGACAAGCCCAAGCAATTTTTACGTCGACTATTTTCGAGGATATTTCGAACTTTTTACAATAAAATTCGGAGCATTAGACCTACCCATTTTTGTTTACATTACGTTATTGTTTTTAACAATAGTTCCGACACCGTTTGAGCTGAACGATCTATTTATTTTGGTTAAATATATGCGATACTTGTTGTCCCTAACACTTATTATATAACATTAATTATCATTAACCTATCATTATTATATTTTTTAGTTCTGAATAAGTAGTAAAGTAGTAGGTGGTCAATATCAGCTTCGATGTAGGGGCGGGGGAGGGGGGGGGGGGGGTGAACCCTCTAACCCCCCCCCCCCAGTCAATAATTGTAACTGTAGTGTATAATGCTGACGAAAGAGCAGAGTTAGGCCTATTTTTTTTCTCAACTTCTCTTGGTTCTGAATACTACTTGAAAAGACTACTCCCAACGTAGCTATACAATAAAACAACATGTCAGTAAAAGGAAACGTGAACTTAGAACTTCCGGTGGCTCTAATACGGAAATTATTCTCACTTAGGTTGGAATCCATAGTCGGGCCCCTACACCTAGGGGCGCCCATTGTTACCAAGGTAACAGTTGTTTCCATGTTATTTCCCATAAACAAAACAAATCCGTAGCAACAATGGGTGCCCCTAGGTGTAGGGGCCGACTATGAATTCCAACCTTAGTCCAGCAGGAATGTATTTTTAATCTCAAGTGTTACCGTCTTGCTGTCAATTCATAGTCGGCCCCTTCACCTAGGGGCGCCCATTGTAACCAAGGTAACAATTGTTTGCATGTTATTTCCCATCAACGAAACAAATCCATAGCAACAATGGGTGCCCCTAGGTGTAGGGGCCGACTATGAATTCCAACAAAAGGTTTCCGGACCTAAAATAGAAAGCTATCACATGAATTAATTGTGCTTCTCAAAAGGTATAACTAGTCAGTCAGACCATTATCTATAGCATGCACGCTGCCTTAACGCAAATCAACAGATTCCGGGCGTTCTTTACGCTTAGTAGACCGCACAAGCCTCATTATTCTCGCCCACTGTGTTTGGAATTTCCAAATATCCACCCTAGGGCGTAGATGCCGTCGTAGCTGATGTAGGCCTACCTCTTTCAAGTAGCGCTGTAGGAATTAGAGAAATAGAAAATTAAGCTGGTACTATTGGACTGGAATTAGTGATGATAAGATAAGATAAGATATTTTATTCATCACTTGATTGATACATTGTAAAAATATAGATTTCGTCAGATGATGATTGGTGGTGTTTAACGACGTACTCGACAGCTTAGGTCATATGACGTCTTCCGAATTAGGTTCATATATATCGCGGGAGTCGTCATAAGGGGAGTCCAGCAAGGGAGGGCAGGGCCACGTGGGAGGAGAAATCTTCAGTGGGAAGCGGGGGGGGTAAGGGACAGGGTCTCCTTTCGTCGCCTCTTACGACTAGCAGAGTCACTCTGGGCCTATTCTACCCCAGGCCGAGACGGGTCTCCTTTCGTCGCCTCTTACGACTAGCAGAGTCACTCTGGGCCTATTCTACCCCAGGCCGAGACGGGTCTCCTTTCGTCGCCTCTTACGACTAGCAGAGTCACTCTGGGCCTATTCTACCCCGGGCCCAGACGGGTCTCCTTTCGTCGCCTCTTACGACTAGCAGAGTCACTCTGGGCCTATTCTACCCCGGGCCCAGACGGGTCTCCTTTCGTCGCCTCTTACGACTAGCAGAGTCACTCTGGGCCGAGACGGGCATGGAATTAGTTATAGTTATGTCGTGGCAACCTGTCGAAGTCATTGCACCGCTAGTTGCTAACAATAGCTGTGAGTTATTACCGCCTTGCAAACGTTTCAATAGAGACGATTCTTTTCTCTTTCTCTCTCTGCAAATGCGTGTCTGAATGAATATAGAGTAAGTGTTTGTATTATTTAAATTTAAATAGTAGCTAGTGCTGTGAGAGTTGATCAGTGATGAGGGTTGAATTTGTGATCAATCACACATTTTATAGTTTTATAGCCGGTCGAGGTGGGTCCCTTCTCGTGGTGACCGGTGCCCTAACCCCTAAGGTGACCATATTTTGAATATTTCCAACCGGGACAAACAATGTGTAAGGATTACGAACTCCATGGACAAGCATGGGGTCTGGGGCGAAAGAGGCGAAACATTTTTAATTCAAATTTGCGTGCAAAATGTCCAGAAAACAGCTTTCTAACATGAATTAATAAAACAAAATAAAAATCAATACATTATTATTCATATTCATTTTAATTAATACATATTAAGTTTTTAAATGAATGTGGGTAGATTTTTGTAGGCATGTTAGACCTATGCCCGGTCGTATTTCGCCAGCCGCCTGTTGAAGGAATAAACTCTGCTGACTGTGAGTTGAGTGCGTGATTGTGTGAGTCAGCGTCTGCGAATGCAACCCGCATGTGTCGAGGGCTAGCAACTAACCCCCCCCCCCCCTCCTCCCCCCCCACTGTTACAATCGATCGCGTTGTCTTTATTGACAGAAAACCGGAACAACTTTTCCCCAAAAATTACAAACCGGTAAAAATACGTATTTTCAATGAGTCTCTCGGGACACCGGTACAAGTGTTCCGATAACGGTACTGTACCGGTTTACTGTACCGGTCAAACCGGTACGTCTGGTCATCTTACAGTGCCCACAAAGAGGGCCGACTCTCGTGCAACTGTTTTGTCGTTCCTTTATTCATCTCTCACGTGGCCTCCATCATTTTTCCTTTTCCTACTTTCTCAATCGAGTTCTGATTACAAAAACGAAAACTATACATACATTATTACCTACTAAAAAGAAAATATTTGATTTCGACATATACCTTGTTTTTTTTTTATTGTGGAACCCGAGAATCGAATGGTGTGGCTAGAATAATCGAAACACTGTCCCAATAATAAATTGGTCTGACAAGTTTTTTTAATCTACAAATTAACACCTGTTGGTTGAATAATTTGTTCGAAACGTAAAAGTTTGAAAAAAAAATGCCCCCCTATTACTAGTTTTAGACTTTTAGGTATCTTCGTGTCGCTAATGGTTGTAAACTGGTCTTCAATTCGTCTCATTAACTTATTTGCATGTGTAATTGTTTAAAGGGAAGCCGTACGAATCACTAATAACCTTGTAAATGTATAATATACGTGTTTAAATTCCCTGTCTGATGAATATTAATAGAAATTAAAGCAGTGATCTTTGCAATCTCTGATATTACCCCAATAATATAGGCCTACTTCCCCCCCCTCTCCCCCCCCCCCCCCACTACAACACCTTCAAATCTTCTCTTTGATTCAGTCTTCTTCTTTAATCTTTGATTGGTTATCGCTCACTCGTCGATGGTGTTCGGAGCTTACAGGGTTGGTTTAGTCGCTTTAAATTAAAGTCCCCCACTGAAAATCAGTTTCGTAACTGAGTGGGTAGACGGGTAGACTCTAAATATGAATTTATTTATTTTATTTGATTTGATTTTAACTTGATTCAAATGAACTATTGCAGTTTTTTCCAAATCAGTTCTTTACACTTATTTAAAAACTATGCAATTTGCTATCAATTTTGACAATGTGCATACAATGTTTTCGATTTGAAAGATATCCTTAATTTTAAATAAATAAAGCTATAAAGTAATGAATAGTTAATACATAAATATAATTTATTACAATAGACGTTTTTTCAGAATTGATCTAGGACCCTTAGATAGAGCTAATCACGGTAGAGTTAATATTAATAGAGCTAATCACTAGATCTTCAATGACAACAATGCACAACACTGAAAGATGCACCGTAACATAACTATCAAGGACCCTTAGATAGAGCAAATCACGGATCTCTGGATCAATTCTGAAAATCAGAAATCTCTTCAATCTTAAGTCGTGTTTGTTGATTAAAAAGGCAAAAAGCCACAGATATATAAGGTCACTTTTCTAGGGAATAAAAGTAGCTTTTTGGGCATTGTGTTTATGCACTGTAGTAAACATTATTAATTACACTCCATATATTTTTTTCAGTTCGTCGTTAGTGTAAAACACAACCGTTTGGTACTTTTGACCCACCCCACTTGTAATTTTATTACGAAAAGAATAGCTTACATGCTTGTAAATTTCCCTGATTTTTTTTTTTTTAGGTCTTAAATGAACACCCTACTCAACATCTAAAATCTCACCGAAACAAATTACACCAGCACCGTACAGTAACACCAGAACCCTTTGAGGTTCGTAGTTGTTAATTTCTACCCCTTCACTGATAAAATCAAAGCAGCTACCCTCGAAAACTAGCGAACACGTGTATTTTTATTATTGACATTGCCAACAAATTCGTAACCCTCGTTAAGTTAAACTGTCAATCAAAATTATCTATGGTTGAGCTTTGCATCAAATCTGATGATGACAAATCTAGCGGGGAGAATCGGAACTAGGAAGTGTCAACCCTTGAGTCGTTGGTCGGTCGGTGGGGTAGGACCCCTTTGTTACCGTCTTGATTGCTTGGGCGATATCCTGCATAGGTCTCAAACATTCATTTAATTTCCTGGAGGAAATACATTTAAAAATAAAATACATGATTAGTTGATTATTTATTTATTTATTTACAACTGAAATTAAGTGATATAAATTGATACAAAAATGAGAACCTTCTAAGAAATAATTAATTGCATTCGTAAGCAAGTAAATGTCAAATTTGGCCAAAATAGGAATAAATATAGTTATTGCGGAAGGTTCCTATATTTAACACTAATTCATTCAATTGTTTTTGTAGTTGCTGTTGTATAAGCTGTAGCTTTGAGCAAACATTTTAAAGAAATAAGATATTGTGGTTTAACTCTACAGTCTACATTATCACTATACCAAAATCAACATGATAATATTATTACTGCTATAGCTATATTACTTTATATCTAGTATTAAACATCATTGTAAATATTTCTACTGTTTATAGTTTATATCGCTTTCTTCCAATAAAGCTCGGGAGTTTTTGTTTTGTATCTTGACCGTTCCTTTTTTGCCCATGCACTTGGTGTTCAAAAAAACAATATCCCAAAAAAGTAAAAGTAAAAAAAAATTTACCCCGTCAGTTTTTACAAGTGGGTGACAAACAGAAAGTATAAAAAGGGTTTCAAATCAGCCTTGAAAATTATTGTTGAAATGGTTGAGTATTTTTTGTGACAAGAAATGCATGCTGGATGTAAGAGTTCTTATAGCGTCATCTGACAGGTACTGCACATGTTTATACAGAAATGTTAATAGGGCAATGCTTTTCCCTAACCAAATATGTCACTCAAAATTATCTCCGGTTTTGGCATTGCATCAAATCTGATGATGACAAATCTACCGTGGCCACAGCACAGTCCCATAACGACGTGCATGGCCCTTAGACAAACAATCGCGATAATCACCTAGAGGAAAAAATTAATAGACGGGGGTTCTACGACAAAGAATGGGGAATAACAATGTTTGACATTTGTATACAAGTTTTTTTTTTTTTTTTTTTTTTTTTTTGGTGAGTTGTCAGTTGGAGTTTTCTTGTATTGTGATTGGCGGGTGGTGGCATGGAATAGTGCAGGATTAATGGTGTCGAGGAAGTGACAATGTTAGATACACAAGGTGTACAACCTTGCAAAAAAAAAAAAAAAAAAACTAGGAAAGCATTATGTTTATAACCATTCATTCGTTCTGAACCCTTTTGGTTATTTGGAAATCGACTCAAAAAAAAATTACAAGATATATTTGAATAATCAATACTACCCTTGAAATTTATTTTTCTTACATGTATGGGTATTTACTCTGTTTTCTGATGCACAAGATTCAACTTCGGTTCCTTAGTGTATTTAATTCCTATGAGGTATATAATTGCATTACTTCGTTATGGACATTGGTGTCAATGTAACGATTGAGATAACCTAATTATAATTCAACTATGTATCATTATTCATTAAGTAGTTATAGAAACAAAAATCAATATTTAAAGCTGATACAAAAAACAATTTCTGTGTATGCATCTCTTTTCTATATTATCTTGAAGCAGCGTTTCTTAATAAATTTCCGTTCATTTTGAGAACGCTTTTTAGTTATGGTTTGAAAACCAATGAGGTGAAATGTGATTTCGAAAGGAATGACAGCTGGTTTCACAAAATTTCAAATATTGCAATACTTACGGTTGGTATTGGGGGGGGGGGGGGGGGGGGCGATAATTTCATTTACTGTGTGAGACTAACCGAATGCTATAGTGTACATTTATCGTAGGCGCTTTGGTGTCGTATTTCCGCATCTCACCAGTCAACAAGACGACAAAGACAGGTGTTCAGACAGAAACCAACGATGACGATGACGATGACTAACGGCCCGTAGCCAATCCCTAACAACCCTTCTCGGCGCGTTTCGACAATTCGAGAAAATTACCGGCGCAGATTATCTTCCGGAACTGATTTCTAAATGGATTCTTCTTTTTTTCGTTATTTATCAATTTCAACAAGGGTCTTCGTTGTGATTCTTTCTTTATGATGTGACTTTTTAAAGAAGTGTTGCCGCGTTTGTGTCAATCTACCGACCGACTAAAGTGGCTCAGTGTTAGCGTGCTGGTTAACAGTATTATGTTGTAAATATATAAATATAAACAAAACAAAAAATACATAAATAAATAACACATTTTTTACTTATACTCGCAACCACTCAGTACTACATTTGCTCGTGTTTTTCTGCTAAACTAGAGCTAAGCTAAGCTAGAAGCTAAGCTAACGAAACTAACGGTTATCTTTGCTCACTTTATGTGGGCTTGAAGTGACTTAGTAGAAGACAGCAATGGATTGATCACGCAGTCATGAAAATCATATTTGTTAAAATGTTAAATAATATAAACCAAACTATAAATTATCTTTGATGTTACTGTGTCTAGCTTGTAACTAGTAGTGTAGTATGCAATTAGTAGTATATAAGAAGTAGTAGAGTAGTGTAGTCTTAGTAAGGTAATGCCGTCATTACACGACTCAATACTTTCGTCAAACTTATTGAATTCAAGAACAAAAGCGAATCAAAAACAGTTTGGTAAAAAACAGCAACAATATAGCTGCTATTAATTGATGCTTTTTTGTCCTTAATTAAATTCAATAAGTTTGACGGAAGTATTGAACCGTGTAATGAGGGTATAGTACATGTTAGTGTCAGAGTGATAAAAATTCAGCAATTTATTACGTTTGCCTTGTAAGCCAGAGGACTCGGGTTCGATAGCCGGTCGAGGTTAACTTTTCATTCAACAATTTCAATCACTTTGTAATAAAATAATAAAAAACGTTTAAATAAAAAACATAATTTTTATTAAATTACAGCGCAGTAATAGATTGAAGTAGCGTTGCAGAAGCCAATCTTCAACTGTTGACATTGTGACAAGTGTTCTCGAGTGTTCGTTGAGTGTAGTCAGGTGTAGCAAACAAACAAACGAACACTCCCACACACGTGGCGAATTAAGTCCCAAGCACGTCCCGCACGAGTGGCGCGACACAAGAAAACAATACCGCGTTCGTTTAATTAGGATTATTCTGCGACACGTTCGAAACCATTGCAACAATAATAATAATAATAATAATAATAATAATAATAATAATAATAATAATAATGTTGCTGTTTACTACCTTCGTGGAACGTACTGTGTTTCAGGAATGTGTTCAGCAATTTGTTGTGTCATTGACTGGGCCGGATTAAGACATTTGGCGCTCATAGGCTTAAAACTAAATCCCCCCCCCTCCCCTCCACTCTAAATTCAAAACATAGGAACCCGCAACTGACGTCACATCAGGACTACAACAATGGAACAAATGAATTGAACTGATGGACAAACAATCAGCTGTCAAATAATAAAATTGCAACAATACAAATAAAAACAAGTGTAGCAATAGTAACTGCTCGCCATTTAAAACTTTTAATGATAGTTCATTTGTTTCATTGTTGTCTTTTGGTGTTGCTAGTGCCCTATTGTTCCAACTACAGCTTTCCTGCCCACAAAAATTTCAGTATGTCCCTCATTTGACGCATGCAATAACGATGTCGTGTAAATACAGATGGCTTTGGGACGGCTTCGAAGAGAGTGTATTGTTCCATCAACCATTGTACTAGGTTTCACTTGTTTTTTTGGATTCTTCAACAGGTTATTATTTTAATTATAAAACACTTGCTAAGTTTTAAGTGCTTAAGTATGTTTATATATAATCAAAATTACTGTAAATAATGTATTAGACGTATAAGATTTGTAGCACTCTGAAGTGAAGTTGAGTTATAGATATAAACTGAACGTCATCACTCACAGCGCACTCTACCTGTCATACGGTCTCCCATATTTCTAATTATTGTCACTGTCAATTATTAATCTATACACTTTAGAATTAGATTATAAAAAGAAAAAACATTCTACCGGGTGACATAAACATATTTACTCCTGTTTAACGAGCTTACTGAATCCCTCACCAGAATGCGTGGGCATGCGAACAGGTGCTCCTTGTTTCTATCCTCCACATCAGCACAGACAAGAAAGAAGTGTCGAGTCGGAACGAGACAAATAGCAACAAAACTATTTCTCCTCCCAACAATCAACATGTGTTCCTACTTCTCCACTCCCCGACCTATACGAAGGAGCATATTTATTTAACACATACCCACCTGTCAGAAACGTTCTAATCCAATCGAAGATCCATTCCAGACGACCTTCTCGAATAAAACGTCAATTAACTAAACCATTTAAATAAAGAAAAAAAATATCCCCCATTAAAATATCAAATGAATGATCCATCCATCCACATGGAAATCTTTTAAAAAGACATCAGTTCTTCTTTGTGTTGTTTAATTATTTCCATTGGATGTGTGTGCGGGGGGATTGAGGGAGGATAGAATGGTCTAATGATCCAAAAGATTCAACAGGAAGTTAGTCCATTTATCACCCATCAAAGAACGTTTTTTTTTAAAAAAAAAAAAACTTTTTTATCTCCCCTTAAAGATTTTTTTTCACGTCCCCTTGACGGACCTTTTTAGTATTCGATTCGATAACGTCCTTCGAGTTTCAGTTTTTTTGTTGTCATTTTTCTTGAGAAATGCGGAATCTTGCGCGGGTGGGGGTGGTGTATAATGTGTATTGTTAATGGTGGCCGCTTGGTTGCTACAGATCTGTCAGTGCTTGCTTGCATCTGTCCTCGGACTAATCCCGTTCTCTCTGGGGATTATCGTTTCGGTAGGGTCTTCTTATGTAAGGGAGCTAAAAACATCCTGCCCTACTATACACAATTGTATCTATGCTCATGTACGGTGGTACCCTTTGGTGCGGAACCGTCCATTTCAATAGAGTAAGGAGGTTCTAGCTCTATGATGTAGAGGTGCTTTTTTACCTAAAATGCGACAAAATGAAATGTATAGCCTGATTATTGGAGGGGGGGGGGGGGGGGAGGGGGACCACATGGAGAGATGGTTGGTTGGGTGTTGACGTAGGTAGGTATAGCTGGACAAGCTGTGTGGAGGAGTGGAGTGGTCCACAATCGCAATATAGTTTATTAACGTCGGCGATTCGATTATAGAAAATTATTTAATGGAAGATCAAGAAATATATTTTCAATGTATTCATATTATTTTTTTTTTTGAAATTTTGCTATCGTTTTTATAATTGGACTTAAGATACATTAAATATGTTTTATAGGTATATTAATAAATGACTATTTGGAGTCTAGGGTGGTGATTGGAGGAAATTGACATGTAGGGGACTTATCAGTCAAGGATTAAGGGGAAGAAAAAGGTAAGGGGAGCAGCTTATTTCGTCGCTTTTTACGATTGACAGTCGTCATACTGTAGGGTCCAAATTCTACCCCGGCCAAACACGTTTTTTGTTATATATAGACCCGCTTAATAACTTTGTTTTCTAGATATTACACAAATTTATTTATTAAAACTTTACCATTTCCACGACTTATTAAAATGTAGCAAAAGCAAATAAATAAAGACACTTTTAACAAAAAATAACGAATATAACGAAGACACATTAAGACGTTCAATTAAATCCAAAATAAAATATGAATCAAATTTAAAATAATATGAACAAAATTTGAAAAAAAATGAGAATTTATTTCTTTTAACATTTTATCATTTTGTACCGGAAATATTCTAGTTTGCCGTCTCACATCTCGGACTGTTCCATATCGGAGCATTATTCCAGTGTACCCACCTCTACTATAGACCATCACTATAGACAGTCACGCAACACATCCACCCACATAACTCTAATAGGATTTATCACAAGCTGGTAATCTAATCCCTGTTGTCCGGCCCCATACGACCATGGGAAGGTGTCGAGTTACAGCATTGCATAAATCTTGCGTGTCTGTCCTTCTGTCCTTCTGTCTGTCTGTCTGTCTGTCTGTCTGTCTGTCTGTCTGTCTGTCTGTCTGTACATCTGTCTGTCTGTCTGTCTGTCTGTCCTTCTGTCTGTCTGTCTGTCTGTCTGTCTGTCTGTCTGTCTGTCTGTCTGTCTGTCTGTCTGTCTGTCTGTCTGTCTGTCTGTCTGTCTGTCTGTCTGTCTGTCTGTCTGTCTGTCTGTCTGTCTGTCTGTCTGTCTGTCTGTCTGTCTGTCTGTCTGTCTGTCTGTCTGTCTGTCTGTCTGTCTGTCTGTCTGTCTGTCTGTCCTTCTGTCTGTCTGTCTGTCTGTCTGTCTGTCTGTCTGTCTGTCTGTCTGTCTGTCTGTCTGTCTGTCTGTCTGTCTGTCTGTCTGTCTGTCTGTCTGTCTGTCTGTCTGTCTGTCTGTCTGTCTGTCTGTCTGTCTGTCTGTCTGTCTGTCTGTCTGTCTGTCTGTCTGTCTGTCTGTCTGTCTGTCTGTCTGTCTGTCTGTCCGTGGATAGAATTCTTCTCACGTTAGCCACCGGACACCCGATAGGACGGGAAGGTTTAGTACGAAATCTATTGGTGTCCGATTTCGCGCGCTGAACGATTTCAAAACGCTATTTGTAACGAACGTTCTATGATGGGATTAGTTGTGATTGATGAATGTGTAGGTGTCACGATCCGTTATATATAGATACAATGGCGTATACGGCGGAGGGGGGGGGGGGAACTCCCCCCCCTGAAATTCCAGCTTTAATTATACTATGCAAATCATCTAAATTTACGTAAACAGATTTACATATCAATTTCTTTATTTGCTTAGTCGGGGAACACTCCCGTATAGATCAGATTGTAACAATATAGTAATTTTGTATATTATTGATTGTTGAAATCTTTTTGAAATCGTATTTGGCGCCGTTATAACCCGTATCCCGTTCAGCAAAGCACCTTACCTTCTTCTAAAACACGTTAAAACGACTTCATGTCTCTTATCTTCTACTTCTCTCTTTCTTCTTCTTTTCTACTTCTTCCAAACTAATTTACTCCATTTCTCTCGATCTTCCCACAGCCCTCGTGTGTCGATGTCTTCCCACAGTTCGCCTCTCTTTTCAGTAAATCATTTTTAGATATATAAAAAACAAAGTTTAAAAACATACCTAATATAAAACTAATATATCCTTAATCTTTTAAACTTGATAACAAATCGGGTAAATGTTCGCAATTCCATCGTAGTTCTCACTCGTACTAGCGACATCCAAAGAAATTGGAAATAAAAAAAAATCGCAGTCGGTAGGACTCGAACCTACGCTCCCAGAGGGAATCTGATTTCTAGTCAGACGCCTTAACCACTCGGCCACGACTGCTGATGTACTGGCTGAACTAAATAAGCCAACAAGAACACGCTCGCTCGCTATTGTAAAGCAGACATCACTTTCACATACGAAAACTGGTTCATTTTGCGCATGTCCACATTTGATAAGGGGCCAAATACGTATGACGTCATAGGTGACGTCACGGTAGACGCGCACGCGTCGTCGCCATCTTGAATCATGCGCAGCGCAGAGAGGAGAGGAGAAATGCTATATTTAATTTAGTTTGGACGAGATGTTTGTTTGTTAGTTGTGGGTTTTACTCAACATATCTATCGGGCGTATCTCAATGTTCTATTTTGACGCTAGTCGACTAGCCTAGTGGACTAATGTAACAATTAGTAACAATTAAACAACAATGAGAGCATGTTCCAACTTGTATATTTTGGCCTGCTTCGCCTATTTCGCCGACTAACATAACAATTAACAATTGTTGTAATTAATTGTTACTAATTGTTGCGTTAGTCTGCTAGGGAAGCTAGTCGACTAGCCTAGTGGACTAATGTAACAATTAAACATACAACAATCATTAACAATGAGGGCATGTTCCAACAACTTGTATATTTTGGCCTGCTTTGCCTATTTCGCCGACTAACATAACAATTAACAATTGTTGTAATTAATTGTTACTAATTGTTGCGCTAGTCCGCTAGGGAAGCTAGTCGACTAGCCTAGTGGACTAATGTAACAATTAAAGTTACAAAAATCATTAACAATGAGGGCATGTTCCAACTTGTATATTTTGGCCTGCTTTGCCTATTTCGCCGACTAACATAACAATTAACAATTGTTGTAATTAATTGTTACTAATTGTTGCGCTAGTCTGCTAGGGAAGCTAGTCGACTAGCCTAGTGGACTAATGTAACAATTAAACATACAACAATCATTAACAATGAGGGCATGTTCCAACTTGTATATTTTGGCCTGCTTCGCCGACTAACATAACAATTAACAATTGTTGTAATGAATTGTTACTAATTGTTGCGTTAGTCTGCTAGGGAAGCTAGTCGACTAAAAACTTCAGGTTGAAATTGGAACACGCCCTCATTGATTGTTGTATTAGTGCACTAGGTAGGCTAGTCGACTAGCGTCAAAATAGAACATTGAGATACGTTAATCCTAGCATTTAACTTATTAGTTGGGGGGGGGGGGGGGAGGGTGAAGGAGAGGGAGGGGGGAGAGAGGGAGGGGGTAGTAGAAAATGAAAATAACTATTTTTTTTAGGTTGAATCCAAAATATAATAGAGCTTATAATTTGCTTTGTTTATAGATTAGATTAATATGTTTTGACGTTTGATTTGGAACCTACAATAGCCGTCGTACAACAACTTCGGTAATGCTTCCGTCACGGGTGGGTGAGCGGCAGCCAACCAGCGACCGTGGCTAATTCAAATACCTGCTCGGGTTGGCCGAGACCGTAAACACGTCATTGATTGATGACGAAATCATTGCCGAAGCTGTTGTATGACGACTACTATCCGCCATTGTTGTTGGCAAACATTTCTAGGGAGTAAATTAGATCTTTTCTTTTATTTAATAATTCTTTTTGTTATGGGTATAGAGACATGGCAGGCGTGGCAAGTCGATGTTAGCAAACTCTATATGCCCAAGAATATTGGGCTGAACCGATTTATTTTGGAAACAGGTGTAATTAATATATTATGGGTGGTGGTCCAGTAAACCACACTTTCTGCGTTCTAAGTTCGAATCCCGGCTTGGGTATAGAAGATCTTGTGGATTTTCTCATCATTTATTTCGTTTACTTTTACTATTTATAACTATCAATTTAACTAATATGGTGCAATGACATATTAATTATTAAGGTTACATTGGTGGGTTATGGTATTTAAAACATAATTTAATATGAGTTCAAGTAAACAAAACACATAACAAAACAACATTTACATGAATGTATTTATGTTTTCAGTTAACGAGACAGCGCCAATCCAAGGAACTCCTTCGCGATATGTGGTGAGTACTGACAATAAAATACGTTCGTGAGGGGGGGGGGGGGGGGGGCTCCACTTCACATTACCTTGTAGTGTTGTGCGTTACACCAGCTGGTTATACCTTCGTATTGTAAAAAAAAACAGCAACCTCGGGCTAGGTCAGGAGGTGGATGGGTGACCACTCTCCTCCAAAACACTAGCTACCGTTGGTTAGAGCAGATTGGAGGGTTCGAAAGCTTGTGTAACAGCGTCGTTCTTCTCGTCAACTGCTCGGCAGTCCAGGTTAGTGGAGGAACCTATATGACTGGTCAAAGTTACACACCGGCCTATCGGATAGGACGTAAAACCGATGGTCTCCTTGGTACTTTTCGACAGGAGTAGGTTTCAGGCTCTCCTCCCTTCCTCATTATCATTCTTCAATCATAATTCATCAGGCTTTAAAGAGGGCCTTGTGCCCTACACTTACGATAAAATAATTAAAAATACTTATTAGCCAGTATAGGTTCGAATACACAAAACACAACCATATTAGTTTGTGAATGAGCTCAATGACTGCATGGGGGGCTACATAAAAATTGTGCGCACACTCGAATTCACCTCATCCCCCCCCCCCCAAGATGAACAATTTTTTAAATCCCACATAGACAATGTCGATCGATATGCAAAATAATGGTTAGCGAAATTGCAAAAGAACACTGGTCAAACTCGTTGCGACTTGTGTCGTTGTTGCCTGAAGTAGCTTGACCGACATCCACGTGTTTGAATGTTGTGCTAGAGTTGCGAATATTTCTGTTGCGCAAACAGTAAAACATGCAGTATTATAGGACCGATACATTCTCTATTAACCTTTCTCTTATCATCAGCAGTCGTGGCCGAGTGGTTAAGGCGTCTGACTAGAAATCAGATTCCCTCTGGGAGCGTAGGTTCGAGTCCTACCGACTGCGATATTTTTTTTTTTTTTGATTTCGAGTTGCTTTCATAAGACTTGTTGAACATTTTGTATTTTTAGTTACATTTATATTTGTTGTATTCGCTTCACACAAGTCAAGTAGTGTGTTTTTCAGATAGGTAAATTTTTTTACTATTTATTTATGTAATCTATTATTTTTGTTCGTTTTGGTTTTCGTGATTATCTGTGTTGATACATTTATTTGAATTTTGTTCTGTGTTTTTATTATTATTATTATTTTCCTAGTATATTGTATGCATGCGAATAGTTTTGTTTTGAACATCTGTCTATAGACTACAATAAAATAAAATCTAGGCCTATAGATACATGCACAGCGCCAAAATATATAGATTTTTAACAGACAGAACGGATATTATCAACATTAAAATTTGTATTTATTATTTATTTCCATTCATAATTATACACGTTTGGCGGAAGAGCACAGCTCCAAACACAAATTATAAGTGACTACCAACCCATACTAAAATAATAATTATAAAAAAGAAGGTTCTGGAATGAATACAATTGTAGCTTAAAGGCCCGTCCACAATGAAAATTAACACTGTTACAGTAACAGTAGCAGTAACAGTAACAGTTACAGTAACAATAACAGTAACAGTAAGGTTTTAACCAAACATATTGGCTGATAAGAGCCCATTGTTGCTCATCAGCCAAAAGGGTTGGTTAAGACTTCACTGTTACTGTTAATTTTCATTGTGGATGAGCCTTAACTTTAAATTTCGTTTACGATTTTTATCGCACTGGCGAGCGGCTAAAGTGCAGTGATAGCAGTTTGCCTTAACGAAACATAATGTTATCGTCAGCTGAGCTTTGTTATCAGCTACAATGATAGCATAATTAGGCAGTTATTGTCACTCGTTACCATCAGCAGTCGTGGCCGAGTGGTTAAGGCGTCTGACTAGAAATCAGATTCCCTCTGGGAGCGTAGGTTCGAGTCCTACCGACTGCGATTTTTTTATTTCGACATCTCGCCTTGTGAAAGCATGGAATAGAACAGTAGGAAAGCCAAAATGTAAATGTCAAGTCTTTTGAAATAAGGTTGCCCATCGACATCGATTAATCGATTAATAATCGATATCGATGCATCGTTTTTTTTTTCATAAATCGAATCGTTTTTTACACAAAATAATAATAATAAAAACAATCTGTACTCCGCTCGTCGACAAGGTTACATTACAACACAATATCAACTTACCAGAAGGTTTTGCGATGAACAAGAAACGATTTTGTTAGTTTTTCTTTTTAGTTTTTACATTGTTCAAGGAACTTTTTTTCGATGTCGATTATTTCAGGTTTGATATCGATGTCGAAAAAATTCCGACATCGCGATTTGACATCGGTGTTTTGATTTCGATGTCGATGTTGTAATTTAACATCGATGGGCAACCTAACTTTTAATGTAAAATAACTAGTTCTGATCTACCAGTGGCGCACCCAGAAGAGGGAGGGGGTTGGTCCCCCCCCCCCCCCCCCCTGAAGACAGAAAATCATTACCACGGCTTTGTATGTTGTTAGTTATTCTACACCCCTTATCAAGTTTTTCTGATGAAGCTGCGTCGTTCTTCCTATGTCGATAATGGCAAAATTGTGAACATTGTTTAATTAAATTCGCTTTTAAAAATTTTGGGCAGATTATGAATCCTATCAATCCAAGCGCCATGAAATCAGGACACGTTTTCGACTTGCGAACAACAAACAACACAAAACAAACACAAAACCAGACAATAAAAAACAAAAGCAAACACAAAACAAAACAACAAAACAAAATAAAAACACAACAGCAAAAAGAAAAAAAAGATATTTCACAATAATATCCGGCACTATTTTCAACCGCGAAATGCAATCTTCACCAATAAGTTGCTAAATTTGACCACATATAGCACTGTATATACTAACTAACACACGGTGCCTATATACGAAGGAAAGCTACACAAACAATTAAATTCTAAAATTATAGGGATGCTGTTCGGTGCGAAGTTGCGAAGATGATCTATGATCTATGATGCGTGCGTGCGTGCTGAAGCCAAATCGATAACATCATGATTAGTGATACGTGAAAATAGCATTTTCAATTGTCATTTTATAGCGTTTTGTAGCATCTATTTTTTTGCCAAGGTTAGAAAACTTGAGAATGAAGTTTTCTCAAATTTTTATTTTTAAATCATGTCATACTACTGAAATTAAAATCAACCAAATTGCATTTATCATAAACAAAGTATAATTACTATGTTAAATATAATAAAATAGGAACAGAAAACCCTTAGTTTCTACTGAAAAATAGCACTTTGTAGCATCTATACACAAAACGCTATTTTCACGTATCTCTAATCATGATTGATCGCGTTGCTTTGCGGAAAAGAAAAGGGAAACACCATTATTATATTAGTTTAGTTGACTTCCTTGCCGCCTCAATGCGCCAATTACGGCGCTTTCACCGACCAACAGGAAACGCCGACATTTTGGCGAACTCATCCCACAGAACACTTTGATCCTATGTATACAATAATTACACGTTGGTTAGGCTTTTAGAACCTTGGCTGACACACTTTCGAAACGAAAAGCGGCGAAAATATCTGGAAATGGGAATTCCGTGTAATAGTTGTGTAGCCGAAGATAACACAACGGTAGTTTAAAGTGGATGGATGCCGGTGCGGTGTATCTGACCTTAGTTCTTGGTTTGGTGAAAAGATGTTATTTTGAAGGAAACGAGTAGTGAGAGGTTGAAAGGCTACCGGCACTCTACTAAAGGAAAGATATACCACAGATGAAGACTCTACTTTGGAAACTATAGTTCGTTCCATGTAAGAACGGGGAATTGTTCTTCATTTTCAATAGCGGTATCGTACAGCTAGTGGCGTAACAAGGGTCATAAAATGGGTGACCCGGGTAAGGCTTACAGGGGGGTCTGGGGTAGGGCCCCAGCAACGCGAAAATTTTGTAGTCTGTTTTTTACATGAGTTCTAAGCAAACGGGTGCAAGTAAATATTTTTAGTGTGTTAAATGATGACATAGAAAGTATAATTAAATTTATTTGGTGGGATTTTAAATTTAAATAATTTCTTATAAAAGTTTTTTAGGCTGTGAAATGTTAATGTTAAACTAGGATTAGATACCCTATTATTTTGGATGTCTCCCTACAATTCTTAGCTATTTGCCCACCCTAGCCTACTATGGAATGGCAGAAGAGTATATTTTACTAAAGGCACGGTACACCCCAGTTTGTCTATATATCGTTTATACTTGGAGAATTTTTACCACAAAATGAGCAAGGTAATAGAGGTCTGCACGGATACGGGCCGGCCCGCGGGCCCGGGTACGGGCCTTGATATGTTTATTAAGACGGGCCCGGGCCGGGCCTGGGCCTACATATCACTGAACGAAGAGGGATTTTTTTAAATTTTTGTAACTGCTAATTGCAATGAAAGAAAATTAATGTTCTTTTACCAAAAGTCCCAAAAACTTAATGCAAACCATTAATTTCCCGAAATAGTATAAATTTCCGATTCTAAAGTTTTTGTTGTAATTCTTCTTTTGTTACTTACTTTCCCTGGTAATAGTTACTAATTTCGTTTCATCTAATCTCCTTTTCATTCTCATCCTGTCGTTCGTATTCCTTGCCAAATACTACAAAAATCAACTTTCTGCTTTTTGCTGCAGTTGAACGGACTTTTACGGGCCAATTTACACTTTAGGCGGGCCTGGGCTTTGATCAGCTTACACACTATGGGCCGGTACGGGCCTGGGCCTGAAATAGCGGGCCCGGCTTCTATCACTACGTTTATCAAGCGAACTGGGGTCGCACTTGGCGGTGCGAGCCGAGTTTAGTGCGCACCGAGTTCAACTGATAATCACCTTAGTTCGAGCTTATTTCAGTGCCGATCTAGCCCGGTCTAATAGGACCAGGGATAGGGTTTAATAGGAGGAGTATCTGGCTAAACGGATTCCTAACTCAGTGCGTACTGTATAAGTCAGTCCGAACCCAGTCCGCTTGATAAACGTAGTGTTTATTTAGGCCCGTGCAGACCTCTACAAGGTAAGGTACCGGTTGCTCTCACACGGGGTATATCTGCCCCGCCAACACAACGACATAAACCATCTCTGTGCACTCCTATTCTCATATCGTAATTATCCCAACTTCGTTTCTTCTCCAGAAACTCTCCTACCAACGAGACGTACAAGGCCAAACTGTAAATCTTTCCATGGCGTTAAATGATTTTAAAAGCGTATCTAATTTCACTCTGTACCCGGGACCAACCCGCTTCTTTTTCCCCTCAGCCAAGAAGCTTCGACGGCCAAAGCGTTTGCAATGAACATAAACTTTCGGCTAGGTGTAATAAAATAAAATAGGCGATTGCTTTTCTTTCTATAGTTGTTGTGAACGAAACGAACCTTCTCGTATATTATTGATGGGAGCAATAAAACTAAAATAAAACTCCCGTTCGGCTGTCGTTCATATATAACACGGAAATAAATGGGTTTACCTGGATATTTATGAGATGTTTTTATTTGATTGTGAAGTGCTACCATTATTCACAGTCTGCAGAGGAATCAAAGAGGAATGTTGGGTTGAGTCGTGATGGGCAGGTGGAACGTTATGATGCCGATAGAGGTGGCTCAGAGGTAACGAGCGCGATTATTCCGAGAGGTCGATGGTTCGATACCTGAAGGTTTTTCTCAGCCCCAATTCGATGATTCGATACCTGAAGGTTTTTCTCAGCCCCAATTCGATGATTCGATACCTGAAGGTTTTTCTCAGTCCCAGTTCGATGGTTCGATACCTGAAGGTTTTTCTCGGTCCCAGTTCGATGGTTCGATACCTGAAGGTTTTTCACAGCCCCAGTTCGATGGTTCGATACCTGAAGGTTTTTCTCAGCCACAGTTCGATGGTTCGATACCTGAAGGTTTTTCTCAGCCCCAATTCGATGGTTCGATACCTGATGGTTTTTCTCAGCCCCAGTTCGATGGTTCGATACCTGATGGTTTTTCTCAGCCCCAGTTCGATGGTTCGACACCTGAAGGTTTTCCTCAGCCCCAGTTCGATGGTTCGATACCTGAAGGTTTTTCTCAGCCACAGTTCGATGGTTCGATACCTGAAGGTTTTTCTTAGCCACAGTTCGATGGTTCGATACCTGAAGGTTTTTCTCGGCCACAGCTCGGTGGTTCGATACCTGAAGGTTTTTCTCGGCCACAGCTCGGTGGTTCGACACCTGAAGGTTTTTCTCGGCCACAGCTCGATGGTTCGATATCTGAAGGTTTTTCTCAGCCCTAGTTCGATGGTTCGATACCTGAAGGTTTTTCTCGGCCACAGCTCGGTGGTTCGATACCTGAAGGTTTTTCTCGGCCACAGCTCGGTGGTTCGATACCTGAAGGTTTTTCTCGGCCACAGCTCGGTGGTTCGATACCTGAAGGTTTTTCTCGGCCACAGCTCGATGGTTCGATATCTGAAGGTTTTTCTCAGCCCAAGTTCGATGGTTCGATATAGCTGAAGGTTTTTCTCAGCCCCAGTTCGATGGTTCGATACCTGAAGGTTTTTCTCAGCCCGGAGTTCGATGGTTCGATACCTGAAGGTTTTTCTCAGCCCCAATTCGATGGTTCGATACCTGATGGTTTTTCTCAGCCCCAGTTCTATGGTTCGATACCTGAAGGTTTTTCTCAGCCCCGGTTCGATGGTTCGATACCTGAAGGTTTTTTTCAGCCACAGTTCGATGGTTCGATACCTGAAGGTTTTTCTCAGCCTCAATTCGATGGTTCGATACCTGAAGGTTTTTCTCAGCCCCAGTTCGATGGTTCGATACCTGAAGGTTTTTCTCAGTCTCAGTTCGATGGTTCGATACCTGAAGGTTTTTCTCAGTCCCAGTTCGATGGTTCGATACCTGAAGGTTTTTCTCAGTCCCAGTTCGATGGTTCGATACCTGAAGGTTTTTCTCAGCCCCAGTTCGATGGTTCGATACCTGAAGGTTTTTCTCTGCCCCAATTCGATGGTTCGATACCTGAAGGTTTTTCTCTGCGACAGTTCGATTGTTCGATACCTGAAGGTTTTTCTCAGTATAAGTTCGATGGTTCGATACCTGATGGTTTTTCAGTGGTTTTTCTCACTCATCACAAGGCGAATGCTGGGATTGGTTTCTATTTGCAGCTAACATCCCTTGGATTGATTGATTGATTGATTGATTGATTGATTGATTGATTGATTGATTGATTGATTGATACTTGGGATGAACTTATCATATTTTTGCAACTTGGCTAATCAGACGATAAGTGGGTAAAATATGAAGATGATGGGGGGGGGGTATTTTGGAGGAAAGGGGCCAGGAGAAGGTCGGGGAGATAAAGGGAAAGGGGAGGAAAAAGGGGGACGTGGACTACATTTCGTCTGGCTTCTCCTTCTCGACCTGTCCGGCTAGAATAGCTCTACCAGAAGCACACGCTTCCGCCGGCATCCGGCATAGCTCTTGGGATTAGCAAAGCACACAAACCTGCCCACCACGATAAAGTAGCATTGCCTGGGCAGCATTGCAGGAACATCCCTTCGACATTCCTTCTTAACTATCGAGACACTCTTTATACCTAGTTATAGTGAACTAAAGAGTGGCAAATCCGGTAAAAATCTGCTGTACACTCCTAAGCAGAGGTCCTTCTACGAAAAATAATAATTGTTATTAATTCAATTATATTGTACTTGCCGTGTTTAATGGTGAACGTATTTTCTCTCTTCGGGAGGTATGGTCACAAAAGTTTCAAAAAAATATACATAGGGATGGTTAAACTTGTTTGTTTTGCGGGGGGGGGGGGGGTCGTTTAAATACATCCACCCCCCCCCCCCAATTCACCCAATTCGACCACTTCGACTGTGACTTCGTAAAGAATTTAAAAAAGTAAACGGGACTTTAAAAAATACGGCAACTCGAATTCGAGCCACAAGAATGCAAAGGTGCATCCAATGTTTTTCCATCCAACTCCGTAGCGAAGAGACGAAAGCGAGATCGTGCCGGGCATGCTCTAGGATGCGCAGAGGCCACGGCGCAGGTCGTGGGACGAGGCCGCGTCGAGGCAGGCACGCGCCCCGAACCCGACCGAGCGTGACCGGACATTGCCGACCTGTCGCGAGCCACGCTTCATAGAGCGCGCCACGTGATTGCGTCATACATCCTATCTCTCTCTCTCTCTCTCTCTCTCTCTCTCTCTCTCTCTCTCTCTCTCTCTCTCTCTCTCTCTCTCTCTCTCTCTCTCTCTCTCTCTCTCTCTCTTCACGATGCTAATCGAGACGATGAATGGGTGATGTTGAGGCAATGCAACGTCATATAATATATTTAATATATCCATACCCGAGTAGTTTAACTAAAAGACCAACGCCTAAACTACCGCGGTCAACTGCGTTAATTATTGTTTTTTTTTGTTTTAATTGGTTATGACTTACTCGACAGCTTAGGTCATATGACGTCTTCCGAATCAGATCCGTTATACATCGCGGGGGTCGTCATAAGGGGCGTCCAGCAAGGGAGGGCAGGGTGCAGGGTAAAAGCTGTTGATTTCTGTGTCAACACTCTCCGAAGGTCCCTGAAGAAGCCCATTGCCATATGGGCGAAACGTTGGATTCGTTCCATCGTTTGACACGGTTATACCCAGCCGGAAAACCACGATAGTATAGTTGATTCCGGCCGTGAAAGCCTCCGAAATGGATTATTGAACAGAATGCTCGTGGACGTGGACGTGTTCAACTCCCGTTCAAATCCTGCTTCAGGCAGAAGTTTTTTAACTTGTAATAAGGATTCAGTTCCATTACTTCTTGTTTAGGAATAAGTAAACGGTGACTTTGGAGCCGTCCTAGTAACGAAGCACTCAATAAATTCAAAGTTGTTCTGAATCGGCCTTGTTGATTCTGACATTTGTCCGCAGGTGTTTGCACTGTCCAATCACTGATTCATATGTTTCGTATTAGAAATATCGATCTTTGATTGGTTATCGCTCACTCGTCGATGGTGTTCGGAGCCTTCAGGGTTGGTTTAGTCGCTTTAAATTAAAGTCCCCCACTGAAAATCAGTCTTGTTACTGAGTTGGTAAACTCTAAATGTGAATTTATTTTTATTTATTTACTGCTCGCATGTCAACGCATCACCCAGAGCGTTCGTTCTAGAAATGCAATTAATGCTTCTCGCTCATCCTCGAACGCGACCGCATTCAGAAGTCTACAAGTCTAGTCAGTCTCACTCCCACGCTCGGCTCAGCTCGTCTCGGTCGGTTCCCACATTTAGCTCTACTCGTATATAAGTCTAGTGGGTGTGGGCGTTACTCCCACTCCCTCCTCATCTCATCTCATCTACCATGCATGACCGCATCAGCATGGGAAGATATGCCGACTGCCAGTGGCCTTGCTTTGCATTGCATTACAACTACACTAGACACGCGTAAACAAGACGTTATTTGCATGTTATGGTCGTAGAAATATTGGTGGAAAAATCGAGTTTGCCTTTGTCTTTGGGTGGCCGTATGCAGAGTCAGCTGTCAAGTTAAGTACAGGATTTGTTGCTATGGAATTGGATTTTAGATGCTATTTTCCATAAGAACAAACTCCATAGCAACCATGAACAAATCACATACTTAACTCGACTGTGCATTCCGCCTAGGAGTCCACAAATGTTGACATTTGGAGTCCACAATTGTTAACATCTAATATCCGAAGATTTTTCGTAGTACCAAATTACGATGACTGAGGGTGCAGGTTTGTGAAGTATTCACTTCTATGGTTCTTTGGTTCTATGGTTGAAGAACTTTGATAACCACTCTATATCTTGTGAAGCTAAAACTAGGTGTAATTTTGTATTTGGTAGTATGAATCATGGGAAGATATGCCGACTGCCAGTGGCCTTGCTTGGCTTTGCATTACACTAGACTACACACGCGTAAACAAGAAGATATTTGCATGTTATGGTGCGCATAAGGTCGTAAAAATATAGGTGGAAAATGAGTTTGCCTTTGGGCAGGTAATAATATTATTGTTTTCGTAGGAATTCCTGCTGTGAGCCTGTGAGGTACACAACGGCTTTACCTGATGAGTTTTGTAGCAGAAATACATTTTTCTTAGTTTTTTTTATTTTTTTTTATATAATTTGCTTTTAAAAATACATTTAACTGAATAGGCAAATTTAATGATTGAAAAGTAGGCCTATAAACACTTATAAGCTCTTGTTTGACCATAATTGTACACAATAATATATATTTTTATATTATATAATATTTATTAATATTATTATAGTTATAATAATTATATTATGATTATATATTTGTAATAATATTTATGTAGATTGTCCTACAATAAAACAATTGTTTTGCGACAACATCAACATAAAAACGTTTACTAATAGGCAAATGTATTAATTTATCATCAGCATTCTCTAAAACATGTCTTCAACAGTATCTTGTATAACTCTACCCACATGGCGTTCAAATCCAGCAACATATCTAGACACCAATTAGTGTATATAGAAAGTCAAGACACACACGTGGCCATCCAAGGCAACCATCATCGGCCGACTCCTAGAATTTCATCGGGGGGGCTGGCCTAGGCCTAGGGTGTCGTAGCGACCCCCTGAGCAAGTCGTGACTCTCCGAAATCTCAACGCTCTATGTCGATCATTTGAATACCAGATAGTTTCGTTGAGGAATCTCCCTAAAGCTGGGTCGCTCAACTCTTTGGTAAGACAGTCACGTATCGGGTATTAGTCGCTGTTGGTTGGTGTGGTGGCCACTTTACTAATGAGCCTACCTGCATGAGTTGAGTATGTAACACAGTTCTAAGTACCGCCGCTAAACACTCTGTAAAAACAATTGATTGAGGTATGTGTAATATTTAGGTGTGTTGACTGTTGAAATGTAATGGATAATTATATACATGGATGGAACACAATTAGTGTACGTACAAATTATTATTCAACCGGTATAACAGAGATTCGTTCCAGATAGAAATCCAGAAATAAAACAAAATTAATTTCTGGATTTCTACATATATATAATGTTAGTAAATTTAAAATAGTTGCGGGTTATTTCGCCACGTCCTACCTCCATATTGTGCCGACGTTTCAGGAACCTTGTGGTCCCTATCCTCAGGGCGTCGAACTCCACAGGGGGAACAGGGAGTTTGACGCCCTGAGGATAGGGAGCACAAGGTTCCTGAAACGTCGGCACAATATGGAGGTAGGACGTGGCGGAATAACCCGCAACTAATTTTAATTTTATTTACATAAATCTGGGCCACGAAAGTATTATTGTTTTAGTTTTAATATATACATATAAATAAATTAATACATTTTTATTATTTATAATAATAATGACGTTTCGTCGGAATTCCATCCAACATTTTCAAAACAATTTTTTAAAACGAAACCAAATATTAAGTAACTATTTTTCTATTTTCTTTATCCATTTATCAATTCCATCTACCTAAGGGTCCTAGATCAATTCTGACAAAGGTCTATTACCCCCACACGTCAAACCTTCACATGTAGCCGTGAATAATGACATTCTAACCGCGTTGCGTTCGTGATTACATCCAGTAGCTTCGCAACACATAAATAAATAACCATCAGCTAATTTCGCGCAGTCATCTTCGCCGGCCGGCCGCGTCTTACAATGAAGCCGTTCCGCCATTTTGTTTCTTTTTATTTTCCCACCGCCGTCGTTATTGCTTTGTGTGTTGCCTCGCGCCGACGCTGTTTGTTACTACTTATTTCGCGCGTTGAAAGATGATTACTGTTTTGATTTCAATATTGTCTGCACGGGGGTATATAGGATGTGCAATGAGCGGTTATGTGTTATTACTATTGATGTTTTGTTTTTGTTTTTTCTATGCGGGTACTGGCCATCTCAGTGGCCATGGAGAAATAGTTAAAGTGAATATACCTTTTTCAGAATTGATAGTTTGCAGGAATCTTACGACAATCCATACTGGTGCTATGTTTGAGTATGTTGCCATGGAGAAACAGTTGAAGCCAATTGGTGGAGACCAAAAACTAATTTCATTAGGATTATTATTATTATTTTTTTTTTTTTTACATACAATTGTTTTGTTCATGAATTTGTGATTTTTATCTTAATTTCATATACATATTTTTTTTATTTTTAATTGTTAACATTGCTTTTATGCAATTTGAAAATCATGTCCGCTCATCTTCTTTAATGATTATTGACACCAGTATGGCCCTGTGACGTAACATGCAAACTATCAATAGACCTTTTTCAAAATTGATCTAGGATAAATTTAGACAGAATTAATCACGGCCCTCTAGATCTTCAATGACAACAATGAACAGTGAAAAAAACACCTTAACATAACATTTGAAAACTAACAAGGAACCTTAGATAGAAGTAATCACGGCCCTCTAGATCAATTCTGAAAATCGTATATTGTAACGGAAACAAAATACCAAATTCCGTTAAGATTAAGTGTATTGTCTTTCTTATAAAATTGATTTGTTTCCTTATTTGTTTAAAATATATCTACTTGCAGAGGGATGTCATATCTACGCATGGTATACTAAACACATTAATTTTGTCACCAAGCTATTAAAATATAATGTACCCATTTTGCTCCGTATTATTCTTCGTATTGTTTCACCGAAAATTTTCGACTAAAGTAATTTATCTGCATAATTCAAACAAGAGTATATTATTTTTGAGCAGACTTGTCACAAATGTACTTAATACCATGCGTAGATACGACATCCCTCTGCAAGTAGGTAAAATTTCATAATAATTCTACTATTAGTTTAAGGGCCGGTCTTACAATCTCCTTCCCTTACAAAAGTTATTTGTAGCTATTTGGAGGATTTCAAGAGTTTTTATTGGTCGTTGCTCTGGAGAAAACAAGCTATTCAACGAATAAGTATAGGGCACTAGCAACACCGAAAGACAACAATGGATGAAATGAATTGAACTGATGGACAAACCATCAGCTGTCAAAATAATAAAATTGCAACCATAGAAATAAAAACAAGTGTAGCAATAGTAACTGCTCGCCATTTAAAACTTTTTATGATAGACAACGACTAAGTGAAAGTTTTAAATGTGTATTTGTTTTTTGTTTTGTTTTCCAAAATCAGACGAAATTATTTTTTGACAGCTTGTTGTTTGTCCATCGATTCAATTCATTTGTTTCATTGTTGTATTTTGATTTTGCTAGTGCGATATAGTTAACTTATTGGGACATTGTAAGACTGGACCTAAGAAAAATTAGTTGATAAAAAAACATCAAAACTTTCCTTGTGGTGACACAAATAAAACAGTCCAACTCAACCCGCTAATCGTTCTTGTCACTGTCATTAAACCGCGACCAAAACGCCGTCTTGCAAACACGTGTCTAAACTGTAACCATTTGCCCCATGGGAGTTATTTCGGAGGCACAATAATTTATGCAATTGTTTGTCTATTTTTTTTTTTTCTCCAAGAATGTCAAACGTAACATCTCTTTGCTTTAATTGCAGCAGCACATCTAGCAGATTTTAATTTGTTAATTGTTCGAACCCAGCAGCGCTGACCCAACTTGTTTGGAGTTAAATTCGCTTTGTTTTTACCGCCCGAAAATTGCCACCATTATGTAAATAATTTGCGACATTCTCTCTTGACGTATTTAGCCGGAATTTAAAGACGGGCTAATGGAGTTGAAGAAGAAATGTAGCTTGCAAGACTGGGATGGGCATAAATACAATTGTATAATATTTTGCATCTTATATATTGTTTCTTGCTGAGCTTGACACAGACGCCATCTACATCTGACATCTGTCATCAGTATTTATAGCATCCCTGCTTCTAATGCAGATGGTCACGGGTTTAAATCCCGCTTCAGGCAGAAGTTTTTTAACTTCTAATATGGATTCAATTCCAAAACGGTGACTTTGGAGCCGTCCCAGCAACGAAGCACTCAATAAAATCAAACATTTCTGAATCATCCTTTGTAGTTGATTCTGGCATTCGTCCGCAGGTGTTCGCACTGTCCAATCACTGATTCACATTTCATATTTAAAAATATCCATCTTTGGTTGATTGTCGCTCACTCGTCGATGGTTTTCGAAGCCTACAAGTTTGGCTTAGTCCCCCACTGAAAATCAGTTATGTGACTGAGTGGGTAGACTAGAAATATTAAGTTATTTTTTTAAAATGTTTTTAATATTTAAACTTGCAATAATGAACTATCCATATAAAGTAAACGAACATGGCGTTTTGGCACAAACATGGCCGCCACACTCATTTCAATAACGCACCATATCAAGACTTGACAGTTAGTCACCTTTTCCTATAACACCCACCCTAAAATAAATAAAATAACAAAATAAATAAATTCACATTTAGAGTCTACCCACTCAGTAAAGAAACTGATTTGCAGTGGGAGAGTTTAATTTAAAGCGACTAAACCAACCCTGTAGGCTCCGAACACAACCGACTAGTGAGCGATAACCAATCAAAGATCGATATTTCAAATACAAAACATATGAAGCAGTGATCGGACAGTGCGAACACCTGCGGACAAATATCAGCATTAACAAGGCCGATTCAGAACAACTTTGAATTTATTGAGTGCTTCGTTGCTAGGACGGCTCCAAAGTCACCGTTTACTTATTCTTAAGATCAGAAGTAATGGAACTGAATCCTTATTAGAAGTTAAAAAACTTCATTCCTCCAATTGAGCCGTCTCTTTTCTTCTTCTATGTGATCGCGTTCACCATCAAGCTAAGCTAATAATACTCAATAGTGCAACGCGTCGTCTTAATAGATGTCCTTGCATTAATACCCATGTTTATCCACCCCTTAACACCTTTATCCCACACTTTGTAAGGGTTGAATGAATGCAATACTGTGTTCACGTGCGTGAACCAACATCCAATGTAGAGCTCAAAGGGTTAGATCACATTCGAATGAAACTCTTAAGGTCACCTTTAACATTAAATTTAGAGGAAAAAATAATCCTAATAAATAGTGGAAATAAATGGAGATTTCAATTATTCCTTTTCAAGGGTTGAGGGTGTGAAAAGGTGATTGTTGCGTAAATTGATGGATCAAGGTTTGGTTTCTATGAGGGAGTTTTGAATGAAATGCGTTGTTATTGTTGCGCTTGCTTTATGTGAAACGTTTCAGTGGATGTTCTTTTCAGTTCGTTTTGTGAATTAATACATAAAGAAAGTGTTATATATTATACAATTTAGTTGAGTAGTACAGTTACGATCGTAAAGGGTGGATTATGGTTTTTGCTGCCATTTCCTGTTCTTCGTTGTAAGACGGTCGAGTATTAACATTCAAAACAAAAGTGTGAGAATTGAAATTTTTTTTATTGGTCAACATTTTAGAATGATGGGGGGCTTTATGTTTTCAAGATCTAAGATATTGCTTGAAAATGTATTTGAAATGTATTGTGTTTGGTTGATTTCGACAGTTTGAGGTATTTTGAAATTTGTCTAATTTTATAGAAACGTAATCAATTTCGTTTTTTTTTTTTTAAATATCTGTAGATTTTAATAATATCTAGCCAAGAATCATACACACGTGTTGAATCGCGATTATTTCGCGATTAAAAATTTGCATATTAGCATGCTGACACGACGTCTCGTCCACAATCATCATTTTTACGGGTGTATAACTACACTTTCGTTTTAATTCGCAACGCGAATTTTACTTGGCTCTAAATCGATCAGTGCAAACGTCCCCACATCCCCCACTTTATTGCACGTGAACAAAAAACACACCCGTATAAATAAACAAATAAATTCACATTTACAGGCTACTCACTCAGTAACAAGACTGATTTTTAGTGGGTGACTAAACCAGCCCTGTAGACTTCGAACACCATCGACGAGGGAGCTAAAACCAATCAAAGATCGATATTTCAAATACGAAATATATGAATCAGTGATTGGACAGTGCGAAAACCTGCGGACAAACGCCAGAATCAACAAGGCCGATTCAGAACAACTTTGAATTTATTGAGAGTGCTTCGTTACAGCAAAGGTTACAGCTAGGACGGCTCCAAAGTCACCGTTTACTTATTCCTAATACCCACATTACACGGTTCAATACTTTCGTCAAACTTATTGAATTCACGAACAAAAAAGCATCAATTAATAGAAGCTACATTGTTGCAGTTTTTTAACAAACTGTTTTTGATTCGCTTTTGTTCTTGAATTCAATAAGTTTCACGGAAGTATTGAGTCGTGTAATGTCGGCATAAGACAAGAAGTAATGAAACTGAATCCTTAATAGAAGTGAAAAAAAATCTTTACCCCCCCCCCCCCCCCCCCCCCCGTAACATTACCCGTGACTGTCTTTACGACGTCTGGCATTCACTTGAATGAAACTAATTAGTAATTACGTTATACATAATCCGTAACATTACCCGTATACGTAGCGTAACATAAACGTCTTGATAATCTCTCTTGGTAACGAAATTTCACGGAAATAATTACGTTAGACGACGATGCTGCACAGATAGATAGAGTAATTATATAATTCAATTTCCACAAGTTTTTTTCATCACCACATGTACGTTACGCGAGACGTGAATGCTAATTACGTAGATGGAGATGATGCTTGGTGTGTGGTCGGCTGATGGACAAGCGCACTCTTTCATTATATCTGAGATTAGATTAGTGTTTATGGTTACACCGCTGCCGGTATACTTGCGTCGTTTCTCAATATTAGTCTCACATCACCTGTCAGTCTGTGATGTGATGTGATGAGATGTAAGGGACAGTCAGAGCTGGGCAAAATACTCAAATATTTGTATTTTAGGTACAAAATACTGAAATAAATATATTTTAGATACAAAATACAAGATACTTTTAGAAACATGTATTTTCGATACAAAATACATTTGTATTTTCAAAAATACAATTAAATACATTTCCCTATGCTACAACTACAACTACCGGGAAATAAAGAACAACAAATATTTTTTCTTTTAAAATTTTGGATGTTTGTTTAACAAAAGCATGTGCTTAGTGTATGTCTAGAACATTAATTTATTCATCAACATGTAACGGACAGTACAATACGAACAATGATGGTAGCACTAGCTTGATTCAAATTACACCCATTGCTGCCCATTGGCCATTGGCTCGTCGCATCGCGAAGATGTATTTTGTTGAGAGAAGTATTTTGTAAAATATATTTTCGATTCAAAATACAAGATACTTTAAGCTCGGGTATTTTCGATACAAAATACAAAATACAAATGTATTTCAAATACGTTATTTCAAATACATGTATTTTCGATACTGCCCAGCTCTGGGGACGGTACTGTTTTCAAAGCTGTTTCTAATGGCGCGCACGCGAGTGAGGGGTGTAGTTGGGGCTTTCCGACTACCCCCCCCCCCCCCCCCCTCCACAGAAAATCGTTTACACTTTACACATTTACTTAAGATTTAAGGTTTAACAACAAAATCAAACCAAGCCAAAAGCATTATAGCGTTCACTCATGTTCTAAGTTTTAAGATTTAAAAGCGAAGAATACCTCTACATCAAATACCGCAGAAAATTTTCATTTTTTAATTATATCTCAAGATTAAAACACAAAATCGAAAATCTCAGTATGACTGTGATTTTTATTTCATTAAATACTACTGAAATATGTATCACAGTTATATACTGATTATAATATTATATACATTTATCATTCAGTCTGTAAGCCTTACCAAACCACAGCGCTATGATTACTCAGATTTTCGGAAAATTGTCTGAGGTTTTTGTCATAGAGGTATCCTTATCAACGTAAGCTCTTATAGGGTACGCACATCTGACGTAACAGCCGAACTACAACAATGGAATAAATGAATTGTTCTGGTGGACAAACAACAAGCCGTCAAAGTAATATATTTGCAAATAATGAGGGTAAACAATTAGTTGTAACGATAGTTACTGCTCGCCAGTTAAAATTTATGTTAAGTAATGGACAGCAACTATCTGAAAGTTTGTAAACGTTCTGAACGTTTGTTGTTTCCATCTTCAGAACTTCATATTTTTTTTTACAGCTTCTTGTCCATCGGTTCAATTCATTTGTTTTATTGTTGTGTTTTGGTGTTGTGCGTACCCTAGTTAGTAGATTTCTTCTATAATCCAGAGATAGTTAAATTTGAAAAATGTTATTATAGTTATATTAATACATAATACATACATACATACATGTGTAAAATATTATATGATTACAATGCGCAATATCCAGTTATTGGACTGTCGGTCCCGGTGGTCTAGCTAGAGGTCAACGCGGGAGAACTAGGTTCAATTCCCAGTCGGGGTTGATTTTTCAATTTCTCTGGGTTTTCACATCATTTTTCCAACGTCTTTGATTATTCTATCGTCGGCCTCTTTGAACGCAGCATCGCACAGCCTTCTCG
This sequence comes from Isoperla grammatica, assembly GCA_945910005.1. Taxonomy (NCBI): domain Eukaryota; kingdom Metazoa; phylum Arthropoda; class Insecta; order Plecoptera; family Perlodidae; genus Isoperla; species Isoperla grammatica. The sequence goes on from OX246744.1 coordinate 11,788,517, forward strand.
ATATACCGCGAACCACCGCCTTCTACTGATTGTGTTGATTCATACGATTACACATTAGTCTCATAGAGTGCACAATTAATTACACTACGGGGCTCCTACCCAGGAATAAAGGGTTGCGATGAAGGTTTTAGTCACGAGTAATTAAAAATTAATCAATGTTTTTTTGTATTCTTTGTAAAACCGTCTAAAAGAAGTTGTTCGTTGGATAATTTATAATTGGCCCTAGAGAGAATTCTTACTTTATGTAGGTAATATGAGGCTGCATTGGGGCGTTTTGAATTAGGGGTTAGATGTTGTTTTTAATTAATATATGTAGGGAAACATTGAGATGGAAGATGTAAAAAATAATAATGCCGGAATGAAAAATTATTAATTAAGTAAATAAAGAGTTTTTTTTAGATGTTAAATTTGTTGGATGATTCGAAGTAAGGAAAGGTTAATTTACGGAGTGCGTGTTGAACGGAAGACGAATATGATTATGTAGTAAATTAAATTACAGTTTTTTAGTCGTATAGCAAGAATCTTATCTACGAAATTGATGACATGCTCTCTGGGGTTTGTAGGCAACACAATGTTCAATATTGAGTCATATTTATTATCAGTGTATCGATCTTTGATTGGTTATTGCTCACTCGTCGATGGTGTTCGGAGTCTACAGGGTTGGTTTAGTCGCTTTAAATTAAATTACATTCGCCCACTGAGCATCAGTTTCGTTACTGAGTGGGTAGACTCTAAATGTGAATTTATTTATTTATTTATTTAGTTATTTTCAGTTATGAAAGTGAGCCGGAGTGCCGCAACAGTACATTTTTTCATACCGAAGCTGAGCTCCGGTACAATTTGTTGGTACACATCAAATTATAGTGGTTATACAAAACTTGTAAATGTTTTAAAATACCAGAAATAACGTTAAATATAGTCAAATACAAACAATATGAAATAAACCTTGAACTGATTAATATTTAGCGAAACGAACAAGTAATATTGATACTCTATCTATTATCAACAATAAGAAGTCCTGATTTGACGGAAAACTGGTTTAGTAGTCAGAAAGGTCTAAGAAATGTTTGATGAACACTAAAAAACGCACCTTATTGTATCTTTAAAGTTTAAACCTCCTGTATTTTAGGAGGTGGGGGAATTATCACTGAGCTCTGTCAATTCTTTGTAACCACATTTATAACTGGTTATCTTGTTTATTAAACCCATGAACCTATAATTAGACTGTTACCAAAAATAATTCATAAACACTATAACTATATAATAACACGTGAATACAATTATTTCAGACAACGCTCCAGTCAAAACGCCAAGGAAGAGCTTCTGAGGATGGAAAATAAGGCAGTTCTGAAACGTCGAGCAGGAAGGAAGGGGTAAGTTGAAGCCTACTTCATTACGGCATTTGCGGGAAGAAGTCCCATGTATTGTGGTATAACCACAGCACAATTTCATATTATATATTTATATGAAAAAAAATGATCATATTTCATTAATATATCAATTAAGTATCGCTTTATTGATTTGAAAATTAACGTTTCGGCAGAGAATTGGTCTGTATTTTTGAAATCACATCCGAAAAAAATATTTGCAAACCCAAATAAGACAATTTCTATTTTTTATTGTGTTAACAAGTGTTGAAAAATAAAGACAAATTTCCTGTCTAAACGTTGACTTTAAAATATAACGATACAACAGAAAAATATTTAGAAACACAAAGAAGACAACTTATATGTTTTTATTTTGTTAAGAAAACTTAATTGAAAAATACGCGATAATTTCCTGCTAAAACCTTGATTTTAAAATAGAAAGATGCTCGATTAGTAAATATCGAAAAATGTACTCTTTTTCACATTTTGCGACGAACAAATTTTAATAAACGATATTATTTATATATTTGCTAGCCTCTTTTTTATATTATTTTCATTACTCCTACAATCTGTCACCTTGGTATAATAATAAGAGCAACTACATCCGGTGGTCCGACCGTCCAAGGTATCTCGCTTCTTTGTCGGCCTCTCCCTCCGCCATTATCTCGCCTCTATTAGCCGGACACACGGGTAGATACTGTCGGCGCATAACATCAGGAGATGATCGCGCACCTACTGCGGAAACACCTCCTGCAGCGAGCGCAATAGACTCCCATTCTCACAACCTAAACGTTTCAAGAATGTTTCAAGTGCCAAAAGCCGAGATCGAGGAAAATATTTTCGTTCTTATCGGCCACAATTCGATTTAAACGTGACTTCGCATTAACGAGGGAGATTATTGCGTTTCTTCTTTCGTTCATCTTCGAAGTGGATTTGCGAGCGGACTATTCAAGTTTCTTGGGTGATGCATCAAGGTGTGACCTGAGGAAGGTTTAAGTTTTCGTGTATCTTGGATTCGGTTTGGATTTTGGGAGAGAATCTTTGCAGCTGCCATATTTTCTAAGACAGATTTAGCTGGTTATCGTACTCGATAGCACATACGTGTTTCAACTTATAGAGATTTTCTGAAATATGTATGTTAGTAAGTCGTCCCCATCTCCGGACCTGTGGTAAAGTTTGGCCCAATGGTGATTCTACCCGTGAGGACGCCTCACTAACGGCCGTAAAGATACGTTTTGTGCATTAAAGTCGCAATACATGAAAATATAACACTTGCTAAAGAACTATTCCTCGCCAACGACAAAGTGGAATGCAAGTGCATGTTGTGTTCGCTATTGTCAACTATTCTGGTCGAATTTTTTTGCAAGGCAATCAAAAAGTTTGATAGATAGACAATATGATAGAAAATGATCTATGAGAGACTCAAACTAACACATAGATAGCGCTGCTAAGCAACACCCTTATCTGCGCCATTGACGATTTAACAATAAAACAACAATGCTCAATTGACAGCTAAACTCGTCCTAATAATAGTTTATTTTCTTACCACCAGAATGCATCTAGTCTATTTTGAGTGGCAAATTTAATCACGGTATTCCAAACTCTTCAATTACAAATTACAACAATGCACAACAATTAAAAACTAGTTTTCTAGTGTTGTGCCAAGGCTCATTGTTGATCATTTAATTGAGTTTATTTAATCCGCTAGGCGGAGATCAAGTAGACCTTGGTTTGAGATATGGTTGGTTATGTCTGGGTTACACCAAGTGCGCTCCAGCGAGTAACGGAGCCCCTGAGTGTCTGCAACCCACCTCACACACGCGCAACACAGGCGGCCTAAACCTACTATTGCAGGCGCTCCGGTACCGTCTTGATCTTGCTGGTGTTACCTGGTTTTACGGGAGGTCCAAAGTTAGGCCTGTCTTAGAATTAAGACCATAATAATAATTCATAGTCGGCCCCTACACCTAGGGGCGCCCATTGTTACCAAGGTAACAGTTGTTTCCATGTTATTTCCCATAAACAAAACAAATCCATAGCAACAATGGGTGTTCCTAGGTGTGGGCCGACTATGAATTCCAAAAGTCTTTTTATCGTGTGAATCTGAACCCTGATTTCGTAACTTTGGCTCCCGTTCCGTTTGGCTCCTATTCCGTTTAGCTTCTAATCCGTTTGGCTCCTATTCCGTTTAGCTTCTAATCCGTTTGGCTCCTATTCCGTTTAGCTTCTAATCCGTTTGGCTTCTAATCCGTTTGGCTTCTATTCCGTTTAGCTTCTAATCCGTTTGGCTTCTAATCCGTTTAGCTTCTAATCCGTTTGGCTCCTATTCCGTTTAGCTTCTAATCCGTTTGGCTCCTATTCCGTTTAGCTTCTAATCCGTTTGGCTTCTAATCCGTTTAGCTTCTAATCCGTTTGGCTCCTATTCCGTTTAGCTTCTAATCCGTTTGGCTCCTATTCCGTTTAGCTTCTAATCCGTTTGGCTTCTAATCCGTTTGGCTTCTATTCCGTTTGGCTTCTAATCCGTTTGGCTTCTAATCCGTTTGGCTTCTATTCCGTTTAGCTTCTAATCCGTTTGGCTCCTATTCCGTTTAGCTTCTAATCCGTTTGGCTTCTAATCCGTTTGGCTTCTATTCCGTTTGGCTTCTAATCCGTTTGGCTTCTAATCCGTTTGGCTTCTATTCCGTTTAGCTTCTAATCCGTTTGGCTCCTATTCCGTTTAGCTTCTAATCCGTTTGGCTTCTAATCCGTTTGGCTCCTATTCCGTTTAGCTTCTAATCCGTTTGGCTTCTAATCCGTTTGGCTTCTATTCCGTTTGGCTCCTATTCCGTTTAGCTTCTAATCCGGTTGGCTTCTAATCCGTTTGGATCCTATCCCGTTTGGCTTCTAATCCGTTTGGCTTCTAATCCGTTTGGCTTCTAATCCGTTTGGCTTCTAATCCGTTTGGATCCTATCCCGTTTGGCTTCTAATCCGTTTGGCTTCTATTCCGTTTAGCTTCTACTCCGTTTGGCTCCTATTCCGTTTAGCTTCTAATCCGTTTGGATCCTATCCCGTTTGGCTTCTAATCCGTTTGGCTTCTAATCCGTTTGGATCCTATCCCGTTTGGCTCCTATTCCGTTTGGATCCTATCCCGTTTGGCTTCTAATCCGTTTGGCTTCTAATCCGTTTGGCTCCTATTCCGTTTAGCTTCTATTCCGTTTGGCTTCTAATCCGTTTGGCTCCTATTCCGTTTGGATCCTATCCCGTTTGGCTCCTATTCCGTTTAGCTTCTACTCCGTTTGGCTTCTAATCCGTTTGGATCCTATCCCGTTTAGCTTCTATTCCGTTTGGCTTCTAATCCGTTTGGATCCTATCCCGTTTAGCTTCTATTCCGTTTGGCTTCTAATCCGTTTGGATCCTATCCCGTTTGGCTTCTAATCCGTTTGGCTTCTATTCCGTTTGGATCCTATCCCGTTTAGCTTCTACTCCGTTTGGCTCCTATTCCGTTTAGCTTCTACTCCGTTTGGCTTCTAATCCGTTTGGCTCCTATTCCGTTTAGCTTCTATTCCGTTTGGCTTCTAATCCGTTTGGCTCCTATTCCGTTTGGATCCTATCCCGTTTGGCTCCTATTCCGTTTAGCTTCTATTCCGTTTGGCTTCTAATCCGTTTGGATCCTATCCCGTTTAGCTTCTATTCCGTTTGGCTTCTAATCCGTTTGGATCCTATCCCGTTTAGCTTCTATTCCGTTTGGCTTCTAATCCGTTTGGCTCCTATTCCGTTTAGCTTCTATTCCGTTTGGCTTCTAATCCGTTTGGATCCTATCCCGTTTAGCTTCTAATCCGTTTGGCTTCTATTCCGTTTGGATCCTATCCCGTTTGGCTTCTATTCCGTTTGGCTTCTAATCCGTTTGGATCCTATCCCGTTTGGCTTCTAATCCGTTTGGCTTCTATTCCGTTTGGATCCTATCCCGTTTGGCTTCTATTCCGTTTGGCTTCTAATCCGTTTGGATCCTATCCCGTTTGGCTTCTAATCCGTTTGGCTTCTAATCCGTTTGGATCCTATCCCGTTTGGCTTCTAATCCGTTTGGCTCCTATTCCGTTTAGCTTCTACTCCGTTTGGCTCCTATTCCGTTTAGCTTCTATTCCGTTTGGCTTCTAATCCGTTTGGCTTCTAATCCGTTTGGATCCTATCCCGTTTGGCTTCTAATCCGTTTGGCTTCTATTCCGTTTGGCTCCTATTCCGTTTGGCTTCTAATCCGTTTGGCTCCTATTCCGTTTGGCTTCTAATCCGTTTGGCTTCTAATCCGTTTGGATCCTATCCCGTTTGGCTTCTAATCCGTTTGGATCCTATCCCGTTTGGCTTCTAATCCGTTTGGCTTCTAATCCGTTTGGCTCCTATTCCGTTTGGCTTCTAATCCGTTTGGCTTCTAATCCGTTTGGATCCTATCCCGTTTGGCTTCTACTCCGTTTGGCTCCTATTCCGTTTAGCTTCTATTCCGTTTGGCTTCTATTCCGTTTGGCTCCTATTCCGTTTAGCTTCTATTCCGTTTGGCTTCTAATCCGTTTGGCTTCTAATCCGTTTGGATCCTATCCCGTTTGGCTTCTAATCCGTTTGGCTTCTAATCCGTTTGGCTCCTATTCCGTTTAGCTTCTACTCCGTTTGGCTCCTATTCCGTTTAGCTTCTACTCCGTTTGGCTCCTATTCCGTTTAGCTTCTACTCCGTTTGGATCCTATCCCGTTTGGCTTCTAATCCGTTTGGCTTCTAATCCGTTTGGCTCCTATTCCGTTTAGCTTCTAATCCGTTTGGCTTCTAATCCGTTTGGATCCTATCCCGTTTGGCTTCTAATCCGTTTGGCTTCTATTCCGGTTGGCTTCTAATCCGTTTGGCTCCTATTCCGTTTAGCTTCTAATCCGGTTGGCTTCTAATCCATTTCGCTTCTAATCCGTTTGGCTTCTAATCCGTTTGGCTTCTAATCCGTTTGGCTTCTAATCCGTTTGGCTTCTAATCCGTTTGGCTTCTATTCCGTTTAGCTTCTAATCCGGTTGGCTTCTAATCCGTTTGGCTCCTATTCCGTTTAGCTTCTAATCCGTTTGGCTTCTAATCCGTTTGGATCCTATCCCGTTTGGCTTCTAATCCGTTTGGCTTCTATTCCGTTTGGCTTCTATTCCGTTTGGCTCCTATTCCGTTTGGCTTCTATTCCGTTTGGCTTCTAATCCGTTTGGCTTCTATTCCGTTTGGCTTCTATTCCGTTTGGCTTCTATTCCGTTTGGCTTCTATTCCGTTTGGCTTCTATTCCGTTTGGCTTCTATTCCGTTTGGCTCCTATTCCGTTTGGCTTCTATTCCGTTTGGCTTCTAATCCGTTTGGCTTCTATTCCGTTTGGCTTCTATTCCGTTTGGCTTCTATGCCGTTTGGCTTCTATTCCGTTTGGCTTCTATTCCGTTTGGCTTCTATTCCGTTTGGCTTCTATTCCGTTTGGCTCCTATCCCGTTTGGCTCCTATTCCGTTTGGCTTCTATTCCGTTTGGCTTCTATTCCGTTTGGCTTCTATTCCGTTTGGCTCCTATTCCGTTTGGCTCCTATTCCGTTTGGCTTCTATTCCGTTTGGCTTCTATTCCGTTTGGCTTCTATTCCGTTTGGCTGCTATTCTGTTTGGCTTCTATTCCGTTTGGCTTCTATTCCGTTTGGCTTCTATTCCGTTTGGCTTCTATTCCGTTTGGCTTCTATTCCGTTTGGCTTCTATTCCGTTTGGCTTCTATTCCGTTTGGCTTCTATTCCGTTTGGCTTCTATTCCGTTTGGCTTCTATTCCGTTTGGCTTCTATTCCGTTTGGCTTCTATTCCGTTTGGCTTCTAATCCGTTTGGCTTCTATTCCGTTTGGCTTCTATTCCGTTTGGCTTCTATTCCGTTTGGCTTCTATTCCGTTTGGCTTCTATTCCGTTTGGCTCCTATCCCGTTTGGCTTCTAATCCGTTTGGCTTCTATTCCGTTTGGCTTCTATTCCGTTTGGCTCCTATTCCGTTTGGCTTCTATTCCGTTTGGCTTCTAATCCGTTTGTCTTCTAATCCACGCTACCAATCTACACCGGATTGGAACACAATTCGTCCCGTGTGTGTAATAAATGTGCTTGTTTGTTGTGAATGTAAAGCAGGCAGCTACCTTAGAAGCTACCGCTATGTTCACACAGATAGATGATTATTTACACTGCCTTGTATACATATTCTTGTAACGAGGTTGGTTGTGTTTGTTTGTCGTGAGAGAAAGAGTGAATTAGTTTAGTGAGTCTGGTCCCGATCCGATATATTAAAGTAGTGATGTTATCAATGGGCGCCCAACTCAAACAAGACAAATTATAAACCGAGTGTTGGAAGGAGAGTTGAAGAGTTATTGGTAGAGATGCAAGAAAATGGTTTTATTTTTCTTCACTTTTCGTTTGAGAAATTGAGAATTATGGTGTTTTGTGGTGTTATTGTTTTTTTTGATCGAAAATCATGTTTGTACATAAAATCATTGATAAAACTAAAAAAGGTTACATTTTCTAAACTATTTTATATGTGTATGGCCCTAAATGTATATATACATAGTGATGGGCGTCAACCGTCAAAGATTAGATTAGACTGCAGAGAAGTAAGTGGTGATGATGCGGACTGCTTATTTTCGCTTTTTATCTCGTAATTTTTGTGAAGATTTGAACGGAAGGGAATACAAAATTACGAATTACTGTTAATAATGGTGTTATTTTGCTAGAAAGTGGCAATTATGGTGTTATATCGCGAATAAACTCATAATTCGTTTTATAAGCATTTTATGGTGTTATTTCGCGATTTGAATCTGAATCCCAGTGACGCATAACGTAAAGAAATGTTGAAACCAGCACTCTAGAGTGTTTTGTTAGACTTTTCGTTTTATCGCGCATTGCGAAAAACTTGCATCTCTAGTTATTGGGTGCGATAAGATGGGGGTTTATTTCAACACTGGTCAGAATGAAACGACGCTCCAAGCGGACAAAGAGAGAACCGCTAAACTTAGGACGTGTCTGAATTGAATACCATTTTTGATTTCATTCTTGTTCTTATTGTTGTTCTTGGTCTTGTTCTTGGTCTTGTTCTTATTCTCGCTCCAGTTATACACGTATTTGGACGAGAGCCGGACATTACTTGATGCAAGTAGGGTTGGGGTCGTAACGCGTCATCAGATCCACATTGTTTTTTTTAAATCGACATGTAAAACCAAAATGTAAGATCAAATATGCATTTTATTTAATAATAATTACATTGTAGTGACTTTTGAAGGACACAGGCTTTAAATACTTAACAATTAACTGAGATATGTTCTGACTGAGTCATCGTCCGCCATCTTCCGGAATGAAATCTAGTGTGCACTTTCGATTCTCGTTCTTATTCTTATTCTTATGACGTAGTCCCGCCGCGCGACAGTATTCGGACAGTACTAGATACGTCACGGACTATTGATGACGTAAAATCAAGAATGAGAATAAGAATGAACGACGTTTTGGTACTATTCGGAAACATCCTTTGCCCGTTGCAAAGCTGAGAACGCCGCAGGAAATTTTTGTCACTGCGTTTATAATAAGTAGTTTGAACAGCCCGAAATGCGACTTCAGTTTCCTTGAAATTGTTTAGTCCTACTGTCAAAAAGTAATCAAATGTGATCGTAATTGTTTGTTGTGTGGACAACTATTAGTTGACTATAGATGTTGGGTGGTTTAAATTAAATTTAATTTTAAAATTAAAATTTTTTAAAAATTAAACATTAAAATCAATTAAAAAATGCGGATTTTTCAAAAAAGTACCTGAAACGCTGTTGTGGGGAACATCCCCCCCCCCACATCCCCCCCCCCCCACTGTCTCGTTTGTGGAGCAACTTATTAGACTATGGGCAGCCCCCCCCCCCCCATCCGAAATATGTTCCTACGTACGCCACTGAATCGCACACTTCTCGCTGTGACTATGGTAACGACATCTCCAATACTGTTATTTATGTTATCGAGGCGCCGAATTCAAACAAGACAAATTATAATCACGTATCGCTTGCAAAGAGTTATCGAGTG
>OX246744.1:11798128-11843128 GCA_945910005.1 Isoperla grammatica
TTACCCAACCGTAGCCCGTAGAATTTTCAACGAACGTCGAGGGGGCGGTTCCCGCAATTGTTGTAAATGGCTACAATTGGCCAACGTCCGACATTAGCGTCCGACGTAAAAGCAGGGAACGCACCATAACGGAAAGTAGGTCCTACGGAGTCTCATCACTTTAATATTGTTTTGTCTTCATTTTCAAAGAGCTTTGTTTTCGTTGCGCCGTGTAAATGACATTTGTACCTCTAGTAGGCCTACGTATCGGATCGAAATCAAATTAACATATTCGTGACCGGATGGCCATTTACTACAAAATGACTATCTATCTTTTTGCCGCCATTTTGTTTTAGAACAAAACTTAAGTATTGACTCATTTTCCCACAAAACTAATGGCGTTCAAGTTCAACCCACATGAGGCTTGTTGATGGTCCAAATTTCGACTTGATCGGACTCCCCAACCGACCGTTATCGCGGGACAGGAAAACAACAAAACAAAAAACAAAAACAGTACGAGTGCCATAAAAGTAGAATGGAGACACCCGCTACGCTCGCTTAACTATAACAAAAACATATTTTAATCAGAACATTTGTCATTTTCTCTCTATACACGGTTACTTGTTATCTAATAAACCTTGATCGAACTGATCGGATATAATTAGTATTGACTCAATTTTGTATGGATTACAATTTACAATCAGCAAGAAAATAAACTATTATTGTTTAGCTAGTACGGTCTATTCAAATTATTGAAAGAATGAATTAATATTAAAATGTACAACGCTGTTACAACATTAATCAGGAATTCACATCGTTACTACAAACTATATTTCCAAAGAGATATCATAAATCTAATTAAAACATTTTCGCTTCATTAAAAGTGTATCCAACACCCTCTGATTATGTCTAAAGTTATAATTGGCCACATCATTATTTCTACCGTTCCGTCTGCTTTGTGCGATCAACCCCCCCCCCCCCCCCCAGATCCCTTGTATGTGGTGTTGGTCGGGGACGCTAAAGACAGATTATCATTACGCCCTTGAGCTGGACAACTTTCGTGTGGGTTTATGCAATCAACTGGGATCATTTAGACGATTAGTGTTTTCATCGGATAGTCGGTTCAATTTGGACTTCATTAGAAAGTTTTAGTGAAACTTTGTTTGATTCTCTGGTAAGGCCGGAATTCACCAAAACTTTTTAATCGGCTGATTTACTATAATCTCGGATTGGTTACCATGGTTCCAACAAACATGACAGACAAAATGCATTGTGGCTTCTACCGGGCGCCATTTTTGATCTCCGATTAACAGAAAGTCGCCGGATTAAAGTTCGGTGAAACTGGCCTTTAGTAAGACTATTCCTATTGTAGCATCGTCTTAGTTTTCTTAAATATACATTCAAAGAGACATAATATAAAGAGTGAATCATAAAATGAGTCTAATACAATGTTCAAAAATAACATTTGTGTTCAACGTTTTACATTCACATTACACTGTACTGCTATTGGCAAGCAAGAACCTATGGTAAACGTAGGAAACCTAGGATCTCAGAAAGTCAATATTTTTAAGATTGCCTTTTACACGTTTCTTTATTTGATGAAGTTTGAAGTTTTACGTCCCATATTTGTGCAACGAGGCTACTCGAGACAATGAGTGGGTGATTATGAGGATGAAAAAACGCCACATGACATCCATGCTCAAGCCAGGATTCGAACCATGGAACGCAGAGACCGCGGTGTACTAGACCAACGCCTAATCGACCTCGGCCTACTGCGCCGGCAAGAAGTTTGAAAGAATCGTATTACTCAAATGTTTTTGGTCTGCCGGTACGAAACAGCCATTTGTTTACAATAGTAATAAAATGCACTTGTAAGACGACTTTTTATGCTGTTATAATGTTTAACCACTGTATTTATAGTCCAATGTCCCTTGAAAATTCACGGTTGGAACCAAATTATCTTTTTTCATGTTTTTTAAACTTGTTTTTTTATACAATTGCTCGGCCATGCACACCTAAACCATTGGGTTTAAAATATATGGGATATTTTAAACCCAATGCCTAAACCTTTAGTTACAAGACCGTTGATAAAAGGTTTTCTAGATAGCCCTCGTTTCAGACACATTCCACTTGGATAAGTCAGTTGCTTTACTCGGATACTCACAAGAAGTGCTTTGACGTTAATTGGAGACTTTCCTTCTCGTCCAGCTCTTTGTTTCTTTTATCCGAGCTGTTAAAAGCTTCGATACACAGGGGACGCGAGCGCTCTTCGTCTCTGGGTAAATATTTACTAGACACGGATAATCCTAAGCTGGCTTTAACGCCGCGTTAAGATCACAGTCAACTAATACATCTGCTTTAATAAACACTCGCCATTCACACCTACTTGTTAACTAGGAAAACGCTCTGTTTGACGCGTTGATAAGCGAGCGCGTCAATATCTACGAACTTTCTGGCGAAAAGATTTCAATGCTAATACAAACAACCATTAACAACAATTCAAGAATGCGCATTGCAAAAATGTTTCTAATTTCCATAGCTATTATACTTCCCGACATTGTTGGATGCAGTGCAATGTGCGTTGCTAAGAATTTTCGCTGTCATGTTTTCGCCGCGGTCCGCCACCGTTACTAACAGTTATTGACAGCAATAGAAATGTAATTGCTGCCTCTTATACGTATCGGATCGCGTTTACATTAGTATATTCGTAACTGGACAAAAATTTACTATAAGATAGCCACCTCACATTTTGCCGTAACTGTGTTTCAGAAATATATTTTCGAGTAACTTTTGTGTAACTTTGCCAATATTTGTTGTATCGCCATAAAATGAACATATTCGTGACCGGAAAAAAGTTTACAAAAACATGGCTATCTCACATTTTGCCGCCATTTTGTTTCAGAAAAATATTTTGCAGTAACTATGGTGTAACTTATTAACTTTTCAAACGATTTTGCCTCAAAACTATACACCTTCAATCCACATTGAGGCGCGTGGATGGTCCAAATTTCAAGTTGATCGGACTTTCCGTTCGACCGCTATCGACAGACATAAAAAAAAAAAAAAAAAAAAAAAAAACAGAATGAAGTGCCATAAGAGTCAAGTGGAGACGCTCGCTTCGCTCGCTTAACAATACCTTTATTCGAAGTACAGTTGTCCCAACCTAACATTTTCTCATGGTGACAAAATAGCTAAGTATAATATATACCGGCCACGCCGTAAGAATCGAGGTGTCCCCTAAATTTCTAACAAGAGACGGTCGCTCCACACGTTCTATTTCAACCGTATTCACCGCGGGATTTCCCGAGTGGACCCAAGATTACTTTACACCTACTTTCGTCAAATCCGGGGCAGTCGTAGCCAACCAGCGAACCGCCCGAGACACATCCGGGCCAATACCGATCGCTGATTGGCTAAAACCAGTTGCCTGTGACGAAAGCATGTGTAAGGTACTCTTGGGACAACTATACCTGCATTGTTATTGTCCTCTGCATTGACTGCACCGACCGTGAATGGAATGCGACCGCACCACGTCTGACAATATGCGGCGACATTATCACTACAATCCCCGAGGCAAGAGAACGGGATGCAACTAGATTTAGGTTGGTAGTTGTCACATGCGTCACTTCCCTATTACATAATCTGTGACGACAACACCTTGCAAGTTAATTTTACAGAACTATAGTTCTCCCAAGACTACCTTACGGATGCTTTCGTCACAGGCAAGGGGCTCGTAGCCAATCAGCGATCGGTATTTGCGCGGCTTGTCTCGGACGGTTCGCTGGTTGGCTACGAGTGCGTCGCCATTAGTGGCGTATCCAGGAATTGGGAAAGGGGGGGGGTTTCAACCCATATTATAGAGTGGAGCCGAAACCTAATTGGGGTTCCGGGGGGCTTGCCCCCCGAAAAATTCTCGTCAGGTCATTTTAGTGCAAATCTGTGCGTTTTAAAGCGGTCAACTGAAACAAGATTAGGTACTCAGTTTCTGGCAACACATTTTTTCCTAAGCACCGCTAATAAAAGGAACCTCAATCAATAATTTGCATATTTTTCGTATTGCTTTTGCTTTTAATTACAACAATATACAATAATTATAAAGTAAAACATCTAACTGTCTTTTGAAATACTGTCTATTGATACTGACTATTGAAATGTAAACCGTCATTTTCCATGTTTCCTTTGCAAAAGGGGGGGTTTTGTCCCTCCCCTCCCCCCCCCGTGTATACGCCACTGGAGTCGCCAGTGACGAAAGCATATGTAAGGTAGTCTTGGGTCAAGTAGAGTACCAACTTAATTGCATACTTCTCTAGTTTCTAACATTTACTTGAACAGCATAATATACATTTTTTTACGCTTTTAGGTTGGATACCTGTAATTCTCAAACACAACAACCGAATCTACAACGTGCAATCTACTAAGCGGAGAACTGCATTTAAAAATGTATGAACGATCGCCAGGAATCTTATAACTTGGTATGTGGGGTTAGCATGTTATAATATGACTGTTTAGAATTGTGTTGAGTGGATTAGTTACGAGAGAGATTTGTATTGATGCAGACTCATTATTTTCACGGTTATCTAACTCGTTCCCCTCAACAAACACGTCCTCTCATTCCAGACTAAAAGTGTTCAGAGTAAAAATAACAATTGTTTTGTTCCATACAATTCTCCATGTAACGTTACCTCCCCCCCCCCCTCCCCCCCCCTCTCCCCCCCCCCAAACGGGAGAGTTTCTAGAAAGTTTCCTCGTTAGTAACAATAAAAGCCAACCAAATATTGAGGGAAAGTTCTTCTATTTGATAAGTCGGCTTTGTTTCTTAAAAGAAACCCTACAGACTGAAATATTACTATTCTCGGTAAAATTAAAATTGTGGAAGATTAAGTTTATTACTCCGTCCAACTTCCATAAAATAAATAATAGATATATGTTTATATATCTACCCACTCAGAGCCAGTTTTGCCAGACTTAAATCCTCTGCGATTTTCTGTTAAGAGGAAGGACTACTAGCTTATATTAAAACCCGCAAAATTAACGTATTTTCGTCATATCTCAATAACGCCACACAATATCGAAAAAGTGACACCTACGCATATTTTGGATTCGTGAGAGCTCAAAACCAAATGAAAAAGATTTCGTAGATTTAGTAATTATAGTTGTAATTTCTAATTAACTTGTGAATTAATTAAATTATGAATAATAATTATAATTACTGCAAACTAATAAATTTTTTTCATACGGTATTGAGCTCTCACGAATCCAAAATAAGGGTAGGTGTCACTTTTTCGATATTGTGTGGCGTTGTTGAGATATGACGAAAATACGTTTATTTCACGGGTTTTAATATTGGCGAGTAGTCCTTCCTCTTAATTGGAGATCAAAAAATGGCACCCGGTAGAAACCATCATGCATTTTGTATGTAATGTTTGTTGAAACCATGGTAACCAATCCGAGATGAGTAAATCGGCCGATTAAGTGAATTCGGACCTATCAGTTACAAGGACTGATTTTCAGTGGGAGACATTATTTATACAATGTACTTCGTTGCTATGACGGATGCAAAGTGGAAACAAACCCACGGAAGAAACAGTTCATTTGAAATCCGTGGAAATGTTTCGTATTAGACGCCTACGTGAGTTCGTTGAGAGGGGTTGCTAGCGCGCGTATACAGATAGACAGAGCGATCCACCCACTGTCTCCGTACGGAATACTATAGCGGGAACAAAAACATTTACCATAATACGTACTACAAACATGAAGCCTGTCCGCTTATAGTGGAAACGAAACGTTTAGAGATAATGACCAATGTTTGTCTAATAGACTGTGAAATAGTGTTTAAAGGGTCAACAGGTAGCGCGCTGTTGTCATTTTCCTGCAATTCTTTTTCTTTCAAAGGGTGACATTCTTTCTACTTCCGTTATTATAAAATTGGCAACCGTGTTTTTCTAGTAAATCTTGCTTTACAAGCCGATAACAATTTTTCAATACACAAACATGGGCCATTAGCTCTAAACGTTTCGTTTCTACTATGAGCGGACATACTGTACCATACTTATGGACTCCGGCAGATGTTCTCAACGTAAACTTTGTCCGAGGCAAAGCTGGGAACGCTGCAGGTATTTTTTTCACTGCTTTTATAATAAGTTGTTTGTACAGCCCGAGTGCGACCGCAGATTCCTCGAAATTGTTGGGTCCGAACTGTCAAAAAGTAATTAAATGTAATCGTTTGTTTGTTGTGTAGACGCCTATTATTTGACTAGAAATGTGTTACTAAGAAATGTGCGCATGGCTGAACTTCTGTTTGGCCTTCCGGTAATATTCGGGGATTTCGTCTCATGTTTGTGCTAGCCAGCCAGGTAGTGGGGGTGTACATCATTTGTGAAATGCCAAGATCGACGAAAGATCGACTGATTTTCTTGTTCTCAACTAAGCCACAGATTCACTGTAGCCAGTGAAGGTCTTGGGGGGGGGGGGGGGGGGGGGAGGGTGGGGGGGAGGAAGTTCAAATTCGCTCTGGGAAAGTTTGCAATTATTGCTGTGTCTACATTAGATGACGAAACAATTCAGATCCTAGTAGAGTTCGTGACTCTGAGAAAAGAGCAATCGTTGAATTCATTTTAAAGTATGTCAATAGTAACAAGATGTACTTCATGGAAAATCAACTGGCTTTATAAAAATGAACATCTGAATCCCACTGCATTGTGTACCTGCCTTGCAGCTCTGTACAACGCGACGACTCCAAAAGAAAAGAACATTCGAAACTCAAGTCAGTTCATAATAGAAATCTCTGCCGCTTCTGTGAGCTCACTATTCTGTTCTTAAATTAGACCAATAGGCGCAGTCCGTGTCTTTATGAACGTTCTGTGCATTACGTCGGGCACGGGTGATCGCAACGTCGTTGGAGGGGGGGGGGGGGAGAGGGGGGAGAGAGGGGTAGGTCTTGGTTCTCGATCCATCTTCGAGCAATTAAAACTAATCTGAGACACAAAGACAAGGAATTACGGTATTGATTCAAGAGTTTTTAGATCCCGTCATCAACTCAGATCGAGGCTAATTAGGGCTTTGTAATCATAATAAAACTGTTATAAACCCTGTCTGCTGACTAGATGTGTGTTAGTTATTACACAAAACGTGCAACCCTTTAGTAACCACCTTGGACAGATGACGAGGGGGGGGGGGGTAATTAAGGTGAGGAGGGGGAAGGGGGACCTCATTTACTCGACTCTTACGATCGGCAGAGTTACCCTGGGTCAAATTATACCCTGGGCCCAGGTGTGGGTATTTCATTGTTTTAAATGCGGAAGGCGTGCGAATCTGGTATTCGATTCATACAGTTCACTTGAATTAGATTTATAATCATCTTATTACCATACCTTACAAATGAAAACGTCCACCACCAAAGACAAAACATAATTCGATTTAATCGTAATGGAAATATGTAGAAATATATAAAGTGTACACAAAAACAACATGGATTATTAGTTATAACTTGATTTAGTGAAAACACTATTAAATACCAATTAGTGAAAGCAGTCAATACTCGAACGCGTTTCCGCTTTCTCCTGCACGACTTTTTTAATTACTGATGGACTACAGAAATAACTACACTTTTCGACCAAAGTATTGGCAGAAACACATAGCGGGGCGTGGTGGTAGTGGTGGTAAAGGTGGTAGTGGTGGTAAAGGTGGTAGTGGTGGTAAAGGTGGTAGTGATGGTAAAGGTAGTAATGTTGGTAAAGGTGGTAGTGGTGGTAAAGGTGGTAGTGGTGGTAAAGGTGGTAGTGATGGTAAAGGTAGTAATGTTGGTAAAGGTGGTAGTGGTGGTAAAGGTGGTAGTGGTAGTAAAGGTGGTAGTGATGGTAGTGATAGTAGTGGTGGTAAAGCTAGTAGGGCGCCGCCTTGGGCCGAATACAGCGAGTGACATATCTCCTATCTCACGAATGTCTTGTGGTTGACACCCGTAGTCCCGCGTGTGTACCTGCCGTGATTGCAGCTGTGCGGGGGAGAGAGAGAGAGAGAGAGAGAGAGAGAGAGAGAGAGAGAGAGAGAGAGAGGAGAGAGAGAGAGAGAGAGAGAGAGAGAGAGGGAGAGAGAGAGAGAGAGAGAGAGAGAGAGAACGCGTCGGCGGCGTCGCGAAGCTCACAGTACAGATTGGGTCGTGCACGTGAACGGTCGCTCAAGTTTCTCCCCGGAAGAAACTTTCTTCTCTGTGAGTCCTTCTTGTGTTTACTTTATAGGAAGTTGTTGCATAGTTGGACTCAACAAACTATACTTCACAGTTTTGGACAACTTTTTACTTATTATAAAACACGTTGTTCTCCACTGTCAAGGAACTGTTGTATGTACACTGACTGATGTAAGTAAATCAAGAGTAGGACATGTCACATGACCATGTCATTAAGGCTAACCACCCCCCCTGCATTCACCCTATTATTTGTTGACTGACTCTTATTTGGTCAACCCTCAAGGCCTCAAGTGAAGGGGTTGTGACATCACAGATCAGACAAACAATCCGTTGCTAAGCAACTCCATTGTTGTATCATTCTTTCATTGGTGCATATTTAATGTTTGTCCGAAACAAAACAATGGCTATATCTAGAATTGAGGCTCATTCGGTCCTATATCCAACATATGTTGATGAGAATTAACGATCAGTAACATGTCGGACAGTAATTGAGCGCAGTAGTGTTGTTAGAGTAAATCCGTGTTCTTCCCCACCATTGTTCTCGCATACCCAAATACATTAATCAATCGTTTTATTAATTCGGGCCAACCATTGGCGACCCTCACAACCCACCCACTAATACCATTGTAGATAAATAAAACAATGTTTGACGAGATGGGTCCCTCCTCGTGGTGACCGGTGCCCGCAAAGAGGGCTCTCGTGCATATCTTTATTAATCTCATTTAGGCTTTCATCATCTTATACCTTCCAACTTTCACATCCCTTTTTTCGACCAGACCTACCAACCTACCTACCTACCTACCTACCCCCCCCCCCCCACTACCAGGCCCCCTCCCCCTGTTATGACGATGCCAGCGTTATGTGATGGACCTATACTAATTCAGCCGACGCTATAATATGATCTAGTTTCTAAACATTTCTACAGATTGACACATAGGCGCCAGCAGGATATCTTGCAGAGAAGGGGGAAGGGGGGGGGGGGGGAGAGAGAGAGGTGCATCTTTCAATTTGTCTCGCAGGGAATTTGTTTATTTTCAACAGTTCCTAACCGATTTGTGTGTATGTTAAAGTGAATGCAAAGAATTGAGCTACTTACTTTGTCATTTTGATTAAGTAGATGTAAAACATGCTTGTACACATGCTTGCTACATCAAATAAAAAAAAGCAATAAATGACATATAAAGCATCAAGACTTAGGAACAATATTTTGGGATATGCAAATGGTAACATGACCAGTGGTCAAAAATATACAACAAAACGTTTGAACAAATCGTTGTAAATAGTTATTATAAATATACATTATCGTATACATCATCGTACCGGTACTGCGAATTAAAATTGAAATACTTCCCAGGGGGGGGCGGGGGGGTGTTCTTGCATTGATGCATTGACCAATCGGTATTGCGAATTAATTACTGGGTCAGATAAAACCGGCATCTTTTCAACCGACATTGTCCGTGCGAGGGAGTAGATATAGGAAGTGCGCTTGCGTGGAGCGGCAGTCAAACATTCCTTCTGTCACGTGACATCTATTGTCCCGCCGCACTGTCCAGCAATAAGGGCGATATTGCTGTGAGCGGCCACGGAACAATGGGCCCTATTATTGCCTCCCTTTTTTTTATTCTCTCTGTTCAATCGTCTCTCGTGTGTTTTCTACTTGTTCGTCTGCTTTTAATTAACTTTTACGGCACTTGGTGCTTTCTGGTATAGGTGATATTTTCTGATTGTCTTATATGACTTCCAATAGTTCCCACGTGACGTCACAGCGGCCATGATTGCGACACAATTGATGAGGGCCAATCTTATAGATCATTGGCAAATATATTAGTCCCAACGAAAGTATTCGCAGACCGATCTCAGGTCATTGTCTACTGCTTCCTTCAACCGCGCCAATTGAAATAAATAAAAAGATACCTGGATTTCTTTCACACATTCGTAAATGCACGGTTTGGCTTAGTCGAGTACACAGGTGGTTTGGCCACACCCACCGTTACAGGTAACCAGCAGAAGGTTTTAAATTATCCATAATTGACCTGTTTAGATTAGATGGTAGGAATAATCGATGCAGAAAATTAAGTTGTCACTTTGGACTCGGCTGTGTCGTAAGCATCAGAATACTTTCGTTGGGGCAAATTTACTATTCAAATTTAAAAAATAACCCTCATTTAGAATTGAACAAAAATGTCCACATATACTTTAATTGTATTTCAAAAACAGTCTGAATTTTAAAAAATTCGTTCTTCCACAAATGTGATCACAAATGTGGCCGCCACGCGCAAAGATGTGACGTACGTGTAACCTATGGAAAGCGTTTTCACCAAGGCAACCACCAATCAGCTGAGAAATCAAGTCAGCTAACCCCTAAAATAGTAAGTTGGAACTCTTAAGGTCAGTCACGCATTATTTTCAACGCACGTGCTTAATATTCGCAAGGTTATGTTATACTGGGAATGACGAATGTGTTGGTAAGCGCTCAACGCGATTAAAGTGCGTGAGCATAATGTATGTATAATGTATAATGTATGTATAATACACGCACTTAGTACCGGTAATCTTTGCTAGTACACCAAATCATAAAGCAATTTGCATAAAGCAAAACTCTTATAGACCCCCGATTAGGCCAACCCCCCACAGTGAGTGACCTTGGCCGTAAATTATCACAAGACCGTTTTTTTTTTTTAATAAAATACAATCACGAACTGTAACTACGGTCATGAAAAACAATTAAAAAACACTCATTAAGCGCGTAAATTTTCGATAGCGTCCGCTCCCTTCCTGAGTACAGAGTTTCACGTTTCGCTATTCATTAATAATTAATCGGTAGGCCCAAACACACATTCACGTGCGTAATAGATATACATTTGATTAACGATAGAGGTGGCTCAGCGGTAAGACGCGAGACTTTTATTCGGGAGGTCGCCGGTTCGTTTCCTGGCTGAAGGTTTTTTCCGAGGTTTCCCTCAGTCGTAATGGTGGGATCGAGTCCTACTATCAGCCCTCGGACATTCCTTCCAAACTATTCAAAGTTCAAACACCCTAACATACCAGTCACCTGAAGAGGGACACACCAGGTAAAGCTGGTATGCACCCTATAACAGGGATTCCTAAAAAAATTATTATTATTATTATTATTATTATTATTATTATTATTATTATTATTATTATTATTATTTCCTTCCTTCTCTTCTCTCATTTGCACCATCGGACTCCTTATTATTATTATTATTATTATTATTATTATTATTATTATTATTATTATTATTATTATTATTATTATTATTATTATTATTATTATTATTATTATTATTATTATTATTATTTTTATTATTATTATTATTATTATTATTATTATTATTATTATAATTATTATTATTATTATTACTATTATTATTATTATTATTATTATTATTATTATTATCATATTTGATTTAGACTAATATCAATAAACACATATAAAGTTGTTAGTGTTGATGTGATTGGTCACCTTACTATGACGTTATGCCTACTTTGTCCCGCCGCAACGATCTGTTTATGAATGAAAACCTTTCTAGAATAAAAAAAATAAAAATATTATTCTTGTATATTGAAGACGTTTAGAATTTACATTAAACCGATAAGCTTTAGGCTAGCGTGTTTTCGTTCTGTCTTGCTGGCGGTGCCGAACGTCACGAACGCGACAGTGCTGCTGGCGAGCCGTGTGGGGAAACACTCAACTATCATTGGTGGAGGCGCCGGGTCGGCTCTTCCTAGAAAGTATTCAACGTAGCGTAAAGGAATTTTAAAAACAATTCCCTATTCATAGTCCCCACGTGACGTCACAGCGGCCATGATTGCGACACAATTGATGAGGACCAATCCTAGATCATTGGCAAATACTATTCAAATTTCATAAATAGGCTTAATTTATAAACCAAAATGTAAACTAAGAAATAAAATAATAAAAAACGTACCACACATACCAATTTTACTTTAAGAACGGGCTGAATTTTAGAGAACTAAGGTTGTTTGTGTTTTACCACAACAGGCTTCAATTGTTTCTCTATGGCAACGTGAAATTTTGATCACAAATGGGGCCGCCACGCGCAAACATGTGACGTGCGTGCAACCTATGAATAATTCTGTCTATTAAAATATACTGTTGATTTTATTTTATCCGAAAAATAAATACAATTTTAGTACGTATTTGAAAAGGCACTAATTTTGTGATTTAAAACCACTCCAAATTTATTTATGATGTGATGATGATGATGATGATGATGATGATGATGATGATGATGATGATGATGATGATGATGATGATGATGATATTTGGGGTTTTACGTCCCATATTTTTGCAACGAGGCTAATCGAGACGATGAGTGGGTGATTATGAGGATGAAAAAACGCTACATGACATCCATGCCCAAGCCAGGATTCGAAACTGGAACGCAGAGACCGCGGTTTTTAGACCAACGCCTAATCGACCTCGGCCAACTGCTCTGGCTAAATGTATTTAACATATTGGTTATATGTTTATATAAATCATAAAAAAGGCATTCTAAAAATATTTCAGAATTTAAAAATAGGTTCAATTAAATAACACTACATTAGTGGCGGACCTTTTTCGTATCATTCATTTTAGTAACTTATTGTAGTACTTTGCAATTGTATCGCCAAACATGCATTTTTAATATAAACTCTCTTCTGTTAACATTGATATAAAAATACCAAATATAAACTTATTACAAATTTAAAACAATAAAATAAATGAATGATACATGCTAAGAACAGTTAATATTATTTTAACTTTGTTATCAGTTGTGCAATTGGTACTTTGCTCTTTTGAATAACCATTCAAAAGTAGTCTTTTTACCCCTAAAACATGCGTCTAAACTTACACTCCTCACGTCTTCACCGATGATAGAAATTCTCTCTTATTTTATGTCCAAGTACAAACGTGTGAATTGATGACTTTCATTACGAAAACACGAGACATTAATCTTAAAAGAGTATATACAAAACGATAGAATATATAAATTGAAACTACATTGTGTACAAATTTATATTATGTTATCATGTTAAATAATCTTTCAAAATTAATGTCTTGTTGTATTTTCGTAATGGAAGTCATCAATTTGACATTTTTATACTCGGACGTAAAATTTGAAAGAAATCCTATTATCGGTTTAGGCGTGAGGAGTGTAAGTTTAGACACACGTTTAAGGGGTAAAATGACTACTGCCAAACGCTCTTAATTGTTAAATATATGTGTGTGGGGATGGGTTGGTAAGTAAGTACCCGCAACACTGCTCTACGTGCAGCTCTCACACTAAGGCTGCAATTACCGTAGAGCATTGAGAGCGACGCGTTAGCTGCGTTACGTGCGTTGCTCGCGTCGAAGTGTTTACAGCAGCGCAATCTTTGGTAGACCTAACGCGAGCAACGCAACAACATGACAAATGTCATAACATGTTCATTACCTAAATGTGTCTGAGATGGAAAACTATTATAAAGCTGTTTCAAATACAATTGCACAATAATATGGCAGAGACAAATTGTAGCTCGGGTTTGCCTCGAAATGTGGAAGAAAAAATTTGGTTTGTAGGTTATTATTATTATTATTATTATTGTGTATTTATCAACAACGGGGACGAACCCCACAAGTGTGATATAATATATACCTACTAGACTACTGAACATGATAGAAAGAAAACAGTCATTGAACAAAATAAGAAAAACACATAGTAAATAAAACGTGGACAAGTGAGTAAATGTGTGCGTGTGCGTGAGTGTGTGTGTGCGCGTGTGCGTGAGAGTGTGCGTGTGCGTGTGCGTGTGCGTGTGCGTGTGCGTGTGCGTGTGCGTGTGTTGTGAGTGTATGTGTGAGCGTGAAGAATTGTTTGTGGGTTTACACGTTGAGCAACCCTGTTTGCAAGTTATACATCTTAAAAATTATGTTTTTAAAAGCACTTAGTTCTAAATGGTGGATGTCAATGTCATCTTGCTTCTTGACTGCAGCGTTATAAGTGCACATAAGCCTATTTAAACATGAGTATTTGTAAACATCTATTCTACACTTAGGAGTCAGGAACACGTCACGATTCCGGGTATTTTTGTTGGGTACACGGAAATTAAAATCACTGATTACATTTATATCTACCATACCACGTAAGATTTTGAACAAGTATATCAGGTCTGTGATTGTTCGCCTATCTTCCAACGTATTGATGTTGTTTTCACGGCACAATGACAGGTACTCACGTCGATGATACACCGTTCTCGTCTGAACACAGGTCAGTTTTATGAAGCGTTGTTGCACGCGTTCGATGCTCTTTGTGTTTGTCACGTGGCTCGCATTGGGGTTCCATATGGTACTGGCGTAGTCAACTTGTGGTCGTACAAGTGATAAGTAGAGACGCCGAACAGTTTGCTGACTAAACTCACGGAAGCAGTTTCTTTTTAAAAAACCAAGAAGTTTAGAAGCTTTTGGTATGATTTTATTAATGTGGCTACTGTAGGTTAGATTACCGTTTAGATACACACCAAGGTCCCGGATGGAGGATACCCTTTCAAGGACAGACCCATTAAGTGTGTAATCACGCAGGATGCAAATTTTCTTATTGGCAAAGGTGATCACATTGCATTTAGCCACATTAAGGTTGAGCTTCCATAGTTTGCACCAGGCAGCTAAACAGTCAATGTCAGCCTGCAGTCTATCACAGTCCTCTACACTCTTAATGGGTAAGTACAACTTCAGGTCATCCGCATATAGTAGTGCCTTAGAGAATTGAAAGCAGGACGGAAGGTCGTTGATGTACAGAACAAAAAGAAGGGGCCCCAGGATCGACCCCTGAGGGACCCCAGACGTCACTGGTACCGACCCAGACTTTCCAGAATGTATTAATACTGTCTGGCGACGCTTGTCGAGGTAGCTGGTTAACAATGTTTTAAGATTACCCCCGATTCCAAACCCCTGAAGTTTGTGTACCAAGAGTTGGTGGTCCACACTGTCGAACGCCTTACTGAAGTCAGTGTAGACTGAGTCCACTTGCTCCTTATTGTTGAAGTGCCGTGCGATATCGTTTGTGTAGACAGTAAGGTTGGTGACAGTCGACCGCTGGCGGACAAACCCATGCTGTTCGGGTGCCAGGTATTTCGACACGTGACAGTAAATACGTTTGTGTATAATGCTCTCGAACACTTTTGAGAACACGGGCAAGAGAGATATGGGTCTATAGTTAGTAACCTTGTACTTACTTCCCTTCTTTAACACTGGGGTTATGTTAGCCATCTTCCAACAGTGTGGGAACTCGCCGGTTTGAATGGATGTATTAAAAATGTCTGCCAGTGGTCTACACAGGACCCACCTACACTGTTTGATGATGCTGATTGGTATTCGATCAGGTCCCGGAGATTTGTTATTGTTGAGTTGACTTAATTGCTCACTTACTTCTGCACTAGAGATTGTGAAGGTAGATAGTGTCTCGTTTACTGTTTGAGGGACGCGCGGTAGGGGCTGCTTGGCCGGGGTGGCCGGTAGGAATGTTGTTTTGAAGTAGTCCGAGAAGAGTTGACAACAGGTTCGTTCGTCACGTGCTACCAGACCATTGAACTCAACTTCAATCGGTACACGCGGGGACTTGGTTTTGCCTCGAATAAACCCCCAAAGACGCTTGGGATCGGACGCTGTTGATCAAAACACAGGATAAATATACGAGGTTTGCATTGTTGCATGGGTTGGTTTCGTGCTCACCGCGGCGGACGCGGCTGAAGCGCCAAAGTCGCAATCAGATTGGTTGACGCGCCTAACGCGTCTAATGCGTCACCCCAAACGCTCTGCAGTAACGGCAGCTGAAGAGCGAAGGATACCTCTACGTCAAAAACCGCAGAAAAGTTTCATGTTTTAATTATATTCCAAGATAGAAACACAAAATCGAAAATCTGAGTAATCATAGTGCTGTGGTTTGGTAAGCTCTACACACTGAATGATAAATGTATTAACGTTATAATCAGTATGAATGTAATAATTATTTCCTTAAATTACTAAGGAAATAAGTATAAGTATATAAACGATATAAAAATATATATAATAAAATAAATAAAGGAAATAAGTATAATAATTTAAGGAAATAATTATCACAGTCATACTGATTATAACGTTAAATACATTTATCATTCAGTCTGTAGGGCTTACCAAACCACAGCGTTATGATTTCTCAGATTTTCGATTTTGTGTTTCAAACTTGAGATATAATTAAAAAAATGAAACTTGTCTGCGGTTTCTGACGTAGCGGTATCCTTTGCTCTTAATGTAAAGAAGGACGTTAAACATACGCTGGTATTTTGAGCGACATTGTTTGCTCGGAAATCCTTCTCAGCTTCGATTCGGTAAAATAAAATATTCATGTTCTGTGTTCGTGCAAAGCGTGGTCGGTTATAAATAGAAGCGATGTGAAGACCGCGCAGAGGGACTGGATGTCGGATAAAACACGTCTAAAGTACTGACAGATACGTTTTATGGAATCACTCATCGCTTTTTGATAATATCCTTGTTGCGTGTCCATATCTACTGTTGTACTGACATTTCTCAACACAACACTGGAACGTACAGTAGTGGCAAAGAGTTTTTGACGTTCACTCGTAATCATTATTAAGAAATACAACGAGTCAGTTGCCTCGCGTCTGAGGATGGCGACGGATGTTGCCGAAATATAACGCAGTGAATAGTGCGTGAATGTTTTTAACCGTGTTTGTCCGAACAATTTTTAACTTATATTATCATCTTCCGGTTAATGAGTCCTGGTGTGTGTCATTATTAAGAAACTGTATAATTTTTGAAACTTCAGTATACTCCTTCTATAAACCTACTATTCTTCCCCTTTTCCTCCCCTTTCCCTTTTCCTCCCTTTCACTTTTCTTCGCGTCTTTCTTAATGCCCCTTTCCTCCAAACATCTTCATCTTCATATTTTACCCAATCATCGTCACGATTGCCCAAGTTGCAAAAATAAAGGACGTAAAACACAAATATCATCTTCATCCTCTTTAATTTTGTTATCGTTTTATTATAAATTGCTGTGATAACAGTTTGTATTGATCAATAAATACAAATCTACTCGATATATTTGGACGCTTGAGTTACATATTATGTTTTCCCGCGACACAACAATAATACAGTTTCCAGCTCACGACCAGAATAATTAATATGTTGGTTGTGTTCAAAGCGGGGCTCGGCTCTGTCGCTTCATTGAGACCACCTTAACATGCTATGACCGTATTGGATTAGACTCACAGTTAGCTATAGCTATACACAGTTAGCTATATATATATACAATGCATATAGAGTGCGCTGTCGTATGAGTGTACACAGTTAGCTATACAGTGCGCTGTTGTATGAGTGTACACAGTTAACTATAGAGTGCGCTGTCGTATGAGTGTACACAGTTAGCTATAGAGTGCACTGTCGTATGAGTGTACACAGTTAGCTATACAGTGCGCTGTCGTATGAGTGTACACAGTTAGCTATACAGTGCGCTGTCGTATGAGTGTACACAGTTAGCTGTAGAGTGCGCTGTCGTATGAGTGTACACAGTTATCTATAGAGTGCGCTGTCGTATGAGTGTACACAGTTAGCTATAGAGTGCGCTGTCGTATGAGTGTACACAGTTAGCTATAGAGTGCGCTGTCGTATGAGTGTACACAGTTAGCTATAGAGTGCGCTGTCGTATGAGTGTACACAGTTAGCTATAGAGTGCGCTGTCGTATGAGTGTACACAGTAAGCTATAGAGTGCGCTGTCGTATGAGTGTACACAGTTAGCTATAGAGTGCGCTGTCGTATGAGTGTACACAGTTAGCTAGAGAGTGCGCTGTCTATGAGTGTACACAGTTAGCTTAAGAGTGCGCTGTCGTATGAGTGTACACAGTTAGCTCTAGAGTGCGCTGTCGTATGAGTGTACACAGTTAGCTATAGAGTGCGCTGTCGTATGAGTGTACACAGTTAGCTATAGAGTGCGCTGTCGTATGAGTGTACACAGTTAGCTATAGAGTACGATGTCGTATGAGTGTACACAGTTAGCTATAGAGTACGATGTCGTATGAGTGTACACAGTTAGCTATAGAGTGCGCTGTCGTATGAGTGTAGACAGTTAGCTATAGAGTACGATGTCGTATGAGTGTACACAGTTAGCTATAGAGTACGATGTCGTATGAGTGTACACAGTTAGCTATAGAGTGCGCTGTCGTATGAGTGTACACAGTTAGCTAGAGAGTGCGCTGTCTATGAGTGTACACAGTTAGCTGTAGAGTGCGCTGTCGTATGAGTGTACACAGTTAGCTATAGAGTGCGCTGTCGTATGAGTGTACACAGTTAGCTATAGAGTGCGCTGTCGTATGAGTGTACACAGTTAGCTATAGAGTGCGCTGTCGTATGAGTGTACACAGTTAGCTATAGAGTGCGCTGTCGTATGAGTGTACACAGTTAGCCATAGAGTGCGCTGTCGTATGAGTGTACACAGTTAGCTATAGAGTGCGCTGTCGTATGAGTGTACACAGTTAGCTATAGAGTTCGCTGTCGTATGAGTGTACACAGTTAACTATAGAGTGCGCTGTCGTATGAGTGTACACAGTTAGCTATAGAGTGCGCTGTCGTATGAGTGTACACAGTTAGCTATAGAGTGCGCTGTCGTATGAGTGTACACAGTTAACTATAGAGTGCGCTGTCGTATGAGTGTACACAGTTAGCTATAGAGTGCGCTGTCGTATGAGTGTACACAGTTAGCTATAGAGTGCGCTGTCGTATGAGTGTACACAGTTAGCTATAGAGTGCGCTGTCGTATGAGTGTACACAGTTAGCTATAGAGTGCGCTGTCGTATGAGTGTACACAGTTAGCTATAGAGTGCGCTGTCGTATGAGTGTACACAGTTAGCAATAGAGTGCGCTGTCGTATGAGTGTACACAGTTAGCAATAGAGTGCGCTGTCGTATGAGTGTACACAGCTATAGAGTGCGCTGTCGTATGAGTGTACACAGTTAGCAATAGAGTGCGCTGTCGTATGAGTGTACACAGTTAGCAATAGAGTGCGCTGTCGTATGAGTGTACACAGTTAGCTGTAGAGTGCGCTGTCGTATGAGTGTACACAGCTATAGAGTGCGCTGTCGTATGAGTGTACACAGTTAGCTGTAGAGTTCGCTGTCGTATGAGTGTACACAGTTAGCTCTAGAGTGCGCTGTCGTATGAGTGTACACAGTTAGCTATAGAGTGCGCTGTCGTATGAGTGTACACAGTGAGCTATAGAGTGCGCTGTCGTATGAGTGTACACAGTTAGCTATAGAGTGCGCTGTCGTATGAGTGTACACAGTTAGCTCTAGAGTGCGCTGTCGTATGAGTGTACACAGTTAGCTATAGAGTGCGCTGTCGTATGAGTGTACACAGTTAGCTATAGAGTGCGCTGTCGTATGAGTGTACACAGTGAGCTATAGAGTGCGCTGTCGTATGAGTGTACACAGTGAGCTATAGAATGCGCTGTCGTATGAGTGTACACAGTTAGCTATAGAGTGCGCTGTCGTATGAGTGTACAAAGTGAGCTATAGAGTGCGCTGTCGTATGACTGTACACAGTTAGCTATAGAGTGCGCTGTCGTATGAGTGTACACAGTTAGCTGTAGAGTGCGCTGTCGTATGAGTGTACACAGTTAGCTATAGAGTGCGCTGTCGTATGAGTGTACACAGTTAGCTGTAGAGTTCGCTGTCGTATGAGTGTACACAGTTAGCTAAAGAGTGCGCTGTCGTATGAGTGTACACAGTTAGCTATAGAGTGCGCTGTCGTATGAGTGTACACAGTTAGCTATAGAGTGCGCTGTCGTATGAGTGTACACAGTTAGCTATAGAGTGCGCTGTCGTATGAGTGTACACAGTTAGCTATAGAGTGCGCTGTCGTATGAGTGTACACAGTTAGCTATAGAGTTCGCTGTCGTATGAGTGTACACAGTTAGCTATAGAGTGCGCTGTCGTATGAGTGTACACAGTTAGCTATAGAGTGCGCTGTCGTATGAGTGTACACAGTTAGCTATAGAGTTCGCTGTCGTATGAGTGTACACAGTTAGCTATAGAGTGCGCTGTTGTATGAGTGTACACAGTAAGCTATAGAGTGCGCTGTCTATGAGTGTACACAGCAAGCTATAGAGTGCGCTGTCGTATGAGTGTACACAGTTAGCTATAGAGTGCGCTGTCGTATGAGTGTACACAGTTAGCTGAAGAGTGCGCTGTCGTATGAGTGTACACAGTTAGCTATAGAGTGCGGTGTTGTATGAGTGTACACAGTTAGCTGAAGAGTGCGCTGTCGTATGAGTGTACACAGTTAGCTATAGAGTGCGCTGTCGTATGAGTGTACACAGTTAGCTATAGAGTGCGCTGTCGTATGAGTGTACACACTTAGCTATAGAGTGCGCTGTCGTATGAGTGTACACAGCTAGCTATAGAGTGCGCTGTCGTATGAGTGTACACACTTAGCTATAGAGTGCGCTATCGTATGAGTGTACACAGTTAGCTATAGAGTGCGCTGTCGTATGAGTGTTCACAGCAAGCTATAGAGTGCGCTGTCGTATGAGTGTTCACAGCAAGCTATAGAGTGCGCTGTCGTATGAGTGTACACAGCAAACTATAGAGTGCGCTGTCGTATGAGTGTACACAGAAAGCTATAGAGTGTACTGTCATATGAGTGTACACAGTAAGCTATAGAGTGCGCTGTCGTATGAGTGTTCACAGCAAGCTGTAGAGTGCGCTGTCGTATGAGTGGTGTACACAGTTAGCTATAGAGTGCGCTGTCGTATGAGTGTACACAGCTAGCTATAGAGTGCGCTGTCGTATGAGTGTACACAGTTAGCTATAGAGTGCGCTGTCGTATGAGTGTACACAGCTAGCTATAGAGTGCGCTGTCGTATGAGTGTACACAGCTAGCTATAGAGTGCGCTGTCGTATGAGTGTACACAGTTAGCTATAGAGTGCGCTGTCGTATGAGTGTACACAGTTACCTATAGAGTGCGCTGTCGTATGAGTGTACACAGTTAGCTATAGAGTGCGCTGTCGTATGAGTGTACACAGCTAGTTATAGAGTGCGCTGTCGTATGAGTGTACACAGCTAGTTATAGAGTGCGCTGTCGTATGAGTGTACACAGCTAGCTATAGAGTGCGCTGTCGTATGAGTGCACACAGTGAGGCTGTGACAGTAATAAGCGACAGAGGGGTAGAGTTCTATTGCAATCATCGGGAGAGCGTGTTCACGGTTGAGCTACACGGAAGCGGATGTTTGTATGATAACGATGCGGTCAGTGAGTTTAGTATTCAATTCAATTCAATTTGTGACATTATTTACCTATTCTCATATCGCAAATACATTGACCACAAAATGGAATAGAAAACTTTATTAATGTGGCATACGGCGGTCAAAACAACAATAATGTTGTAGCAAGCATTATATTGGTGGTTAATATATCATTGTTATCATAGGCTTAAACCAATACTTAATTATGTACTTTTATTCATATTGTTATCCTTTGTAGATTAGTTTTTAAACTTCACGGGAGAAACATGTTTAAAATAAATTTATACAATAACATTTAATACTAGATGGCATCGCCTGGGTTATAATTCATTTAAAATGTAGACTATTAATTTAAAGTTGTCTTTTTGTAGTGTATTGTTTTATTTTTCATTTACAGCTATTTTTTTAGTTATATTACACACAGTTACAAGTAGGCTTAAGGCCTACATGCTACTTTTACAAGCTACATACTATAATGTTATTACACACATATAAAAGTTACAAAATAGAACATTTTTGTTTGATCAAAGTAAGACAGATTACTTTAAATTCATTTCTTAGTCGATGTACACACTTTAACATTATTTATTATACAAAATTGTGTGCATAGTATTTTGTTAAATGTGGCAAAGGTGTATAATGCATCTATACTGTCAGGAAGTTTTTTTAAAAGAATCGCATAGAGCATTGAGCGTCGTTACGGGAATACGAATACTATGAAAACCCACGAGTATTCGCCAACATTGGAATATTTGAGTTGTAAAGCGTTCTCAACGACCGATAGATAGAAAGCAGATCTTCTTTTATTTATCTTGGTCGGATAGAGATATGTTTTCCACTCTAGATGGATATTCTAATGGATTCAGCGACCGAGTAGTTTTAATTTCAGGTCTTTGCTTCAGTGTTGAAGAGTAATGAAGAGGATCCTTTTGTTTTATTCAAATTATAGGACTTGAAAACAACCGACGATGAGATCCATGAATAATGGAACGAGTTTCAAACTTCGAAGCTATTCAACATCACCTTTGTTAATTTTTAGTAAGTTTTTTGTACAAATTGAGACTTTACTGTCTGTTTTTTTTTAACTGAAAAAGATTCGAAGTTTGCTGCAACTATTATTTTAAGGCGTTTGCCGCTAGACAGCGTGTAAGAAACGTTTAAAACTATTCTTAACTGTTGCAATAAAATGTAACTCAAAAGAGTATTGTAAAAACAATGTAATACTCCATTTATATTAAGGTCTCAAAGTTCAATTATACGATTATTAGCAAATAATTACGTAGATAAAATTACTCTTCAACCATCAACATTTTTACAAGCAAATATAAATTGGACATTCCCATGTAAAGAGAGAAAAGCAATTTATTGTAGTTGTTGGTGACCACAAGGATCCAGCATGATAAAGATAACATATTAAATACGAAGAGTTTTAAACAATTTCTACGTGTTGTTATGTTAATGATTTTTTTTAAACATATTTAACATTTAAATCTTATTTTTATAACTTAATCGTTTTCAATTTTGAAAGTATTTTTTAAAAAAATATTACAAAAGATAAATCAATATTTATAAAGAAAAACAGCAACATTACTGAAACTGATTTAAATTCATAAAACAAATGACTAAATTCTTAAAGAAATTACCTTTTTTAGTTCCTTGCCACAATTTTAAACAATACAGAGCATTTTATAGCAAGCCAAGCTGGGCATGAATATGTTAAATAGCGTGGTATTTTCAACGTCCCAGCACACCGACTTGAACTAATTTCATCTACAGTGGGTCCGTGGCTTAGTTGAGAACAAGAAAATCAGTCGATCTTTCGTCGATCTTGGCATTTCTCAAACGATGTAGTCGTAGACCCCAGACGAGCATCCTAACCCAAATCGCCCGTGCGGAATAAGTGGGTCTGTCTCCTCTACCTGACTGACCATCCCTTACACAGTTGCCAATACTTGAAATGTTTTTTTTTTAGATGATGACCACTATTGAGATAGATTTGAATGCTCATTGTGTCACTCCCCCAATCCACATTTGAAAGAAAGTTTGAAAATACACCTGTAACGACATCGACTTGGCAACATCGGAAAATGCCATCCGGCAGCGAAATAACATCTCCTAAGTGGTTGCTCTTTTGTCAAATAATCACCTTTTGTTGGAAGGGTTTGGATGTCTGTCTGGGGTCTACGACCCCTACTACCTGGCTAACACAAACATGAGACGAAATCCCCGAATTCATCAAGTTCAACCATGCGCACATTTCTTGGAAACACAACATTTAAACAAATAATAGGCGTCCACACAACAAACAAACGAATATATTTGATTACTTTATGACAGTTCGGACCCTACAAATTCAAGGAATCTGCGGTCGCACTCGAGGTGTACGAACAACTTATTATAAATGCAGTGAAACAAATGCTCTGCGGCGTTCTCAGCTTTGCCTGGGCAAAGTTTAGTCGACCTTTCAGCCCGTGTAATTACGAGACTCGGCTATCTCGCTCTGTAATAACCCCTCCAATCATTCCAGCCCAGAGAGCACCACCCACTTAGCTCCATGTATCGATGACAGCCCTCCATTAAGACCCTCTTACAGCTTCTTATATCCGCACCAAATTAAGAGCGAAGGTTACCTCTACGTCAAAAACTGCAGAAAATGTTCTTTTTTTATTAAATCTAAAGATTGGAAGATAAAATCGAAAATCTGAGTAATCATTGCGCTGTGGTTTGGTAGGCCCTACAAACCGAATGATAAACGTATTCAACATTATAATCAGAATGACTGTGATTTTTGTTTCATTAAATTACCAATGAAATAAGTATCACAGTCATATTGATTACAATGTAAGATACATTTATCATTCAGTCTGTAGGCGTTACTAAACCACAGCGCTACGATTACTCAGAGTTTCAATCTTGAGATTAAATTAAAAAATGGAAAGTTTCTGCAGTTTTTGACGTAGAGGTATCCTTCGCTCTTAACTTCCAATCTTGAACAAAGAGTTGGCTTTCGTTTCATCCCGTCAACGCACTGTGCACCTGTCGATGTTCGGGTGGACATTTGAGTAAAATAAACGGAAACTATTATCTATAATCTTCGGATAACACTCTTTTCTCACCACAATGTGTATATCAAGTATATCTTGCTCGTTACGTTGAGTGAGGCAGCTATACAAGGTGGATCTCATTGATCCGAGCAGAAGTCTCAGAGAGTTGGTGTTTACTCGACCCATCTCGCATCGCTAACTTATCAAATACTTCCGTGTAAACTTGCCGGGTAAACAAGTCGGTCTTGTAGAGATGGGATCATAGTTCCGTGAGCCTTGCACTCAAGATATAGATAGATCTAGAGATTATGTTGCACTCAAGATATAGATAGATCTAGAGATAATCTTGCACTCAAGATATAGATAGATCTAGAGATTATGTTGCACTCAAGATATAGATAGATCTAGAGATTATGTTGCACTCAAGATATAGATACGGATCTATAGATCATGCATAGCTCCGTCTATACGTAGCTCTGAATTTACTAAATTTTTTAATCGGTTGATTTACTAATCTCGGATTGGTTAATACCATGGTTTCAACAAACATTACATACAGAGTGCATGGTGGCTTCTACTGGGCGCCATTTTTGATCTCCGATCAACAGAAAATCTCCGGATTGAATTTTGGTGAAACTGGCCCTCAGACGCTTCAGAGAAATATTATTTTAGGTTGGAAGGTACTTGGGGTATAGTTCTTATTTATTTTGTTATTTATACGAAAATAGATCTTAAGTTATGTTTGTTTTCCTAAATCTTTCGGAAAAGGAGTACAAACATTAATATTTTTCACGAAATAGACTATAACAACTGTGTAAGAACAACAAACCAAATATTTACATTTGGATGTCCTACAAGCAAATGAAAATGTTAGTTTCGGAAGTATAATTCGTGTTATTTTAAAATGTGACATTTCAGGACTGTACATGATATTCCCACTAACAAAAACTCCAACGATGGTAATATTTTCGAAATACATTTATTTTGTTTTTTGATCAAAGAAAGTTAGATTAAAAAATGCATACCGTATCACAAAACAAAATATCACCTTCGGCTTCCGAAAGTTTCTATAAAAACTTCCCGTGCGATGTCAGTACTGTGGTTCCTTAAAGTTTCTCGACTATCCAGTGCGTCTGTGCGTCTTCCTTCTGTTTCATCGCGTGTTAGGGGATTTCACTCACACA
This sequence comes from Isoperla grammatica, assembly GCA_945910005.1. Classification (NCBI taxonomy): domain Eukaryota; kingdom Metazoa; phylum Arthropoda; class Insecta; order Plecoptera; family Perlodidae; genus Isoperla; species Isoperla grammatica. The sequence continues at coordinate 11,823,814 of OX246744.1, forward strand.
GACATGAATATTGTAATGGGTTTCGAACATTTCGGAGCCGAAGACTTTAACAACCAACATCTCCGCGTCATGAATGTCATGCATGTTTAAAATACGAAGACACTGTTCTGCAGGCGGAATCTAAATATACAATTGCGAGGACATTGATGCAAAGAAATATTCAAATACGGTGTTTTAATGAGATCGTTTTAAATAGAATACCAAACAGTCTTCCAAAACAGAATTTAAAGATAAGAACATGTTCAAGTATTTAACAGTGCGTCACCATTTACGTGCTTTTGTTGCTTTACATTATATATTTCCTACATCAATTCGTAGTATTCACAATATAATCATCGGTAAAATTATATTCTTTATTCTCGTTTCTATGAATATTCAGCAAAGGATTTGTATCATCAAAGTTAGAACACAGTGAAATTTTGCTTCTTCAAAAACGTTAAATTATACCAAAATATCTAAAGATTTGTCTTATATATTTACAACATATTTCATTTTGTAGGCTCACACTTAAATCCGCACTATCATCAATACCACGGACTTCAACCTGAGAGATTTACTCGAGGGAGAGATTGATTGATCGATTGATTGATTGGTTGATTGATTGATTGAATGATTGATAAATTTATTTATTTATTTATATATTTATTAAAGTCTTTATTAATGGCAGGATTGATGCCCGTGAGGCGCTGTCTGTCATCCAGCCATTACACAATTAGGCCTACAAACATTTTGTTTCCACATGTTAATACAGGACATAAAAATAGAATACAAAGCGAGAAGCGTAGGTGAATATGTTACTATTGTTCTATTAAGTACCACTTAGTAATTTAATTTTGAATGATTTGGATTTGAATTTTTGGATGAATTGAATGAGAGAGAGAGAGAAAGAGAGAGAGAGAGAGAGTGACAAATTAATTGATTGATCGATTAAGGTTTTTTATTTATGGCGGGATTAAGGCCAGTGAGGCCTTATCTTCCATCAAACCACAAGAGAGAAGGAGAGAGAGAGAGAGAGAGAGAGATGTGATTCACTACGTCTGCATCTTACGAAGGTCTTGCACACAAATCACTTGAAACTGTAATTGTCTTCACTAATTTATTAGCACCCTTCATTCCTCCCTTGCGAGCCATTAACCCCCCCCCCCCGACCCCCACCCCAGCCCCCTTCTCTCTAACTGATACCAGTTTCTAATCTATTTTGATCCTATAAAAAATAGTGTGATGTTCAGTATAAATCAAAGCCCAACTCCCAGTCTGGGCCTTTCCAGCAGTTGTTTTCTATTTTGAAAACATATCTATCATATCAACACACAAGAAAAACTTTTGGAGAGTAAACATTGCATTAGGTTTTGCAATGTTAATTAACACAAAAAATCAAAATTTGTACGAAGTATACTTTTCTAGGCCTATTACCCTTTAGATTCAATTACATAATACTTTTACTATCCAGCATAATGTAATTGTGAAGGTCTTTAATTTTGTTCTAATATATCGTAATTTGGAAACGCGAACTGTTTTTAATAAAGTTTAAATTATAATTAAGTTAAAAGAAAAAAGATGCCTAGTTTTGATTAAAACCCGAACAAAAAAGCTAAATTCATAATATTGCCCTTAGCCTATAGACAATTTTCAGAATTGATCTAGATTCTAGAGGGTCCTGGGCCGCGATTCTGAATGGGCGTTGATAGGTTTAACCCGAGTTTTTGTCGTTAAAAGAAGGCGATGAGCCAATCACCGCCTTGAATTCGCCTACTCCAACGACAAAAAGCATGCGTTAAACTTATCACGGCCATTCAGAGTCCCACTGCTGATTAGTTCTACCTAAGGGTCCTTGATAGATCAATGACAACAATGCTCAACAATAACAACTAGTTTTCAAATATTATACTAAGGTGCATTTTTCACTGTTGTGCATTGTTGTCATTGAAGATCTAGAGGGCCGTGATTACTTCTATCTAAACTTTCTGGATTAATTCTGAATTAGATAGACTGTTTGTCCATTTTATTGCAACGTCTGTAGTTTGGCAGCGGCGTCTATGACAATCAAAGGGGACGTCCAGTAGTGCTAAGTGAATGAGCTGTCACTCACGTGACAGTTATGGTTCGATGTGCATTTATTGTCCGCCAAATTGACGATGCGCGGCGAACTGGAAGGAAAATTCATGTCCAAATAAAGACATATTTTTTCAGGTTTCCTAATTTATTAACTAATTTTTGAGATCAGCAACTCCTCCATATTGCAGAAAGTTTTCAATCGAGGCTCTACGACCAAAAGTAAAAGAGTATGTTATATAATGTAAATTGCTAATTTTGGTCGCAGAGCTCTGATTAAAAACATTCTGCAATGTGGAGGCTTTTCTGATCCCAAAGATAATGTCATACATTAAGATATCCAAACAAAATGTATCTTTATTACGACATGAATTCTCCTCCCAGTTCGCCGCGCACCGTCAATTTGCCAGACAGTAGGGGGTAGATGCACATCGAGCCACAACTGTCGCGTGAGTGACAGCTCATTCACTTAGCGCTACGGGACGTCCCCTTTGATTCTCATAAACGCCGCTGCACTCTTCGGAAGGAAACAAAGTGTAGCTCTCACTTGTAACTGTGTAAACTTTCCTAATTGCGCCTTCTTCTTGCAGCAACCGGTCACCGTGTGCAGCCTGACTGTCGGAGACACCTTCGGCGAGGGAGTTCTTAGAGATGACGCCAGCAGCGCCACCGTAGTCACACGGTCAGACTGTGAACTACTGCGCGTGGAGCAGCACGACTTCCGCCGGATCTGGGAGGTGAGACCGTGTTAGCAATCTGTCTGTAACAACCCCTGTAGTAGGGTGAACACTAAACAACGCCAGCAGCGCCACCGTAGTCACGCGGTCAGACTGTGAACTACTGCGCGTGGAGCAGCACGACTTCCGCCGGCTCTGGGAGGTGAGACCGTGTTAGCAATCTGTCTGTAACAACCCCACTAGTAGGGTGAACACTAAACAACGCCAGCAGCGCTGCCGTAGTCACGCGGTCAGACTGTGAACTACTGCGCGTGGAGCAGCACGACTTCCGCCGGATCTGGGAGGTGAGACCGTGTTAGCAATCTGTCTGTAACAACCCCAATAGTAGGGTGAACACTAAACAACGCCAGCAGCGCCACCGTAGTCACGCGGTCAGACTGTGAACTACTGCGCGTGGAGCAACACGACTTCCGCCGGATCTGGGAGGTGAGATCGTGTTAGCAATCTGTCTGTAACAACCCCTGTAGTAGGGTGAACACTAAACAACGCCAGCAGCGCCACCGTAGTCACGCGGTCAGACTGTGAACTACTGCGCGTGGAGCAGCACGACTTCCGCCGGCTCTGGGAGGTGAGACCGTGTTAGCAATCTGTCTGTAACAACCCCACTAGTAGGGTGAACACTAAACAACGCCAGCAGCGCTGCCGTAGTCACGCGGTCAGACTGTGAACTACTGCGCGTGGAGCAGCACGACTTCCGCCGGATCTGGGAGGTGAGACCGTGTTAGCAATCTGTCTGTAACAACCCCAATAGTAGGGTGAACACTAAACAACGCCAGCAGCGCCACCGTAGTCACGCGGTCAGACTGTGAACTACTGCGCGTGGAGCAGCACGACTTCCGCCGGATCTGGGAGGTGAGACCGTGTTAGCAATCTGTCTGTAACAACCCCAATAGTAGGGTGAACACTAAACAACGCCGGCAGCGCTGCCGTAGTCACGCGGTCAGACTGTGAACTACTGCGCGTGGAGCAGCACGACTTCCGCCGGATCTGGGAGGTGAGACCGTGTTAGCAATCTGTCTGTAACAACCCCTGTATTAGGGTGAACACTAAACAACGCCGGCAGCGCCACCGTAGTCACGCGGTCAGACTGTGAACTACTGCGCGTGGAGCAGCACGACTTCCGCCGGATCTGGGAGGTGAGACCGTGTTAGCAATATGTCTGTAACAACCCCTGTATTAGGGTGAACACTAAACAACGCCGGCAGCGCCACCGTAGTCTCGTGGTCAGACTGTGAACTACTGCGCGTGGAGCAACACGACTTCCGCCGGATCTGGGAGGTGAGACCGTGTTAGCAATCTGTCTGTAACAACCCCAATAGTAGGGTGAACACTTAACAACGCCGGCAGCGCCACCGTAGTCACACGGTCAGACTGTGAACTACTGCGCGTGGAGCAACATGACTTCCGCCGGATCTGGGAGGTGAGACCGTGTTAGCAATCTGTCTGTAACAACCCCAATAGTAGGGTGAACACTAGCTTTACCTGATGTGCCCGTCTTCAGGTAACAAGGCATATTAAAGTGTGTGTAAGTGTGTGACTTAATACCTTGTGACTGAGGAACACCTCAGTACAAACTTTTGTAAGGATTGTCGGTGACGGATATCGAAGCGGGGACCTCCCACTGAGATACTTCTATCAGTATGGGTTCGTCTAACATTTCTTCATTTCTACAAATCCTGGATTATCTGCTCAAGTACTCATATCTCGGGCAACCCCTACTATTTGTCATATCATATACCTTTCATTCCAATATCTGTTCTTATATTCCCTTGTGGTTTTAAATTTCCTCCAATCGTGCGTGTCTTTCCATTCCTTTTCTCATTCCACTCTACTATTTTTGGATTTCAATTTTCTGGGATTTATTTTTCTTTTTTATGTTCGATATTTGCTTTAGTCTTAAGCTCTTCCTTACCTATGCTGTAGATGTATTTCTCTTCGTTCGTAATGCTCCTGTATGCTATTTCTCTCTTTAGTCTCATGTATATTTATTTATTAGAAATTCTATAGAATTTTTCTTCGGTTTGGTTTGAGAAGTAAACAATGGATTGTTAGTGGATGATTATTTATATTTATACATGTCAGAAACAGTCACGCTTACCTTCTTTTTTGAACCATCAACCAATATCATGGTCTATTAAATGGGTTTAGGGTAGCATGGGTAATACATTACCTCAGCTGAAATGGATTGTTTACTTTGGGTTCTTAAGGAAAGCAGTTAGCTTATATAAATGCTATGATTTTACAATTTCCGTGTTAAGCTCGTTTTTTATTATGTGTGTGCTAAACGAATGACTGTCATTGACAGTAAATGTATACCTAACTCACAAAACACTTGTTTTATCTTCATGTGCTCGTTATGCGTCTGGTAAGATGCCGTGGTTGTCCTTTAGCCACTCAAACGGGCTTTAAGGCCATTCCGGACATGTCTTGCTGGAAACAAGATTTCTATTATTATTGGTCAAAGTTGTATGAATAGTTTTTAGTTACAAAAAATGAAAAAATCCACATTTACGGGCGTACCGGCCGTTTAATATTCGCATTCCCGCCCTAAAGTTATAAAGAAAACAATTAATCTTCGTATTCTAATTTTTTTACCAGACTTTCGCTAATCTATTTAGAATAATCATGACTTTTTGTTAATTATTTTAGCAGTTACTGTATTTTAATGTGAGCCAGATTTTGATGTATTTTTGAAGTACTAATGTTGTTAGTGTAATACAGAAATTACTTATATTAAATGTATAAGCATAATAGCAGAGCATTCTTATGTATAACTACGTTCACCAATTTTTATTTGAGTACATAGTCTGCGAGATGAACTTGAAATAGTCAGCCATTGAAAATGTTCAAAAATAGCTACTATAGATCGGATGAGTCACGAGAGTAGTTTGCGTGACTGGTGGCGCTCTGCGGTTCTTTGTGCAACCGTTTCAACTGTAACCCTGGGCCCGTATTCACAAGAGGTCTCAAGTCTTTTTTTGTCTTATCTCTAAGTCCGGCCTAACTTTAAACCTTTTGTAAAACCAGACCCAGGTCACATGAAGAATTTACTAATTCCTGGTGAAAACAAGGACACAATGAACATTCCAATAATATGTTTTAAAATCTGTTATAAGATATTTTCCTGGTTTTACAAGATGTTCAAAGTTACGCCGGTCTTTGAGATAAGACCAAAAAAAGATTTAGGACCGCTTGTGAATCCGGGTCCTGGTTTTTGTTGTTTGGTGGGTTTTTGGATTTGGGGCTGACGGCAGCGTAGAGTAGTGAGAAAACTTGTCCTTCCTGGCCTTTACTTTAATCGTCTAAGATGCTAACCGTGCCCTCATACCCAGACTTTATGATGCGCTCTTCTGATTGTCCTTCTCTCTCTCTCTCTCTCTCTCTCTCTCTCTCTCTCTCTCTCTCTCTCTCTCTCTCCAGCTCATCGTTCATAGGTCGATATCTATTATGCAGTTTCTGAATCTCAGCATGCATCAATATTCCATGTATTAACTTAGTTGACACAATATAGGTCACAGTAACCTCACTACCCCCGCCCTGCGGATATGAAGCGGCATAGTCTTAACTTGAGACGGGAAACAAAACTAATAAGGAAGGAAATGAAATTGTAAAAGTAAAAAGAGAATCTTCATAATATGAAACTCTAGAACTGATGGGAAATATCTATTTCTGTTTACGTTGGATGATGTCGGAGAGATATTGAAGGTTTCAAGAGCTCGGTCAACAAGGCAATGAGGTTTCAATATCTTCGATAACTTTCATGACAATCTTGAGACATGTTGAAGACGCGGTAGATACGGATATTCATAGAGATAAATAAATTGTATTATAAGTTGGTTTGATCGGAGATAAACCCAGATCTTAGTGCATTTAGAGATCAGATGATATTCATAATCATTTCACTAGAATTAGTGACGGTTTTTATCTGAAAAGAGATACGATTAATTTGATGTTTAATTTCTGTCCAATTGAGCTATAACTGTATTGTGAAGGAGGGCAAGAAATTTAAGTATGCAAGATGGAACAACAAGAAAACAAAATAATAGACTAGTATAGGGTGTATTCACGTAATGCGTATGGTGGCCATACTGGAGGCCACAATGGCATGTGATTGGTAGTTCATTGTTACAATGTTTCAGCTGGCATTATAGGTTGAAGTTCATCTGTTGAAAAGCAACTTAAGTAAATTCTCTATTATTGCGGCCACTCTTTTTGTTGTTTACAGTGGCACACACAATCATTTCCGTAAACTTTATCGGGGGATATACGTATTCTAACGCTCATATTTCCCCGTAAACAATATTATTCGTTTTCTATTGACAGCTAAATGACACTTGAAATAGTACTATAGGTGGCCTCCAGTATGGCCGATGTGACGTCACGTGAATACTCCCAATAGTAATTATGTCGAACGTATTTCGGTGTTACGGGTCATATTTAGGCAACGATGCTAGTCCAGATAATGATGTGACTCCATTTCCAAGCCAGGATTCGAACCTGGAGCCCAGGAACCGCTGTTTAATAGACCAACGCCTAATCTACAGCGTCTAGCTTCGCCGGCATATTACATAGAAAGAGCTGCCATACATACAACCCTTTTGTATAAAGGTATACTTATTTGAAGTGCATAGAACACCAGTCGCGCCTTCGAAAAAAAGAAAGAAAAATGTCTGTACTATAGAATTCTCGATTTATTATACCAAAGAATGTTAGCTACGCGGCCGCAATGTAAAGGTATAGGTATTTTAAGAATGTGTTTTTTTATATTATTAATATTAGTTTTTATGACGTGTTCGACAGCTTGGTATGACGTCGGCCGAAGCAGGTATTCACATAAGGGGTCGTGGTTTGGGGGGGGGGGGGGAGGAGGGGGTGAACGTTTATGTCGTAAAGAGGGCCGGTAGGCTGAGAAGAGGGCCGAGACAGAAACATTGTTAAAGTGATCAAAACAAAAGCTTGAGTTCTCTTTGCGCTCACCGGTCTGGTTTCCACAATGAGGACTGGTAGAATTGTGTGACTCATTGGTGTTGTTGGGTTTATTCCTGCTGTCATTGCACATGGTACAGTGCTCGAGTCCCGGTTCGGGCTGGGATTCTTTTAACTTTGGTGTCTGTGACTTTGCAGCGAAACACGTATAATACATAAAAATTAATAATTTTTCCTAGGAATACCCGTTATTCATAGGTTGCACGTACGTCATATCTTTGCGCGTGACGGCCACATTTGTGATCAAACTTTGACGTTGCCATGGAGAAACAATTGGAGTGGTAGAACCCAGAAATTCTTAGTTCTTTAAAATTCAACGTTTTTTTAAAATAAAATTGGTATGTATCGTAATTTTCAATTGTTTCATTACTTATGTTTAGGCTACTTTTTAAATTCTAGATTAGGCTTATTTATCGAATTCGAATAGTATTTGCCAATGATCTAGGATTGGTCCTCATCAATTGTGTCGCAATCATGGCCGCTGTGACGTCACGTGGGAACTATGAATAGGGTGCACACTAGCTTTTATCTGATGTGCCTCTCCTCAGGTGACTAACTAGGTTATTAGATTGTTTAGATAGCTGGGAATGAATGTCCGATGGCTCTTAGTATGACTCAATCCCAGTTACAGGACCCTTAACGACTGAGGAAAACCTCGGAAAAACCTTCAGTCAGGACTGCCGGTGGCCGGAATCGAACCGGCGACCTCTCGAATTAGAGTATCGCGTCTCACCGCTGAGCCACCTCTATACGTGTGATAATAAATGGTATGAATGTGCCTCGCAGAAAATCAGTTCCTGTAACCGAGTTGGTAGACAACAACATAAACACACATTTACTTACTTTTATGCGGGGGGAAAGGGGGTGGGGGGGGGGGGTGTCGCCTGACAGTGAGTAATACGAGCGAGCCCGCGAGGATGTTACAGATCCACCGCCGTAGCTTACGAGCGTAGCTGCGCACATCGATCATAGTAACGTGGGATTACCGAGCGTAGAGCCGGCTTCCACGGCGACCTCACTTTCTAATCCATTTTGTACCTCGACACTTCGGTTAGTTAGAGCATATTGTCTCCCATGCTCGGTGCGAGCACAACTTGATAGCCCTTCATAACGTTACTATAGTCCTGTCAAATTAACTTGCAAGGTGTTGTCGTCACGGATTATGTAATAGGTTAGTGACGCATGTGACAACTACCAACCTAAATCTAGTGGCATCCCGTTCTCATGCTTGAGGTAATGTAGTGATAATATCGCCTGCCTGTTGTCAGACGTGGTGGGGTTGCATTCCATTCACGGTTAGTGCAGTGAATACAGTGGACAATGACAATGAAGGTATTGGGAAATCCCGCAGTGAGTACCGTTGAAATAGACCGTGTGGAGCGACCGTCTCTTCACAGACGTTTAGGGGACACCTTGCTTCTTACGGCGTCGCCAGTATAGCAGGGCTTTATAACAATGAAGGTATCGGGAAATCCCTAAGTGAATACCATTGAAATAGACCCTGTAAAGCGACCGTCTCTTCGCAGACTTTTAGGGGACACCTTTCTTCTTACGGCGTGGCCAGTATAGCAGGGCTTTATGTGAGCCGGAACGCACCGGAACGCGCGTTCCGATATTATATCGTAATTTAGATACTCTGTGTTCCTCAAGATCAAAAACTCGTGAGTTTCTAGAGTTATTGAATTGTATGCGAACTACCGAAATTGTCTCTGAAAATTGCAAAATATTTATTTGCTGGTATCATTTTAAGTATAAGAACGGTTCTTATCAACTCAAGTCACAGAGAAAATCACTGTGGGACCTTAGTTACCATATATATGTACTAAGGGTGGAGTTGGTTCAAAATTATAAGCAATTTTACTCGCAGTTTAGTGGGCGCTGACATCTTTGACGTCCGCTTACGACCATATACTACTTCCTCAATGCACGGCCTTCTCGACTGGTCAATCCGCGATTGAACCGACGTTCAAGAAGGTTGTGCCTCAATGTTATGCTTGTTGCACTACATGGACGTCGACGAGCGTCGAGCACCGGAAGTGGATGATCCGACCAATCAGGGCGAAGCGGTGCTTGCAAGTGCCGAAGTTGGTTGGTTCCAACTTCTTCGGATCATCTACTTCCGGCGCTCGGCGCTCGTCGACGTCCATGTGGTGCAACAAGCAGAACCCGGCAATGATGATTGAAATAATGACATATTCGAGAAGGCTGTGTATTCAAGAATGGTTACAATGGCGACTGGAAGTTCAAAGGTGGCGAAAATATAATACCTTATAGACGAAAAACTAAATAATGAGTTCCGTTTCCTTTTCAGCTACAAATTAAGCTCTTACAGACCAGATAGCCGAGCCCAATATTACCGTATTCATTTTCTTCTTCTCTATTTAATACCATCTACCATCGTTTTGAAATAGGTATGATATAATAGTGATTGTTTACATCCGTATATTGGATACCTGTAAATTACAAACACAGTGGGCGTGACTAATGAGGTTTTAAGTGGAAGACTTTCTTTACGATTGTAAGAAAGAACACCAGGAATCGGTTTCATTGAAACTATAGTATACATATTTTGTTTAACTGATACAAAACCATACCCCGAGTATCACATTTTCGAAATCTTGAAGCGCTCTCAAGATATTAGTTTAAAAAACGTTATTTACTCTTCCTTTGTTCCACCTGGAGAAAACTTATTTTTTTTCAAAATACTTATTTGTGCCGGTGGATTAAGACATTCGCACTAAGAAAACTACAACTCATAGACTGTTTTCTACCTGTCTAGTATAAACAAAGGTAAGTTTACACTATACAACACAATTCAGCTTTTATACTTTGTTTTTGGCTACAGAAGATGTTACAACACAATTTGACTTTGCAACGCCATATCGATAGTAATACTCCACCGAAAAAAATTCAAAAGTATGTTTTGAACATTTGGTATGACCTTATTTTAGTTCCATTCTCTAAAGTGTATTTGTAGGGATACTTAAGAAACTGAAATTTTCCCTCGTTAGCACCTTAAGAGAAGTCGGCACATAAAGAGCTCGAAAAGCGTGAGAATTTAAGGGTCGTTCGTGTTTTGAAAGTGACGTGTGATTCCTTGCTAGGCCTGACAAAACCACACCCCCTCTCTTTCTCGTCGGTTTTCGCTACCGAATAGGGTCTCATCATCCCTTATCATCTCCACAATCTACTCTCTTGTGTTCCCTCTTCCACCCCTTCACTCCAAGCTGCCTTTTGACTGATCCAACAATAAGCCCGTTGGTCCCCAGGGGAATGCGGGGGGGGGGAGGGAATGTCACTTAGCCCACAGTTACACAAATTAAATTCGATTAAAAAGCTTTTAGTTTCAAATGTAGCTAAAACAAAAAGTTTTTAAAAGCTTTTGAAAGGGTTAACAATGCCGTGTATGGCTGATTCTATGACAGCCACGCGTTGTGTTGTGTGTTCTGACATGTCGTCGTGTTAGTACTTATTTCGTCCATATCCACTTTTCACTTTTTTTTAGTTGTTATGGTATTGCATATTGTCAATGCGTATTTAATCCATTTCCGCAATCTCTGGGTGAAATTTTCTATTACTGTCGATTATCTCGGTGCTTGTTTGATCCATATCCACGAGGTTGGAATAAATGTCAGTACTTATTTCAGCCATATCCACATGCACCAATCAGAACCGCGGGATTGATCGGCCGGCCACTACGAACAGTTGCGATGGCATTCAGAGGATTTTCCATTCGTGTGTTCTGCGTTGTTAGCTTGCTGACAACCGATTTGGCAAGGTGTTTATTACATATTATCCCAATATCTGAGTTCATCTCCAGCACCGAACTTGCCCAAGGAACTGGATTTCAGATAACGAGTTTGTCTTTTTGATATTTTTAGGCCTAGGCTCTGTAAGTTATTGAGCTTGTTCATAAACAAATTTTATATTAACCCTAGATATAGGACCTAGGCCTACTGAGTAGGCCTGACCAGTGCCCGAAGTGGAAATATGAAATTGGCGGGATGAACAGTAGTATAGGCAGTCATACAAATAGTATTATGCCTGCACAAGTAAACTGTGTGACGGGTGGAATGGGAGGTCCGTAATCATCGTCAAAAAATTTTCTTGAAGGAGAATACGGGCACAATATTCACATGTTTTATTTTAATTGTACCTACGGAAATGTGATAAAATTCTTATATAAGTTCTATTAATTTAAAAACTGTACTCTACTCATCAGTAATTGCCCGGACTGCGGAAGGGATTGCGAGTGGGCTGAGTATGTATAGGCAATCCGTTCTGAGAGTAGCGATCATTGCTTCGAGGGTTAGGGGGGGGGGGGGGGGGGTGACGTGTGACCGGACACTTAAAAAATTATTCGTTCTACAAACGTCTCATCCACGTGTCAAAAATATCCAATCGAAGGATGAGAGAAGCAAGTATGATTTTAATTTTAATAATTCCGCTTGTTAATATTGTTAATAATAAGCGGGGATAATAACCTTTGGAATTTTGTGTGTACTCGTACTTGTAATTACTTGTTTGTAAGTTAAAACTTTGAAATCGTTTTATTAATAAAAATGAATTTGTAATCAGATGATTAATATAATTTCTTGTGTAGTTCTTTGCCATGTAATATTTTAATATTACATTGCAAGCAATAAAACCCAGTCGAGGTAGTTCCTTCTCCTCGTGGTGACCGGTGCCTGCAACGAGGGTGTTGTGTATAATAATATCTCACTCATAATTTCTTTCTCTTTTTTCCTTTGCTGATGCCCAAATGGCAACCTAACCTCTACCCCTGTCGCACCCTATCCTTTTCACTGACAGTTATGCGATGTGTGTTCATAGTTTCTGAGCCAGGATCGTAGTCATTTTTGTAGCTGCACAGGTCCACCACTGGCCCTTCCTCGTGGTGTGGGTTCCTCCCACTTTGCTCATTCTCAACGTGTCCCAGTAAAATCCTAGGAATGTCCATAATGTCCCTCGCCTACGCTAGAATGACAATAACTATGTTTCCAAAAACTGCCTTGTAAAGGAACCTAATCAATCGCCTAACGATTAGAACATCTTTATCAGTGAATACTGTAATTATAACTTATGTTTTGGTTTTCGTTGGCATATTAAAGCATTTTTATAATTTTTTTAATTTTTTTTTAAATTTAATTTTATAAGCTTAAATATTACAAAAATTAATAAAAAAATTATTTTATGCCAAATCAAGTTCCCTGTACTACTAAGTCATCAAACATATAATTTATTTTCCAAGGTACACCTAATACGATCAAAATAAGAGTAAAGTGGATATGGACGAAATAAGTACTAAAAATTTATTCATTTTTGTCAGGAGCTGTAGTCCATATCCAACAATGAGTGCCCTGTTCTGGGGGAAATACAAAAGCAAAATGTTTTGTTACTATGCAAATACTTATACTGTATCCATACTTGAACAATAGAATTCAAAAATGGTGGATGCCTTGTAACAGATAAAAGTACCAGCAGTTTTACATTCAAACCCCGTTTTCTCCGTCTGCGAAAAAGCTGATATGGACGAAATAAGTACTCACACGACGACTTATTAAAGTAACGGATGACATTCGGTTCGCGATGGATAAGAAGCAGCTGACTCTGCTAACTCTGTTTGACTTTAGCAAGGCATTCGATTGCGTACATCATGAGTTACTTCTTACCAAACTATCAAACATTGGCGTATCGGAATCTGCACTTCACTGGTTCTCCTCATATTTATCTAATCGACGTCAAAGAGTTTTGTTTGACAACAGCGTCTCTTCTTGGGCCACAACAAATATTGGTGTTCCCCAAGGATCAGTGCTAGGACCGTTGATGTTTACAATCTATATCAACGACATATCTGACTGTTTCACTTACACTCAACACCACATGTATGCAGACGACTTGCAAATGTACCTGCATTTTCTATGTAAGGACACCACATATGCTATTAACTGTGCAAATAGTGACATATCTTACTTGCATACATATGCTATCGACCATAACTTGACGTTAAATGTATCAAAAACTCAACTAATTCTAATCGGCTATAAAAAGCTACTGAGTAATATTGACACAACATTGCATCCTCCAGTTACTATAAACAACAGTGTCATACCGTATCAAAAATTTGTAAATAATCTAGGTCTTGTCGTGGATGAAACTATGTCCTGGACGCCTCAAGTAAATAAACTAACAAAGAAAGTCATTTCGAGTATGCACCAACTTAAGCGAAATTGCCCGTTCCTCCCTCACTCCCTTCGTAAAGTTCTCATTCAAGCGCTTATTTTCCCCATCATAGACTATGCGTCTGTAGTGTACAATGACTTGTCAGATACACTCAATACCAAATTACAGAGAGTACAAAATGCGTGCATTCGATTTATTGCTGACGTGAGAAGAGACGAACACATCACACCGTACTATGTTAATCTTAAGTTTCTAAAACTCCTAGACAGGCGCACACTATCTATTATCGTATTAGTATCTAAAATTATGAAATCCCAAAGTCCTCAATACATATTTAATTCATTCACACCTATGAGAAGCATCCACAATCGCACCAATAGACACACAGCAAACACACTACAAATACCCAAACATCGCACAGTCAAGTGTAATAAGTCATTTTTAATCACAGCTAGCCGTCTTTGGAATGAATATCAGTTACAAACGCATAACAACATGTCCCCTACGATGCTCAAGCGTAAAATACACAATCATCTGCTTCTAAATATGAGTAAAATGTAATAAAAGTGCAAATATTTCCAATACAGACAAAATGAAATAGCAATGCCGTTTGTAAGTGCATCAGTAAACTTTAAGTATCAGTATCATATAAGTATCAATATACGATAAGCAATAAACATTAGTACTGCATAAATGTGTAAGTGTATGTAGGTATGCCTTACAAGTAGCATTATTATCATTATTACTATTATAAAATATACTTTTTGTAAAAGAAGTATTACGATAGTTAATAGGATTGTATAATCATTGTAGCTTTATCATCATTATAATTAATAGTATTACTTTAGAACTCCTATAATAGGATAATGACAATAGCTAATAAGATTGTATAATTATTAGTAGTAGTATTAGTATAAGTATTAGTATTAGTATTAGTATTAGCATAAAAATCGATATGTATAACATTAACATGTACTGTTTGTATAACATGTAGAAATAGCCCTATGTAGCACGCCTTTAAGCCAATAAATATCAAATATCAAAATATCTCTCTCTCTCTCTCTCTCTCTCTCTCTCTCTCTCTCTCGCTCTCTCGCTCTCTCGCTCTCTCGCTCTCTCGCTCTCTCTCTCTCCCTCCTTCACAATTTTGAAATACATTTGTATTTATTATCTAGCCAGTCAGTTAGTTACAAGAACTGATTTTCAGTGGGCTAGCTAGCTCGATTATGTAATTTATTATGTGCCTCGTTGCTGTATGACGGCTCACAAGTCACCGTTTATATAACGATTAATTTACAACTGCTGCACTTTTAGCGGCGGATGTTCATAAATTAAGGATACTATAGATAGTTTGTTTTGTTCTTGATTTTAATTGCTGTCGATCGTGTCACTGTAAATGATATAGTTTTATTTTGTTGTCGTCATTTGTAATTTAGTAAGGAAAAATAATGTATAAAGCGATAGATGGTTTAATAAAGAAATGAATGAATGCATGAATTAATTAATTCATAATTTCATTAATCACTGAATATATTACTTAATGGATAATACATACAATATATATGTTAATTAATTAAATAAAAGTGTATATAATTCAACTTTGCACATTTAAGCCTAGGTAAAACACAAATAAATCCTAACTCAAACCGACAATACGTTAAAAGCTGCCATTGAAATTTGATCCTTTTTTCTTAATTGTTTCTAAACTGTTATTCGGGATTAAATCGTGACAAGTAATCTTTGATCGTGATCAGAATATTATTAAAATATGCAGAAGTTTGTACTGTTAAAATGTTTATAATCATTCTGTTTTATTTTATTTTCAAAATGTTCAGATTTTTTTCAATTTGAACGGAAAATTTCGCGGAACAGGTGGTACCGTTGAGTGAGTAATATAGGGTAGAGTCGCAACGCAATCGGCAGTTTGTCTACCGGCTTATGCTGCCCAACATACTTTAGCCGAGTAGTAGAAGTTCGCCAAGCGACGCGATGACGGAGCCTGATTGGTCGGCTACTTCACCGAAGATATACGAAGACAGCCGAAAACTCCGTCATCGCGTCGCTTGGCGAACTTCTACTACCCGACTAAAGTATGTTGGGCAGCATAAGGCGGTAGACAAACTGCCGATTGCGTCGGGCCTCTACCCTATATTACTCACTCAACCAGGGATGGACTGAGATAAAATGGCCCGGGATGCTGGGTTTCGGGGGGCCCACACGAGGTGGCGTGGTGCAGTTGGGGTCTGGGGCGAAGCCCCAGCCGCTGGAGGCAAATACGCCAAAGGCGTAAACATTTTTTTGAGGTTGCATTGAATTTGATGGCCTAAAATGCAATTTAGGGCGCGATTAACAGATAGGCCACCCTACCAGTAGCAAAATAATTTCAATTATATTCAATTAATTACATTGAATATTTACAATACATTCAATTATAATTTCAAATAATACTTATAGAGGGGAGTTAAGATTTTTTTTAGCAATATACTGAAAAGTATTTACATCATAGGCATATTCTGGTGGCAGCCCGGGGGCCCGGACTGCCAAAGGGCCTGGATTTTAGCCAGTCCGTGCCTGCACTCAACGGTGGTAAGCCAACGCCTCGGGCTAGGTCAGGAGGTGGATGGGTGACCACTCTCCTCTGAAACACTAGTTACCGTTGGTTAGAGCAGATTTGAGGGTTCGAAAGCTTGTGTAACAGCTTCGTTCTTCTCGTCAACTGCTCGGCAGTCCAGGTTAGTGGAGGAACCTATATGACTGGTCAAAAGTCACACCGTCCTTTCGGATGGGACGTAAAGCCGATGGTCCCCTTGTTACTTTTCGACAGGAGTAGACTACGTGCCGGTACCAGGCGTCTCCTCCTGCCTTCCTCATTATCATTCATCAATCATCACTCATCAGGCTAAAGAGGGCATTGTGCCCTACACTGGCCCTAATTACAATAAAATAAAATAAATAACGGTGGTACTGCCATAGAAAAACTTGCTCTCGATGGTCCAACTTCGTTTGGGTGTACCCTGGCCCACCGATGCCTTCTAAAGGTCGCGCGATGATTGAATTTGTTCCGTGTTTGAAGAAGATACGCGATAAAGACTGCGTGACATCACGCCCACCTCATAAACAACAACAACAACAACAACAACAACAACAGCGACAACAAAGGAGCTGCCGTGACCTTTGACCTGTCAGCTGCGAGGAGAGACTGAGCGGGACCACCTAGGGTGATATTAAGCTCACACCTTGGATAGCTGAGTCTATTCATAGTTCCCACGTGACGTCACAGCGGCCATGATTGCGACACAATTGATGAGAACCTATCCTAGATCATTGACAAATACTATTTAAATTTAATAAATAAGCCTAATTTAGAATTTCAAAAAGTATAAGTAATAAATAAATAAAATTTACCACACATAGGCCTACTAATGTTATTTAAAAAAACAAGCTGGATTTTAAAGAACTAAGAATGTCTGTGTTCTACCACAACAGCCTTCAATTGTTTCTCCATGGTAACGTCAAAGTTTAACCACAAATGTGGCCGCCACGCGCCAAGATGTGACATACGTGCTACCTATGAATAGGGTGCACATCAGCTTTAACTGATGTGCCCCTCTTCAGGTGACTAACGATAGGTTATTAGGGTGTTTGGATAGCTGGGAAGGAATGTCCGAGGGCTGATAGTATGACTCAGTCCCCCAGCATTCGCCTTTACGACTGAGGAAAAACTCGGAAAACACGTACAGTCAGGACTGCTGGTGGCCGGAATCGAACCGGCGACCTCCCGGGTTAGAGTCTCGCGTCTTACCGCTGAGCCACCTCTATCGGTCAATTGTTGTATAAGTATATACTAGATCATTCGCAGATATTATTTAAATTTACTTAAATCGTAATTTATAGTAAACATATATATTGTCATATGCGTGTTACGTTGGTCTATTTTTATTTTTAGGTACTATCATTTCATTTGTATTCTAAATACCGTTTTTATATAAGTAAAATATTCATTGTAATTTGTTCAAATTTTCGTTTTTATATATGTTGTATTATTTATTCTGTATTAGTTGGCAACAGTTTTGGCTGCAGAGACCTCTATTATTGTTCTACTAATAACAAGTTTAAAAAATCACAAATTATCACAGATTTGATTTAAAAAAGAGTCTGAATTTTACCCCAAAAATATTTATTTATTTATAGTTTGTCGTCACTATCATTCAACGACGGAAACTAATTTTGCACACGAGTATTCAGACTACAAGTGGTTTTATGTGGTGTGATATACTAAAGAAGTCATTATCTATAAGTTTATCCTTTGTTGTACTATTTCTTTCGTTTTGCAGTACAAAGTTCGAGAAAATACTGCACCCAAAACGTCTTAGAACATAGCAGGTTATGAAAGTAGGTGCCAATCGGCTGGAATGGTATATAGATGTGAGTAAAGAGTGAACAAGACCTTGGTCGAAACGTCTCGTTATATTTGAATTGTTTTTTATGTGTACTTCAAACTCGCAAATCCGTCATCTTACACGAATGTAAGATGTTGGATTCTTTCTTCTCATTATATACCAAAGAATATAGTAGAATAGATAGATGATGATTTGTGAACTGTAGATGGAAAAGTATATTTGAGACGCAATATTTGCTGTGTGCCTGTTATAAATACTTATTTTGTATTACGTTTTATACCCAGATTTCAATACCAGTTTGAAAAGGTTCATTCTGGCCATGTTCTAGACAACATAAAACGCGGGTGGGCCAAGACTGGGCCTAGACTTGCTGACAATGTAGATCCTAGTTCGGCAGAGGTGTGTGTGTGGGTAATTCGTTATCTGTACCGTCATAAGTCATCAGATTCATTCACTGGCTTGAAGTTGACTCTATGTCAGGGGTGGACAAAGGCAGTGAAACTTTAGGAGCCAGACAAAATATTCAGAGCCAGCAGCCTATATACTAGTATACTAGTCCCTTTGAAGGTATTCGCATACCGATCTCAGGTCGTTGTCTACTGCCCCCTTTCAACCGCGCCAATTGAAAGAAAATCAACATAATATATTAGTCCCAACGAAAGTATTCCAATTGAAAAATTGAAAAAAAAAATTGAAAAAAGCAAATAATTAAATAAAAATCAAATCAAATAAAAAAATAAAGAAAATATCAAATTGAAAAATCAATCAACAACAATTGAAAAAAATCAACAGATATACCTGGCGTTCTTTCACACATTCGTAAATGTATGGTTCGGCTTAGTCGAGTGCACAGGTGGTTTGGCCACACCCACCGTTACAGGTAACCAACGGAAGGTTTTAAATTGTCTCCAATGGACCTAAATGAGCGATGTAGAAAATTAAGTTGTCACCTTGGAC